>OX578244.1:5339541-5371916 GCA_951216915.1 Tetheella fluctuosa | reverse complement strand
CCTAACCTAACCTAACCTAACCTAACCTAACCTAACCTAACCTAACCTAACCTAACCTAACCTAACCTAACCTAACCTAACCTAACCTAACCTAACCTAACCTAACCTAACCTAACCTAACCTAACCTAACCTAACCTAACCTAACCTAACCTAACCTAACCTAACCTAACCTAACCTAACCTAACCTAACCTAACCTAACCTAACCTAACCTAACCTAACCTAACCTAACCTAACCTAACCTAACCTAACCTAACCTAACCTAACCTAACCTAACCTAACCTAACCTAACCTAACCTAACCTAACCTAACCTAACCTAACCTAACCTAACCTAACCTAACCTAACCTAACCTAACCTAACCTAACCTAACCTAACCTAACCTAACCTAACCTAACCTAACCTAACCTAACCTAACCTAACCTAACCTAACCTAACCTAACCTAACCTAACCTAACCTAACCTAACCTAACCTAACCTAACCTAACCTAACCTAACCTAACCTAACCTAACCTAACCTAACCTAACCTAACCTAACCTAACCTAACCTAACCTAACCTAACCTAACCTAACCTAACCTAACCTAACCTAACCTAACCTAACCTAACCTAACCTAACCTAACCTAACCTAACCTAACCTAACCTAACCTAACCTAACCTAACCTAACCTAACCTAACCTAACCTAACCTAACCTAACCTAACCTAACCTAACCTAACCTAACCTAACCTAACCTAACCTAACCTAACCTAACCTAACCTAACCTAACCTAACCTAACCTAACCTAACCTAACCTAACCTAACCTAACCTAACCTAACCTAACCTAACCTAACCTAACCTAACCTAACCTAACCTAACCTAACCTAACCTAACCTAACCTAACCTAACCTAACCTAACCTAACCTAACCTAACCTAACCTAACCTAACCTAACCTAACCTAACCTAACCTAACCTAACCTAACCTAACCTAACCTAACCTAACCTAACCTAACCTAACCTAACCTAACCTAACCTAACCTAACCTAACCTAACCTAACCTAACCTAACCTAACCTAACCTAACCTAACCTAACCTAACCTAACCTAACCTAACCTAACCTAACCTAACCTAACCTAACCTAACCTAACCTAACCTAACCTAACCTAACCTAACCTAACCTAACCTAACCTAACCTAACCTAACCTAACCTAACCTAACCTAACCTAACCTAACCTAACCTAACCTAACCTAACCTAACCTAACCTAACCTAACCTAACCTAACCTAACCTAACCTAACCTAACCTAACCTAACCTAACCTAACCTAACCTAACCTAACCTAACCTAACCTAACCTAACCTAACCTAACCTAACCTAACCTAACCTAACCTAACCTAACCTAACCTAACCTAACCTAACCTAACCTAACCTAACCTAACCTAACCTAACCTAACCTAACCTAACCTAACCTAACCTAACCTAACCTAACCTAACCTAACCTAACCTAACCTAACCTAACCTAACCTAACCTAACCTAACCTAACCTAACCTAACCTAACCTAACCTAACCTAACCTAACCTAACCTAACCTAACCTAACCTAACCTAACCTAACCTAACCTAACCTAACCTAACCTAACCTAACCTAACCTAACCTAACCTAACCTAACCTAACCTAACCTAACCTAACCTAACCTAACCTAACCTAACCTAACCTAACCTAACCTAACCTAACCTAACCTAACCTAACCTAACCTAACCTAACCTAACCTAACCTAACCTAACCTAACCTAACCTAACCTAACCTAACCTAACCTAACCTAACCTAACCTAACCTAACCTAACCTAACCTAACCTAACCTAACCTAACCTAACCTAACCTAACCTAACCTAACCTAACCTAACCTAACCTAACCTAACCTAACCTAACCTAACCTAACCTAACCTAACCTAACCTAACCTAACCTAACCTAACCTAACCTAACCTAACCTAACCTAACCTAACCTAACCTAACCTAACCTAACCTAACCTAACCTAACCTAACCTAACCTAACCTAACCTAACCTAACCTAACCTAACCTAACCTAACCTAACCTAACCTAACCTAACCTAACCTAACCTAACCTAACCTAACCTAACCTAACCTAACCTAACCTAACCTAACCTAACCTAACCTAACCTAACCTAACCTAACCTAACCTAACCTAACCTAACCTAACCTAACCTAACCTAACCTAACCTAACCTAACCTAACCTAACCTAACCTAACCTAACCTAACCTAACCTAACCTAACCTAACCTAACCTAACCTAACCTAACCTAACCTAACCTAACCTAACCTAACCTAACCTAACCTAACCTAACCTAACCTAACCTAACCTAACCTAACCTAACCTAACCTAACCTAACCTAACCTAACCTAACCTAACCTAACCTAACCTAACCTAACCTAACCTAACCTAACCTAACCTAACCTAACCTAACCTAACCTAACCTAACCTAACCTAACCTAACCTAACCTAACCTAACCTAACCTAACCTAACCTAACCTAACCTAACCTAACCTAACCTAACCTAACCTAACCTAACCTAACCTAACCTAACCTAACCTAACCTAACCTAACCTAACCTAACCTAACCTAACCTAACCTAACCTAACCTAACCTAACCTAACCTAACCTAACCTAACCTAACCTAACCTAACCTAACCTAACCTAACCTAACCTAACCTAACCTAACCTAACCTAACCTAACCTAACCTAACCTAACCTAACCTAACCTAACCTAACCTAACCTAACCTAACCTAACCTAACCTAACCTAACCTAACCTAACCTAACCTAACCTAACCTAACCTAACCTAACCTAACCTAACCTAACCTAACCTAACCTAACCTAACCTAACCTAACCTAACCTAACCTAACCTAACCTAACCTAACCTAACCTAACCTAACCTAACCTAACCTAACCTAACCTAACCTAACCTAACCTAACCTAACCTAACCTAACCTAACCTAACCTAACCTAACCTAACCTAACCTAACCTAACCTAACCTAACCTAACCTAACCTAACCTAACCTAACCTAACCTAACCTAACCTAACCTAACCTAACCTAACCTAACCTAACCTAACCTAACCTAACCTAACCTAACCTAACCTAACCTAACCTAACCTAACCTAACCTAACCTAACCTAACCTAACCTAACCTAACCTAACCTAACCTAACCTAACCTAACCTAACCTAACCTAACCTAACCTAACCTAACCTAACCTAACCTAACCTAACCTAACCTAACCTAACCTAACCTAACCTAACCTAACCTAACCTAACCTAACCTAACCTAACCTAACCTAACCTAACCTAACCTAACCTAACCTAACCTAACCTAACCTAACCTAACCTAACCTAACCTAACCTAACCTAACCTAACCTAACCTAACCTAACCTAACCTAACCTAACCTAACCTAACCTAACCTAACCTAACCTAACCTAACCTAACCTAACCTAACCTAACCTAACCTAACCTAACCTAACCTAACCTAACCTAACCTAACCTAACCTAACCTAACCTAACCTAACCTAACCTAACCTAACCTAACCTAACCTAACCTAACCTAACCTAACCTAACCTAACCTAACCTAACCTAACCTAACCTAACCTAACCTAACCTAACCTAACCTAACCTAACCTAACCTAACCTAACCTAACCTAACCTAACCTAACCTAACCTAACCTAACCTAACCTAACCTAACCTAACCTAACCTAACCTAACCTAACCTAACCTAACCTAACCTAACCTAACCTAACCTAACCTAACCTAACCTAACCTAACCTAACCTAACCTAACCTAACCTAACCTAACCTAACCTAACCTAACCTAACCTAACCTAACCTAACCTAACCTAACCTAACCTAACCTAACCTAACCTAACCTAACCTAACCTAACCTAACCTAACCTAACCTAACCTAACCTAACCTAACCTAACCTAACCTAACCTAACCTAACCTAACCTAACCTAACCTAACCTAACCTAACCTAACCTAACCTAACCTAACCTAACCTAACCTAACCTAACCTAACCTAACCTAACCTAACCTAACCTAACCTAACCTAACCTAACCTAACCTAACCTAACCTAACCTAACCTAACCTAACCTAACCTAACCTAACCTAACCTAACCTAACCTAACCTAACCTAACCTAACCTAACCTAACCTAACCTAACCTAACCTAACCTAACCTAACCTAACCTAACCTAACCTAACCTAACCTAACCTAACCTAACCTAACCTAACCTAACCTAACCTAACCTAACCTAACCTAACCTAACCTAACCTAACCTAACCTAACCTAACCTAACCTAACCTAACCTAACCTAACCTAACCTAACCTAACCTAACCTAACCTAACCTAACCTAACCTAACCTAACCTAACCTAACCTAACCTAACCTAACCTAACCTAACCTAACCTAACCTAACCTAACCTAACCTAACCTAACCTAACCTAACCTAACCTAACCTAACCTAACCTAACCTAACCTAACCTAACCTAACCTAACCTAACCTAACCTAACCTAACCTAACCTAACCTAACCTAACCTAACCTAACCTAACCTAACCTAACCTAACCTAACCTAACCTAACCTAACCTAACCTAACCTAACCTAACCTAACCTAACCTAACCTAACCTAACCTAACCTAACCTAACCTAACCTAACCTAACCTAACCTAACCTAACCTAACCTAACCTAACCTAACCTAACCTAACCTAACCTAACCTAACCTAACCTAACCTAACCTAACCTAACCTAACCTAACCTAACCTAACCTAACCTAACCTAACCTAACCTAACCTAACCTAACCTAACCTAACCTAACCTAACCTAACCTAACCTAACCTAACCTAACCTAACCTAACCTAACCTAACCTAACCTAACCTAACCTAACCTAACCTAACCTAACCTAACCTAACCTAACCTAACCTAACCTAACCTAACCTAACCTAACCTAACCTAACCTAACCTAACCTAACCTAACCTAACCTAACCTAACCTAACCTAACCTAACCTAACCTAACCTAACCTAACCTAACCTAACCTAACCTAACCTAACCTAACCTAACCTAACCTAACCTAACCTAACCTAACCTAACCTAACCTAACCTAACCTAACCTAACCTAACCTAACCTAACCTAACCTAACCTAACCTAACCTAACCTAACCTAACCTAACCTAACCTAACCTAACCTAACCTAACCTAACCTAACCTAACCTAACCTAACCTAACCTAACCTAACCTAACCTAACCTAACCTAACCTAACCTAACCTAACCTAACCTAACCTAACCTAACCTAACCTAACCTAACCTAACCTAACCTAACCTAACCTAACCTAACCTAACCTAACCTAACCTAACCTAACCTAACCTAACCTAACCTAACCTAACCTAACCTAACCTAACCTAACCTAACCTAACCTAACCTAACCTAACCTAACCTAACCTAACCTAACCTAACCTAACCTAACCTAACCTAACCTAACCTAACCTAACCTAACCTAACCTAACCTAACCTAACCTAACCTAACCTAACCTAACCTAACCTAACCTAACCTAACCTAACCTAACCTAACCTAACCTAACCTAACCTAACCTAACCTAACCTAACCTAACCTAACCTAACCTAACCTAACCTAACCTAACCTAACCTAACCTAACCTAACCTAACCTAACCTAACCTAACCTAACCTAACCTAACCTAACCTAACCTAACCTAACCTAACCTAACCTAACCTAACCTAACCTAACCTAACCTAACCTAACCTAACCTAACCTAACCTAACCTAACCTAACCTAACCTAACCTAACCTAACCTAACCTAACCTAACCTAACCTAACCTAACCTAACCTAACCTAACCTAACCTAACCTAACCTAACCTAACCTAACCTAACCTAACCTAACCTAACCTAACCTAACCTAACCTAACCTAACCTAACCTAACCTAACCTAACCTAACCTAACCTAACCTAACCTAACCTAACCTAACCTAACCTAACCTAACCTAACCTAACCTAACCTAACCTAACCTAACCTAACCTAACCTAACCTAACCTAACCTAACCTAACCTAACCTAACCTAACCTTTTTTTTTTTTTTTTTTTTTTTTTTTTTTTTGACCAGGTGGAAAATGCATTACGCATACCCCCCGCGCATGGGAGTGCGACGGAGGGTTATGTGGGACTACACATCGCCTCTCCCTCCTCTAAAGTGAGGAGGAGTAGGGAGTGCTACCCACTAAAAACCACCTGGGCGTGCCGCCTTGCCGGTTTTGTAGGACATCGTGGTACCTGCGCGAGCATTGCCCACGATGTCCACCGGCGGCGCCCCAGCCTTTGCCGGGGCTTCCCGCGCCGAAGGGGAGATGGCCGAGCACGCTTGGCCACTCTCCCAGACCGCTCAGTGGCTTGCTACTACAGGCAGAGGACTCCCATCCTCTACCTGCAGCCACTATGGGTTGAGTCTGGCGGCAAACCTCCGCCTCCTCAACCCGAGCCGTCTGCGCCGGAGGGGATGCGCGAGGGGATCCTCCTCGCGCTCCCGCTCCGCGGTCTCCTTTTGCGAAATCACCGTTTCGCAAAAGGAGACCACAGCCTCCCAGGACCTCTCGTCGCTCAGCATTGCCTCGACAATGCTCCGCAACGAGAGGTCCACCCGCTGAATGGTGCGTGCCATGAGGCCACGCTCCGCGTCCCAACGACTGCACACCTCAAGGGTGTGCTGCACCGTGTCGTCGGGACCTCCGCACTCATGGCACAGCGGGGCCGGCTCCCTTCCTATCCTGTGCAGGTAATGACCGAAGCACCCATGCCCGGTCAGTACCTGCACAAGTCGGAACGACGTCGCGCCGACCGCCCCCTCTAACCAGAGGTCGACCGATGGAAGGATCGCCTCAATGGTGGTGACCCCAAAAGGGGCGACCACCAGCTGAGCCTTCCATCGGTCTCGCAGTCGGCGCTCCGTCATACGCCGGGAGGCTGTCTCTGCCTCCGGGTCCGGGCGTACACCAGTTGCCCGGACCCTTGACCTACGTCTGTAGGTCTCCGCGTGCACCTCCGCGACCAACTCCCACGGAGGGGTGCACGCGAGGAGGCAGGCCGCCGCAAAGGCCACCGTTGAGTAGGCCCTCACCATTCTGAGGGCCACGGTCCTTTGCGGCCTTCTCAACTGGGCCCTGTTCCGGGCGGACAACTTGTCCGCCCAGATTGGGGCCCCATATAGGGCCATGCTCCTTGTAACGCCGGCGTATAGTCGCCGGCACAAGGAGCCTGGCCCCCCGACATTGGGCAGGAGTCTGCCCATTGCCGACGCGGCGCCCACGACTCGGGGAGCAAGTCTTGAGAAGTGCTCCCCGAAGTCCCACTTGCGGTCCAGTATGAGCCCCAAATATTTGATATGGGGCCTTATTTGGACCGCTCCACCCTCCAACATGAGCGCCGTGCCCGCGGGTAGACTCCACCCGCGCCCCCCGAAGACTATAGCCTCAGTCTTCGGGAGGCTCACCTTTAGGCCGAGACTGGCGATCCGGAAAATCGCCAGCTCGGCCGCCAACTCCGCCCTCCGGAGGGTATCCCGCTTGTCCCTTCCGCGCACAGCCACCATTGTGTCATCTGCATAGCAGATGACGCATGTGCGCGGAAGGAACACCCCCCGGATTGCCCAATCGTACCCCAGGTTCCAGAGGAGCGGGCCAAGTACGGAACCCTGGGGTACGCCGCAAGCCATCTGCCTTTCCCCCCTTTGCCCGTCCCGGCCCTCATAGAGCACTACCCTCTCAGTAAGGTAGTGCTCTATGACCCGCCTAAGATAGTGAGGCACTCTGTGGTATCTGAGTGCCTCACTAATCACCCCATAGGGGAGGGTGCCGAACGCATTCGCGATGTCTAATGACACCGCGATGACACCCTCCCCCCTGCTCGACGCGTATTCACAAAAGTCCCTCAATGACTTTACCGCGTCGAGCGTGGACCGCCCTTCCCGGAACCCGAACTGTCTGTCACAGACGTTCGGGCCGGCGGTCTCCAGGTGCTGCAGGATCCGGGAGGCCAGGATGCGCTCAAACGCTTTCCCGGCCTCATCCAGCAGCACTATGGGGCGATAGGCGGACGGGCAATCCGGTGGCCGACCCTCTTTGCGGAGGAGGCACAGTCGCCCTTCCTTCCACACCCTCGGGAACCTCCCATCCCTCAGGCAGTCATCCATGACATGCCTGAGGCGGTCCCCGAGGTGTTCCAGGGCGACGGCGAGGACGCGACCAGGGACTCCATCTGGCCCCGGGGCTTTTCTACAGCCCCGGAGTCGGTCCGTCACTCGCTCGAACTCGTCATCGCTTATCGGGGCGATGACGAGCTCGGCCTCCGGCTCCGCTATGGGGTCGGCCATCGACGGGGGAGAGATCGAGGGGGCTGGCGGGAACAGCCCCTCAACCACCCTCTGGAGGAGGGCGGGCTCCAGGGAGTCCATGGGGGGGGCGGTGCGCATTTTGTTGCGCACCATCTTATACGGCCGCCCCCATGGGTCCCTGTCCAGGGTGGCCAAGAACGAGGCATAAGCTTCGTCCTTGGCCTTGGCTATTGCCACCTGGAGGGCCCCCTTTGCCTCTTTGAGGGCCCTATGGAGCCCTTCCTCCTCTACTTCGGTGTGCCGCCGCCGCCTGCAGTGTTGGTAGGCGCGGCGGGCACCGTTGCTGGTGGTCCGTAGGGCCGCAATTTCTGCGGACCACCAGTATACCCTCCTACGGGCGGAAAAGCGACCGGCCCGAGGCATGGCCGCGTCGCACACCGTCTGTAGTGCGACGCGGAACTGTGCCGCCCTCTCGTCGACTCCGAGGGCGACGGGTGGGGCGGCACACCATGCCTCCTCCATCGCCGCCTCGTCCGCCCTGTCCCTGTCCAGGTGGACCAGGGCCCACCTGGGGAATCTCCCTCTCCGACTTCCCCCCCCCCCTGGGGTGGGCGACGGCTGGACGCCATCATTGGAGACCCTCATTCTGATATAAACGTGATCAGAGAGGGTCTCGACGTCCTCCAGGACGCGCCAATCTGAGACGCGTGCGGCTATGGCGGGGGTCGCGAACGTAACGTCCACGATTGAACCCCCCCGCCTCCGCACGCAAGTATTGGCGCTGCCCCGGTTCAGGACTTCCAGTCCTGAAGCCGTCACCCAGTCCACGAGGGCGGTCCCTCGGGGGTCCGTGATGGGGGAACCCCACGCCACACTTTTGGCGTTGAAGTCCCCCATAACCATCACTTGTGACGGGGCAGCCCTTCTGACTACCCCGCTCAGGACCCCCAGGAACCGCTCGAAGGCGTGTAGCGGCTTGTTGGGGGAGAAGTACACCGCCACAATTGTGGTGTCACTCCCCCATTTTGCCGCCACGAACCCATGGCCGCCTTCGATCCTCGTTAGGGGGGGGAAGTCCCCCACCGCTGGCACGATCGCCACTACTCCGTCGGTGTCCCCAGCCCAATTAGATTGGGGGGGGACGGAATAGGGCTCCGCGACAACCGCAACGCCAATTGCCCACTCCGCCATGGTCTGCAGAAGCAGATCCTGGGCTCTGGCGGAGTGGTTGGCGTTTGTCTGCAGGACGTCTAAATGTCGATGTGCTGGCATTTAGACGTCCATGCGGTTGTCTTCAACGGGGGGGGGCCGGCTGGCGGCCGATACGGCCGGTGTGGGGCGTGGAGGACGGGCGGGCCCAGGCCTCACCTCCTTACCCCGTTTCTCCGGTGGGGAGCATTTCAGCCCCCCCATTATGTGGTCGGCCGGGAGGCCGGCGTGGGTGCAAACTGCACACCGCGCCTTTTGCTCCCCGCAGTCCGCCGATTTGTGCCCCTCCAGGCCGCACCGGTAGCACAAGTGGCTCCGGTCTACGCTGGAGGGGCACAGAGCCCTCGAGTGGCCGACACCCATGCATCTGTAGCACCGCATGGGTGCCGGACCAACGGGGCTGACCCCGGCGGACGCCCAGCCCACCTGGAGCCGACCACACTGGATGAGGGCTCTTGCCGTCCCCACCGGACACTGCACGAGGGCGACCATTGCGCCCCCGTACGTGGGGCGAATGCCCCCCACCTTCACGTGCTCCTCTGCACATCCCCCCGCCTCTACGACGGCGGCCGTCAGGGTCTCCTTCGAGGCCGACTCGTCCAGGCCCGAGACCTGGATAGCGGCCATTTTTGTGGGGCGGCTTATGAGGGCAACGTCCCCCACTATTGCCCTCAGCCTCTCTGCGAGGCTGTCCGCCACCACTCCGCTATCCGCGCCCGGGACCTCGATTATCCGGCCCCCGGTGGCCGAGACCCTGACCTTCACGTGCTGCAGGCCAACTTCGTTGAGCTTAATGCCCGTAATGGCTTTCGCCATCGTGGCCTGCAGCGTGGTGTCGGTGGTGACGTCCTTCCTCATCGTCACCACCACCGCCGTCGATTTGGGGGCCGAAGGGGCCTTTGGCTTCTTCGCCGCCGTCTTCTTGGAGGGGGGAGGGGGCGGGGGGGGGACAGCCGCCGCATTCCCCTTGCCTCCCTTCCTCTTCTTCCTCCGAACCACCTCGGCGAAAGATTCGCCCTCCGGCTGCTCTCCGGAGGGGCCAGGTGCCATCTCCGAAGCCGGGGGAGACTTGGTCGCCGAGGTGGATTTGGCGGCCGGAGGAGTCTCGGTCGCCGGGGAGGAAGCCTTCTTCTTGGGGGCCTTTTTAGCCCTCCCGTCCCCCAGCCTGGCCCCGGTCTCTTCCGGGGCCACCTCCTTTGTCGGTGCCGGTGGGGCCTTCTTTTTCGCGTCCGCCGCGAGCGGGGGGCGGACTATCGGCGCCGGAGGGAGGCGGCTGCTGATCTCCTCCATGCGGGCGTTAACCATATTACCCACGGAGATCAGCAGGTCACGCTTTAATTCCCCCAGTGCCGAGGCCAAGTCCATAGCCGCCGGCGGCGGAGGGGCCTGGGCGATGAGAGGGGCCGGAGGGGCCGGAGGGGCCAGAGGGTCCGGGAACCCCCGCTCGGAGAAGCCCCTGCGGAGGGCCTTCATCTCCGCCGTGACTATCGCCAGCTGCTCCCGCATCCTCTTATTGTCCGCAGTTAGGATGCGGATCGCCTCATTCTCGGCCGTGCTCTTCTTGAGCCCCTCCATGGACTCAATGATCGAGTAGCACGCCCTGTTGATCTGGCCCCAGATTTCTCCCTTAAGGTTCCCCGATTTTTTGGCACCCTCCAAGATCGCGAGGGCCGCCTGCCGGGAAACCTCTACAGGGTCCTCCAAGGGGCCCTCCACCGGCGGGAGGGAGTCCTCGACGCGCGGAGGGCTCCTCCCCCCTCTGGACCGAAGCGCCGGGTACTCCTTCAGGTAGGAGGTGGGAGCTTCGGAGTCGGAGTGAAAGTACTCCTGCTCCCCGACCCTCCCCCTAGCCCTCGACAACCCCGCATAGGCCCCCTTGGCCTTTCCCCTGCGGGCCGTGTTGATCTTCGACCCCAGCTCAGGCTTGGGGTCGTCCTCCCTATCTTCATGTGCCCTTTTCTGGGGCTGAGAAGTTGCCTCGCGGGCCTCCACAAACTCTTCCTCCGAATCGGAGGAGGACAAATGTCCTACTCTCCCACCGGGGAACCGCCTCTCGTCGTCCGACAAGGCCATCGTGGCCCCGTCGACGTCTCCGCCGCCTTTGGGCAAAATCCGGCCACCCAGACCGAGTATTTCACCTATAAAACTATAAGTGAAATAATCGGCCAAGTGTGTGCCGGATTTTATATATTGTATGGGAATCTGAGAGGGCGCCTGATAAACACGAATAGCAATTTATCGGTGTCTTGCCCCCCAAGATTCCGTTTTTAACCCACTTCCAGTGGTCACAGGTAGGTGCGACAGGTATCGGGAGATAGAGGAAGAACCCCTCCCCAAAATGGGACCAACAAACAAAAACCAAATTTTTGTGTATAAATTATACACAAAAATAGGCAAAAAAATAACTACTAAATAACAAAAATCTGCCGAACGCAGAGTCCGGCAATAACAAAAACAACAACAACAGTAGCGCGGCGGCTGCCGCTATGCAGCGACCCCGGAAAGGGCGCCCCAAGACGACAGCAACACGCACAAATAACAAATAACAATAACAAACTATAACAATCTCCAATACAACAAACGCCAAAAACAAAAAACAATCAAAAGTACCAATCGGCAAGCCAAGTCGTCAAGTTTAGATGGATCGTCAGATAGAGCAACACGCAAAAGGTCAAAAGAAAAGAGAAAATCTACGGGCACTCACTAAACCACCAAATTACACACGTCAACCTAACCTAACCTAACCTAACCTAACCTAACCTAACCTAACCTAACCTAACCTAACCTAACCTAACCTAACCTAACCTAACCTAACCTAACCTAACCTAACCTAACCTAACCTAACCTAACCTAACCTAACCTAACCTAACCTAACCTAACCTAACCTAACCTAACCTAACCTAACCTAACCTAACCTAACCTAACCTAACCTAACCTAACCTAACCTAACCTAACCTAACCTAACCTAACCTAACCTAACCTAACCTAACCTAACCTAACCTAACCTAACCTAACCTAACCTAACCTAACCTAACCTAACCTAACCTAACCTAACCTAACCTAACCTAACCTAACCTAACCTAACCTAACCTAACCTAACCTAACCTAACCTAACCTAACCTAACCTAACCTAACCTAACCTAACCTAACCTAACCTAACCTAACCTAACCTAACCTAACCTAACCTAACCTAACCTAACCTAACCTAACCTAACCTAACCTAACCTAACCTAACCTAACCTAACCTAACCTAACCTAACCTAACCTAACCTAACCTAACCTAACCTAACCTAACCTAACCTAACCTAACCTAACCTAACCTAACCTAACCTAACCTAACCTAACCTAACCTAACCTAACCTAACCTAACCTAACCTAACCTAACCTAACCTAACCTAACCTAACCTAACCTAACCTAACCTAACCTAACCTAACCTAACCTAACCTAACCTAACCTAACCTAACCTAACCTAACCTAACCTAACCTAACCTAACCTAACCTAACCTAACCTAACCTAACCTAACCTAACCTAACCTAACCTAACCTAACCTAACCTAACCTAACCTAACCTAACCTAACCTAACCTAACCTAACCTAACCTAACCTAACCTAACCTAACCTAACCTAACCTAACCTAACCTAACCTAACCTAACCTAACCTAACCTAACCTAACCTAACCTAACCTAACCTAACCTAACCTAACCTAACCTAACCTAACCTAACCTAACCTAACCTAACCTAACCTAACCTAACCTAACCTAACCTAACCTAACCTAACCTAACCTAACCTAACCTAACCTAACCTAACCTAACCTAACCTAACCTAACCTAACCTAACCTAACCTAACCTAACCTAACCTAACCTAACCTAACCTAACCTAACCTAACCTAACCTAACCTAACCTAACCTAACCTAACCTAACCTAACCTAACCTAACCTAACCTAACCTAACCTAACCTAACCTAACCTAACCTAACCTAACCTAACCTAACCTAACCTAACCTAACCTAACCTAACCTAACCTAACCTAACCTAACCTAACCTAACCTAACCTAACCTAACCTAACCTAACCTAACCTAACCTAACCTAACCTAACCTAACCTAACCTAACCTAACCTAACCTAACCTAACCTAACCTAACCTAACCTAACCTAACCTAACCTAACCTAACCTAACCTAACCTAACCTAACCTAACCTAACCTAACCTAACCTAACCTAACCTAACCTAACCTAACCTAACCTAACCTAACCTAACCTAACCTAACCTAACCTAACCTAACCTAACCTAACCTAACCTAACCTAACCTAACCTAACCTAACCTAACCTAACCTAACCTAACCTAACCTAACCTAACCTAACCTAACCTAACCTAACCTAACCTAACCTAACCTAACCTAACCTAACCTAACCTAACCTAACCTAACCTAACCTAACCTAACCTAACCTAACCTAACCTAACCTAACCTAACCTAACCTAACCTAACCTAACCTAACCTAACCTAACCTAACCTAACCTAACCTAACCTAACCTAACCTAACCTAACCTAACCTAACCTAACCTAACCTAACCTAACCTAACCTAACCTAACCTAACCTAACCTAACCTAACCTAACCTAACCTAACCTAACCTAACCTAACCTAACCTAACCTAACCTAACCTAACCTAACCTAACCTAACCTAACCTAACCTAACCTAACCTAACCTAACCTAACCTAACCTAACCTAACCTAACCTAACCTAACCTAACCTAACCTAACCTAACCTAACCTAACCTAACCTAACCTAACCTAACCTAACCTAACCTAACCTAACCTAACCTAACCTAACCTAACCTAACCTAACCTAACCTAACCTAACCTAACCTAACCTAACCTAACCTAACCTAACCTAACCTAACCTAACCTAACCTAACCTAACCTAACCTAACCTAACCTAACCTAACCTAACCTAACCTAACCTAACCTAACCTAACCTAACCTAACCTAACCTAACCTAACCTAACCTAACCTAACCTAACCTAACCTAACCTAACCTAACCTAACCTAACCTAACCTAACCTAACCTAACCTAACCTAACCTAACCTAACCTAACCTAACCTAACCTAACCTAACCTAACCTAACCTAACCTAACCTAACCTAACCTAACCTAACCTAACCTAACCTAACCTAACCTAACCTAACCTAACCTAACCTAACCTAACCTAACCTAACCTAACCTAACCTAACCTAACCTAACCTAACCTAACCTAACCTAACCTAACCTAACCTAACCTAACCTAACCTAACCTAACCTAACCTAACCTAACCTAACCTAACCTAACCTAACCTAACCTAACCTAACCTAACCTAACCTAACCTAACCTAACCTAACCTAACCTAACCTAACCTAACCTAACCTAACCTAACCTAACCTAACCTAACCTAACCTAACCTAACCTAACCTAACCTAACCTAACCTAACCTAACCTAACCTAACCTAACCTAACCTAACCTAACCTAACCTAACCTAACCTAACCTAACCTAACCTAACCTAACCTAACCTAACCTAACCTAACCTAACCTAACCTAACCTAACCTAACCTAACCTAACCTAACCTAACCTAACCTAACCTAACCTAACCTAACCTAACCTAACCTAACCTAACCTAACCTAACCTAACCTAACCTAACCTAACCTAACCTAACCTAACCTAACCTAACCTAACCTAACCTAACCTAACCTAACCTAACCTAACCTAACCTAACCTAACCTAACCTAACCTAACCTAACCTAACCTAACCTAACCTAACCTAACCTAACCTAACCTAACCTAACCTAACCTAACCTAACCTAACCTAACCTAACCTAACCTAACCTAACCTAACCTAACCTAACCTAACCTAACCTAACCTAACCTAACCTAACCTAACCTAACCTAACCTAACCTAACCTAACCTAACCTAACCTAACCTAACCTAACCTAACCCAACCCAACCCAACCTAACCTAACCTAACCTAACCTAACCTAACCTAACCTAACCTAACCTAACCTAACCTAACCTAACCTAACCTAACCTAACCTAACCTAACCTAACCTAACCTAACCTAACCTAACCTAACCTAACCTAACCTAACCTAACCTAACCTAACCTAACCTAACCTAACCTAACCTAACCTAACCTAACCTAACCTAACCTAACCTAACCTAACCTAACCTAACCTAACCTAACCTAACCTAACCTAACCTAACCTAACCTAACCTAACCTAACCTAACCTAACCTAACCTAACCTAACCTAACCTAACCTAACCTAACCTAACCTAACCTAACCTAACCTAACCTAACCTAACCTAACCTAACCTAACCTAACCTAACCTAACCTAACCTAACCTAACCTAACCTAACCTAACCTAACCTAACCTAACCTAACCTAACCTAACCTAACCTAACCTAACCTAACCTAACCTAACCTAACCTAACCTAACCTAACCTAACCTAACCTAACCTAACCTAACCTAACCTAACCTAACCTAACCTAACCTAACCTAACCTAACCTAACCTAACCTAACCTAACCTAACCTAACCTAACCTAACCTAACCTAACCTAACCTAACCTAACCTAACCTAACCTAACCTAACCTAACCTAACCTAACCTAACCTAACCTAACCTAACCTAACCTAACCTAACCTAACCTAACCTAACCTAACCTAACCTAACCTAACCTAACCTAACCTAACCTAACCTAACCTAACCTAACCTAACCTAACCTAACCTAACCTAACCTAACCTAACCTAACCTAACCTAACCTAACCTAACCTAACCTAACCTAACCTAACCTAACCTAACCTAACCTAACCTAACCTAACCTAACCTAACCTAACCTAACCTAACCTAACCTAACCTAACCTAACCTAACCTAACCTAACCTAACCTAACCTAACCTAACCTAACCTAACCTAACCTAACCTAACCTAACCTAACCTAACCTAACCCCTTGATTTTTTATATCTCAAATTGACATTTGTATTGGTTTATTTTTGCTAGTATTACTCATTTTTGACCCTCTATTCGACCGCCTTTTCTAAATATCATCATCGCAATAGAGAAAAAATATTTTTTCATACAAAAATACTTATAAAAAACACTTAACTTCAAATTTTTCCAAATTTTTTCATCGCGGCTGGCCCCGTTTTCTAGTAGACCCGTTGCTCCTCGCCGAGACGCGTCGTTTGCCACCTTCCGTGTCGCTCGTCGATCTCGTGCACCTGAAAAATAAAACATTTTTAGTTAAAAAACACACATAAATTCACTTTTTTCCAAATTTTTCACCAATTTTCACATAACCCACCCCCGTTTTTGACAGGATTGAGTGCCCCCGGGCGAGACGCGTGTTTTGACACCGCCTGGGCTGATCTCCGGTCAAAAATTGGCGAGTTATTAGAAATTTTCGTTTTTGGTACTTGTAAAAAGTCTACCTAAGCCATAGAAAAATTATAAAATTCCTTGATTTTTTATATCTCAAATTGACATTTGTATTGGTTTATTTTTGCTAGTATTACTCATTTTTGACCCTCTATTCGACCGCCTTTTCTAAATATCATCATCGCAATAGAGAAAAAATATTTTTTCATACAAAAATACTTATAAAAAACACTTAACTTCAAATTTTTCCAAATTTTTTCATCGCGGCTGGCCCCGTTTTCTAGTAGACCCGTTGCTCCTCGCCGAGACGCGTCGTTTGCCACCTTCCGTGTCGCTCGTCGATCTCGTGCACCTGAAAAATAAAACATTTTTAGTTAAAAAACACACATAAATTCACTTTTTTCCAAATTTTTCACCAATTTTCACATAACCCACCCCCGTTTTTGACAGGATTGAGTGCCCCCGGGCGAGACGCGTGTTTTGACACCGCCTGGGCTGATCTCCGGTCAAAAATTGGCGAGTTATTAGAAATTTTCGTTTTTGGTACTTGTAAAAAGTCTACCTAAGCCATAGAAAAATTATAAAATTCCTTGATTTTTTATATCTCAAATTGACATTTGTATTGGTTTATTTTTGCTAGTATTACTCATTTTTGACCCTCTATTCGACCGCCTTTTCTAAATATCATCATCGCAATAGAGAAAAAATATTTTTTCATACAAAAATACTTATAAAAAACACTTAACTTCAAATTTTTCCAAATTTTTTCATCGCGGCTGGCCCCGTTTTCTAGTAGACCCGTTGCTCCTCGCCGAGACGCGTCGTTTGCCACCTTCCGTGTCGCTCGTCGATCTCGTGCACCTGAAAAATAAAACATTTTTAGTTAAAAAACACACATAAATTCACTTTTTTCCAAATTTTTCACCAATTTTCACATAACCCACCCCCGTTTTTGACAGGATTGAGTGCCCCCGGGCGAGACGCGTGTTTTGACACCGCCTGGGCTGATCTCCGGTCAAAAATTTCCCCGCCCACCCACCCGCCGGTCATTCGCTAGCTAGGCTTGGCACAATAAGCAAATTCTTTTTAATTTTATTGGGCACATCTTATTACTTTTTTGCGTTCTGGTGCTACCTTGGCTGGTGGTAGAGGCAAGCAAAGCCAAATCAGGGCGCCCAACCCTCTAACACTATTGGTTTTTTTTCCCAATACATTAAATTTTTTCTGACTTTTCAATAATATCAGTAGCTTTTACGGCTGCTTAATTGCATATTCGCAGGACGACCCATTAGGGATATTTTGTACTTGGTTACTACCAGGAATACCTACTTGACCGTACACATATACAAAAACATTATACAACTTATACAAGTTTAATTTCTTCTTTAAATTCTTGACACTTATCAAGCGACCCTCTAACATGTTTGTTGCTCACCGTACCCCCGCTAAAAAAGACAGAAACACCTGCTCCCCTGACAAAACTGAACAGGCCCCAGCGTCATCCGTCAGACGAAGTGTTGGAGAATGGGAGTCCGGGAAGACGATACCAAAATCGAACCCGACATCTTCCGAGGCAGGAACCTCGAAAGCCCTCCCGAAGCACACCAAACCATCTACGGTTGCTTCGGGGAGCCCTCCACCTAGACCAGTCTATCCGTCCAGAGTTGCTGAGGCGAGAGCATGTCTAAATAAGGCAAAGCTGCACCTCAGCAACTCCAGAAACCTCAAGACGGATATTAAAAACGAGGTCACAGCAGCTATTGACCGCCTCTATCAGCTGGTCAAGGAAGCGGTAGCCGAGAAGGGCGACAGGAAGGAAGAACAAAAGGGAAAGGTGACTCCTCCACAGATTGAGGAAGAGAAAGGAAGTAAGGAAAATAGAGAGGAATTCTCTCAGATGTTCTCCACACTAACCGAACAAACCCGGTTAGTGAAGGAGAGCAATGAGAGGATAAAGGAACTGCAAACCACCGTCGCGTCCCTGGGGACGATGACCTACGCGGGTGTAGTGGCGGGCGGTAAAGGGAAGAAATTCCCAGAGCGGGCCGCCCTTCATTCGGTGGTCGTCACATCCAGGGACGAGACAGAAACGGGAGAGGAGGTTTTGCAGAAGATCAGGAAAGCGGTGAACGCCACGGAGGGGGGAATTACGGTGGAGAAAATCAGAAAGGCCAAAGATCGAAAGATAATAATAGGCTGTGAGAGCGAGGAAGGAAAGAGGAGGGTGAAAGACAGGATTATGACGGCAGGGGAACATCTTAACGTTGAGGACATAAAAAATAAAGATCCTCTTCTGATTCTCAGGGACGTGTTAAGCTTCAATACTAATGAAGACATCATCCGCGCCCTGAGAAATCAGAATAGAAAGATCTTCGAGGACCTCGCGAAGGAGGATGACCGCATGGAGGTGAAATACAGGAAAAATACCAGAAACCCCCACGCAAACCATGTGGTCATAAAGGTGTCACCCAAAATATGGTCCCAAATGGTGGAGGTCGAATCGGTAAAGATTGACCTCCAAAGGATATGGGTCGCGGACCAATCGCCTCTAATCCAGTGTTCGCTCTGCCTGGGTTATGGCCATAGCAGACGGTTCTGCAAGGAAACGACGGAAAAGTGTAGTCACTGTGCTGGACCGCACATGAGAGCCGACTGCCCCGACTGGCTGGCAGGAGCAATCCCCAGCTGTTGCAACTGCTCCCAAGCCAAATTGGACCAGACCGAGCACAATGCTTTTAGCTCGGAGTGTCCAATTCGACGAAAGTGGGACTCACTAGCCAGGGCAGCCACGGCGTATTGCTAAAGTTGTCAACACGCAAGTAGGTGAGAGCAACATGAGTCTTGACCACGACAAGGCTATGACACGCGCTAATTGGTGCCAATTTCATGTGAAATTGGCACAATTGCAAGAAAATCTTACCATACTGTGGTGGTCACTGGAGCTCGCCAACCCGAAGAAGCGTAGAACCTGCCGTGCAGCGCCAAACCGACGTAAGAATACCACCGAAGATAATCTGGAACAAAAAGAAACATTAGTAAACAAAAATGATAACAAAATTAAATTTGCAATTAAGCTATGTTAGGTATATATTTTAGAAAATATGTAACTTTAGCATAGAACAAAGCAACAAAAAGGTTCAAAACGAAAGACATAAACACAACATACAGAAAAATCAAAAAGGTATATAAAAATAGCATAAGAGTCAGAATTAATTGAATGATGTTTACAGATAAAGGACATGTAAATAACGAACACCAAGGCGAAAAGAATGAAAAGACGAAATGGATGGATTGGATAGAATGGGGAACTCAGCAAAAAGGAAATAATAATAACAATTTAAACTCGTAACGAATGAAGATGAAGACTAAACTTATATAGACGATATGAAAGAACGACATGAATGAACGAACGGAAGAAAGGAAAACTATGTATGAACGGGGAAAATTGGGCGGGATTTTGGAAGATGAAAATAAGTAGAATAAAATCAAAGAAAACATGAGCATCAGTACAAAGTAATGAAAACAGATTATGAAAGAAGCGAGGAACGAAATGAGATGTATGTACGAACGGGGAAAAGGGGGGAACTATAGACTAAGATAGCAGTAGAAACTTACAAAAGATGAACAAAGACTCTGATTATGTTAGAGGGAACTCGCGGGCTGGGCCAAAAAGCGCCCGGTCATAAAAAAAAAAAAAAAAAAAAAAAAAAAAAAAAAAAAAAACCTAACCTAACCTAACCTAACCTAACCTAACCTAACCTAACCTAACCTAACCTAACCTAACCTAACCTAACCTAACCTAACCTAACCTAACCTAACCTAACCTAACCTAACCTAACCTAACCTAACCTAACCTAACCTAACCTAACCTAACCTTTTTTTTTTTTTTTTTTTTTTTTTTTTTGACCAGGTGGAAAATGCATTACGCATACCCCCCGCAACGCATGGGAGTGCGGCGGAGGGTTATGTGGGACTACACATCCTCTCTTCCCTCCTCGACCGAGGAGGAGAGGGATGTGCTACCCACTAAAAACCACCTGGGCGTGCAACGCCTTGCCGGGTTGTGTAGGGCACCGTGGTACCTGCGTTAGCATTGCCCACGATGCCCAACCGGCGGCGCCCCGACAACACCGTTGCCGGGGCTTCCCGCTAAGGGAGGTGGCCGCGCACGCTTGGCCACCCCCTTGGACCGCAAGAAGTGGCTTAATAGTGGACGGAGGACTCCCATCCTCCGCCCTAAGCCACTGTGGGTTGGGTCTGGCGGCAACCGCCGCCTTCCCAACCCGTGCCGTCTGGCCGGAGGGGGCGCGCGAGGCAACCTCCTCGCGCACCCACTCCGCGGTCCAGCCGCAGGACGCCCGAATGCCCACCTGGCATTCAGACGTCCATGCGGCTCTCCTCCACGGGGAGGGGCAGGGTGGGGCGAGCGGGCCGAGACCCCACCCCCCTGCCCCTTATCTCCGGTGGGGAACACCTCCGTCCCCCCATGATGTGGTCTGCCGGGAGTCCGGCGTGGGTGCAAACAGCACACCACGCTTTCTCCTCCCGGCATTCCGCCGACATGTGTCCCTCCGAGCCACACCGGTAGCACATAGTGCTCCGGTCCACGCTCGAAGGGCACAGTACCCTCGAGTGCCCGAGGCCCATGCACTTAAAGCAGCGCATGGGCGTCGGGCCGACGGGAATGACCCCGGCGGACGCCCAGCCCACCGAGATCCGACCACTCTCTAGGAGGACCCTCGCGGTCCCCACCGGCATTTGTACGAGGGCAACCATCTTGCCCTCGTACGTGGGGCGGATGCCCCCCACCCTCACCTGCGCCACCGCGCATCCCCCAGCCCTAGCGACGGCCGCCGCCAGGGTCTCCTTGGTCGCCGATTCGTCCAAGCCGACGACCTGGACAGCGGCCATTTTGACGGGGCGGCTGATGAGGGCAACGTCACCGACGATTGCCCTCAGCCTTTCCGCTAGGCTGTCAGCCGCCCCACCACTTTCCGCACCGGGGACCTCAATGACTCGGCCCCCTGTCGCCGAGGTGCGGACCCTCACATGCTGCAGGCCCACTTCTTCCAATTGGATGCCACCAATGGCCTTGGCCATTGTGGCCTGCAGCGTGGTGGCGGTGGTGACGTCACTTCGTAAAGTGACCACCACCGCCTGCGACTTTAGGGCCGGGGGGGCCTTCGGCTTTTGCGCCGTCTTCTTCTTTGGGGGGGGAGGGGGCGGGGTCGGGGCCGTAGTTTTCCCCTTCCCCTTCCGCTTTCGCGTCACCTCAGCGAAGGTTTCACCCTCGGGCTGCGCCTCCGCCGAGGGGCCAGAGGCCATCTCCAATACCGGGGGGGGGCCGGTCGCCGAGGCAGACCCAGCAGGGGCCGAAGTCCTCGCCGGGGGAGCCGTCGTCTTTTTGGAGGCCTTTTTTGGCCTCCCGTCCCCAAGCCTTGCCCCGGAGAACTCCGGCTCCACGGCAACTTCGGCCGTCCGGGCCGGTGGGGCCCCCTTCTTCTTGTCCGCCGCGAGCGGCGGGCGGCTAGTTGGCGCTGGAGGGAGGCGGCTGCTGATCTCCTCAAGGCGGGCATCTACTAGATTACCCACCGAGATCAGCAAGCTCCGCTTTACCTCCTCCAGAGCCGCCACCAAATCCACAGCCGCAAGCGGCGGGGGAACCTCGGCAACCATAGGCGGCGGAGGGACCTCCATAACCGAGGAGGCCGAAGCCTCTCTCTCCGAGGCAGCCTTTCGGAGGGCCTTTACCTCCGAGGCGCAGTTGGCGAGTGCCTCCCGCATCCTCGCCTTCTCCGCCTTCAGAGTGCGGACCTCCTCATTCTGCTGCCGGGCAATCTTGAGCTCCCCCATGGAGCTCAAGATCGTCCAGCATGCCCCGTCCAGCTGCTTACGCAGGTCACCCCCCAATTTGATCGAGCGCAGCCCGTCCGCGATCAAAAAGGCCGCCTCTCTGGATGCCTCAATTGGGTCCACCGATGGGCCACCCTCCAGCGGGAGGGAGGCAGCCGCGCGCGGAGGGGGGCTCTTCCCCCTCCCGGACCGAGCAGGGGCATCGGCGTCCGATTCCCGCTCCCCGGCCGTCACCTTAGCCGGCCCATAGGTTCGAGCCTTTGGCTTCCCCCTACGGGCCGTACTAACTTTTGGCCCCAGTTCCGGCCTGGGACCGTCCTCCTCGTTCCCGTGCACCCTTTTCAGGGGTTGGGGAGTCGCCCTTCGGGCCCCATAAATGAGGTCATCCTCCGCCTCCGACAGCTCGGATTGGGAGCCTAAGCCTGCCCAACCCTCATCTGACGTGGCCATTATGGCCCCGCCAACGAACACCCCACACAATACCCCAAATCCGACCACCCAGACCGAAGTTATTCACCAATAAAATTGGTAAATAAAAACGGTCAAGGGTGTGCCGGATTTAAAATATTGTATGGGATTTCAAATTTGCCCCTGAAATATAGGAATAGCAAAAATGCTATTCCTATTTGGACAAATGTCCCCCTTTGACCCACTTCCCGCGATCGCAGAGGAGCGTGAGCGGGTTCAAACGAAAGGGGGAGACGCCCCCTATCCCCCAGTACCACGATATACCCCAAAAGGGTTACCCCCAAAAAATGGGACCAAATCAAAAATACCTCTCTTTTGTGCCAATAAATTGACACAAAAAAGAGGTAAAAAACAACACAAAACAACAAAAATCTACCGAACGCGAGGTCCGGCAGGGACGAAACGAACAATCAAAGAACACGGCGGCTGCCGCTTTGCAGCGACCCCGAAAAGGGCGCCCCAAAACAACAACAACACGTAAAACAAGACAAAAATAACAAAACAACCAAAACGAAAAATAGCCAAATCAGAAAAACAATCGAAACGTCAAGTCGGCAAGCCGGGTCAGAATGCAAAGCAGGATCAATATCAAGGAAAGCGCGCCAAAAATCAATTAAAGAAACAAAAACCAAGAGCACTACAGAATTCACCAAATTACACACGTCCAACCTAACCTAACCTAACCTAACCTAACCTAACCTAACCTAACCTAACCTAACCTAACCTTTTTTTTTTTTTTTTTTTTTTTTTTTTTTTTTTTTTTTTTTTTTTTTTTTTTGACCAGGTGGAAAATGCATTACGCATACCCCCCGCGCGCATGGGAGTGCGGCAGAGGGTTATGTGGGACTACACATCCTTCTTCACTCCTCGACCGAGGAGGAGAGGATGTGCTACCCACTAAAAACCACCTGGGCGTGCACGCCAAGCCGGGTTTTGTAGGGCACCGTGGTACCTGCGTTAGCATTGCCCACGATGCCCAACCGGCAGCGCCCCGGCAACACCGTTGACCGGGGCTACCCACTAGGGGAGGTGGCCGCGCACGCTTGGCCACCCCCCTGGACCGCAAAAGTGGCTTATCTCCGCGGGCGGAGGACTCCCATCCTCCGCCCGAAGCCACTATGGGTTGGGTCTGGCGGCGACCGCCGCCTTCCCAACCCATGCCGTCTGGCCGGAGGGGGCGCGCGAGGCACCTCCTCGCGCACCCGCTCCGCGGTCCAGCCGCAGGACGTCCGAGTGCCCAGCTGGCACTCAGACGTCCATGCGGCTACTACCCTCAACAGGGGGGGGCATGGGGCGAGTGGGCCGAGACCCCACCCCCCTGCCCCTCATCTCCGGTGGGGAACACCGCCGTCCCCCCATGATGTGGTCTGCCGGGAGTCCGGCGTGGCTGCAAACTGCACACCACGCCTTTTCCTCCCGGCATTCCGCCGACTGGACAGCAGCCATTTTGACAGGGCGGCTGACATGGGCAACGTCGCCGACGATTGCCCGTAGCCTTTCCGCTAGGCTGTCAGCCGCCCCACCACTGTCCGCCCCAGGGACCTCGATTACGCGGCCCCCAGTCGCCGAGTTGCGGACCCTGACGTGCTGCAGGCCCACTTCATCCAATTTAATGCCATTAATGGCCTTGGCCATGGTGGCCTGCAGCGTGGCGGCGGTGGTGATGTCACCACGCATAGTGACCACCACCGCCGTCGTCTTTAGGGCCGGGGGGGCCTTCGGCTTAGGTGCCGTTTGCTTCTTTGGGGGGGGGGGAGGGGGTTGGGGCGGGGCCGTAGTCTTCCCCTTCCCTTTCCTCTTTCTCCTGACCACGTCAGCGAAGGTGCCGCCCTCTGGCTGCACCTCCGCTGAAGGGCCAGGCGACGTCTCCAAGTCCGGGGCGGGGCCGGTCGCCTTTTTGGAGGCCTTTTTAGGCCTCCCGTCTCCGAGCCTGGCCCCGGTCTCAAGTTCCGGGGCCACCTCCTTGGTTGGGGCCGGTGGGGCCCTCATCCCTTTGTCCGCCGCGAGTGGGGGGCGGACAGTTGGCGCAGGAGGGAGGCGACTGCTGATCTCGTCCATGCGGGCATTCAGCATGTTGCCCACTGAGACCAGCAAGTCCCTCTTCATTTCCTCCATAGCCGTCACCAAGTCAGCGTTCGCTGGCGGCGGGGAAGCCAGGGCGACCGGTGGGGCCGGGGGGGCTTCGACATTCGATGGAGCCGGGGGGGCTTCGACATTCGATGGGGCCGGGGGGGCTTCAACAATTAATGGGGTCATGGCCTCTCTCTCCGAGAGAGCTTCGCGGAGGGCCTTCCTCTCCGCGATCAGGCGGGCCACCTGTTCCCTGACCTTCCCATTTTCCTTCTTAAGGAGGCAGATCCTCTCGTTCATCTCGTCGGCCCCCGAGAAATCCCTATGCTGGAGCACCTCCAAAAGGTTGAAGCCCATGTTCTCCAACAAGTGCCTCTTGTCCACCTCAAGGCTACTGGAGTCTTGGACCAGGCCCATCATCTTCAGCACCACTTTCCGAATCCCCGCGACAGTGCTCATCCCGTCATCCCGCGGGGGGGAGGCATCAACACGCGGGGGGGGCTTGGCCACCGCCTTAGCCGACCCATACGTTAAACGTACTGGGGGCTTCCCTCTCCGGGCCGTACTAATTTTAGGCCCCAGCCCTGGGCCGGGGTCACCTTCCTCATCCCGACCCCTTTTCAGGGGTTGAGGAGCCGCCAAATCTTTCAAATTGACCTCTGGGAGGTCAACCTCAAAGTCCACCTCCGAGTCGGAGGACCCATCCTGGATCCACCCCGACTTCTCACCAGACGTGGCCATCACGGCCCCGCCAACAAGCTCCCCACACAATAGCCCAAATCCGGCCACCCAGACCGAAGTTATTCACCAATAAAATTGGTAAATAAAAACGGTCAAGGGTGTGCCGGATTTAAAATATTGTATGGGATTTCAAAAAGTCGCCTGATTTTAGGAAATAGCAAAAACGCTATTTCCTCACCGACAAATTGCCTCTTCTCACCCACTTCCAGGGACCGGATTTGGGCGTGAGAGGTATCAAAAGAAAGAGGGAGAAGCCCTCCTTCTACTAGAACCCTTACGAGAAGCGTAAGGGTTATATCCACCAAACGGGACCACAACAAAAAATACCTCTTTTTTGTGCCAACAAGTTGACACAAAAAAGAGGCAAAACACAAACAAAAAACACAAAAATCTACCGAACGCAAGGTCCGGTAGGGACAAAAACAAACAAAAAGCAAGACGGCGTCCGCCGCTATGCAGCGACCCCGAAAAGGGCGCTCCACAACAACAGACACACGTACAAACAACAAAAAACACCAAAAAATAACAACACAACCAAATCGAAAAGCAGCCAAATCAGAAAAACAGTCAAAAGTCCAGTCGGCCAGCCAAGTATACAGGTTAAGTGGGATCAAGTCAAAGGAAAACGCGCCAAAAATCTATGAATAAAATAAAAACCAAGGGCACTCTACAAATCACCAAATTATCAACGTAACCTAACCTAACCTAACCTAACCTAACCTAACCTAACCTAACCTAACCTAACCTAACCTAACCTAACCTAACCTAACCTAACCTAACCTAACCTAACCTAACCTAACCTAACCTAACCTAACTTTTCTTCCATATAACTTCCAAAAAAAAAAAAAAAAAACCTAACCTAACCTAACCTAACCTTTTTTTTTTTTTTTTTTTTTTTGGCCAGGTGGAAAATGCATTACGCATACCCTCCGCGCATGGGAGTGCGCAGAGGGTTATGTGGGACTACACTCGCCTCTCCTCCTCCGAGCGAGGAGGAGCAGGGAGTGCTACCCACTAAAAACCACCTGGGCGTGCATCGCCATGCCGGCTTTTTGTAGGACACCGTGGTACCTGCGTTAGCATTGCCCACGGTGTCCAACCGGCGGCGCCCCGACAACACCGTTGCCGGGGCTTCCCGCTAGGGGAGATGGCCGAGCACGCTTGGCCATCTCCCTGGACCGCAAAGTGGCTTATAACCGCGGGCAGAGGACTCCCATCCTCCGCCCGCAGCCACTATGGGTTGAGTTTGGCACCGCCGCCTTCTCAACCCATGCCGTCTGGCCGGAGGGGGCGCGCGAGGCAAACCTCCTCGCGCACCCGCTCCGCGGTCCATCCACAGGACGTCCGAGTGCCAACCTGGCACTCAGACGTCCATGCGGCTACTTCCCTCAACGACGGGGGGGGGCTGGCTGGGGCGAGCGGGCCGCAGCCCCTCCCTCCTGCCCCGTACCTCCGGTGGGGAGCACTTTAGGCCCCCCATGATGTGGTCGGCCGGGAGTTGAGCGTGGTGGCAGACTGCACACCACGCCTGAACCTCCCGGCACTCCGCCGACTTGTGCCCCTCCGCACCGCACCGGTAGCACAGCTGGCTCCGGTCCTTGTCGGAGGGGCACAATGCCCTCGAGTGGCCGACGCCCATGCACTTGTAGCAGCGCATGGGCCTCGGACCGACGGGGCTGACCCCGGCGGACGCCCAGCCCACCAGGATCCGACCACACTGCAGGAGGGCTCTCGCCACCCCCACCGGACATTGTACGAGGGCAACCATTTTGCCCTCGTACGAGGGGCGAATGCCCCCCACCCTCACCTGCGCCTCGGCGCATCCCCCCTGTTTAGCGACGGTGGCCGCCAGGGTCTCCTTAGTGGCGGACTCATCCAGTCCGGAGACCCGTATAGCGGCCATTTTGGTGGGGCGGCTTATGAGGGCAACGTCCCCCACGATTGCCCTCAGCCTCTCGGCAAGGCTGTCCGCCACCTCCCCGCTATCCTCCCCCGGAACCTCAATAACCCGGCCCCCAGTCGCCGAGCTCCGGACCGCGACATGCAGCAGGCCCAGGTCCTCCAGTTTTATGCCTTTTATGGCTTTGGCCATTGTGGCCTGCATCGTGGTAGCGGTGGTGATGTCACTCCGCATAGTGATCACCACCGCACTCCGCATAGTGATCACCACCGCTGTCGTCTTGGGGGCCGTGGGGGCCTTCGGCTTGGTTTCCGTCTTCTTAGGGGGGGGAGGGGGTGGGGGTGGAGCCGTAGCCTTCCCCTTCCCTTTCCTCTTTCGCCTCACCACATCGGCGAATGAGTCGCCCTCAGGCTGCGACTGCTCGACCGAGGGGTGAGGCGCTGTCTCCTGAGCCGGGGCGGAACCGGCTGCCGAGGCATAGGTTTTCGGCAGGGGGGCCGTCGCCTTTTTGGAGGCCTTTTTAGGCCTCCCGTCCCCAAGCCTGGCCCCGGTTTCGGGTTCCGGGGCAACCTTCGTTTGGGCTGGCGGGGCCCTCTTCTTTTCGTCCGCCGCAAGAGGGGGGCGGACATTTGTTGCTGGAGGCAGGCGGCTGCTGATCTCTGATAGGCGGGCATCCACCAGATTACCCACCGAGATCAGCAGATCCCGCTTCATGCTCTCCAGCAACGTCGCCAAGTCCGTGGCCGCGGGCGGCGGGGCCTGGGCGACCGGCGGGGCCGGGGGGGCTTCCGCAAACGTCGGGGAGGCTTCGCCAGGAGGGGGGGAGTCAGTAATCTTCCTCCCCAAGAGGGTCTCCCGGAGGGCCGTCTTTTCCTCAATAAGACGGCAGCACTGCTCCCGGACCCTCTTATTGTCCTCTCGCAGGACACGAACCTCCCCTTCGTCTACCTCGGACGACTCCATCTCCTTGAGTGCGCCCAGGATCACACGGACCGCCTCCTTGAAGAGGTCGACCGTCTCCTCCTTGATGAAGGTCGACCTCTGTACCCCGTCGACGATCCGGTAGACCGCCTGACGCGTCACTCCAATTAGGCCTACCATACGGTGAGGCACCGATGAGCCCCCCACGTCCTCATCGCGCGGGGGGGGGGCCCTCCCTCCCCCGGACACCGCCTTCGCCGGCCCATAGGTGAGAAGGACCTTGCCTTTCCCCCTTCGGGCCGTGCTTATTTTTGGCCCTAACTCCGGCCCTGCGTCACCTTCCTCGTCCCGACCCCTTTTCAAGGGTTTAGAAGAAGGACCTGCCTCGAGATCTTCCTCATAGACGTCATCGTCAAAGTCCAGCTCCGACTCGGATGAACCGTCAAAGATCCATCCTGAACGCTCCCCTGACGCGGCCATAACGGCCCTGCCAACAACCTTGCCAAATATAGTTCAAATCCGGCCACTCAGACCGAAGTTATCCACCAAAAATATTGGTAGATAAAATCGGTCAAGCGTGTGCCGGATTTAAAATATTGTAGGCGATTTTTCAGGAGCGCCTGATAAAAGCGAATAGCAAAAATGCTATACCCTTTCCCAAACACTCCCGAATTTCACCAACTTCCCGTTGGCGCCGAGAGGCGCAAGTAGCACCAAACGATAGGGGGAGAAGCCCCCTATCCAAAACAACCCTTAGGGAGACCGTAGGGGTTACCCTCGCAAAATGGGACCACCCCCAAAAAACCTACTTTTTGTGCCAGAAGTTGGCACAAAAAGTAGGCAAAAAACAAACAATAAAAATCAAAAATCTCCCGGACGCAAGGTCCGACGGAAACAAAAGAGCAACCAAAAGAAAGGCGGCGGCTGCCGCTATGCAGCGACCCCGAAAAGGGCGCCCCAAAGCGACAACAACACACAAAATAACAACAAAAACAATAACAAAATATAACAAATTCCAAAACAACAAACACCAAAACACAAAAACAGCAAAAAAGTCCAATCGGCAAGCCAAGTCAAAGGGTTAAGCAGAGCCAGGGTCAAGAAAAACGCGCAAGAAATTAGTCAATCAAAGAAAATCCACGGGCACTCCAGAAATCACCAAACTACAGTCGTCAACCTAACCTAACCTTTTTTTTTTTTTTTTTTTTTTTTTTTTTTTTTTTTTTTTTTTGACCAGGTGGAAAATGCATTACGCATACCCCCCGCGCGCATGGGAGTGCGGCAGAGGGTTATGTGGGACTACATCTCCCTTCTTCCTCCTCGACCGAGGAGGAGAGGGAGTGCTACCCACTAAAAACCACCTGGGCGTGCACGCCAAGCCGGGTTTTTGTAGGGCACCGTGGTACCTGCGTTAGCATTGCCCACGATGCCCAACCGGCGGCGCCCCGGCAACACCGTTGACCGGGGCAACCTAACCTAACCTAACCTAACCTAACCTAACCTAACCTAACCTAACCGCTTGATTTTTTATATCTCAAATTGACATTTGTATTGGTTATTTTGCTAGTATTCCTCATTTTTGACCCTCTATTCGACCGCCTTTTCTAAATATCATCATCGCAATAGAGAAAAAAAAAAAAAAAAAAAAAAAAAAAAAAAAAAAAAAAAAAACACTTAACTTCAAATTTTTCCAAATTTTTTCATCGCGGCTGGCCCCGTTTTCTAGTAGACCCGTTGCTCCTCGCCGAGACGCGTCGTTTGCCACCTTCCGTGTCGCTCGTCGATCTCGTGCACCTGAAAAATAAAACATTTTTAGTTAAAAAACACACATAAATTCACTTTTTTCCAAATTTTTCACCAATTTTTCACATAACCCACCCCCGTTTTTGACAGGATTGAGTGCCCCCGGGCGAGACGCGTGTTTTGACACCGCCTGGGCTGATCTCCGGTCAAAAATTTCCCCGCCCACCCACCCGCCTGTCATTCGCCAGCTAGGCAAAGCCCAATAGGCAACTTACATTATATTTTTATTGGGCACATCCTTTTTACTTTTTTGCGCTCTAGTGCTGCCTTGGCTGGTGGTAGAGGCAAGCAAAGCCAAATTAGGGCGCCCAACCCTTTAACGCTATTGGTTTTTCCCAATACATAACATCTTTGACATTTCATTAACATCAACAGCTTTTACGGCTGCTTATCATACATATTCGCAGGACGACCCACTAGGGATAACTCGTACTTGGTTATTACCAGAAATACTTACTTGACCGTACACATATATATACAAAAACATTATACAACTTATACAAGTTTAAATTCTTTAAATTCTTGATACTTATCAAGCGACCCTCAAACATGTTTGTTGCTCACCGTACCCCCGCTAAAAAAGACAGAAACACCAGCTCCCCTGACAAAACTGAACAGGCTCCAGCGTCATCCGTCAGACGAAGTGTTGGAGAATGGGAGGCCGGGAAGACGATACCAAAATCGAACCCGACATCTTCCGAGGCAGGAACCTCGAAAGCTCTCCCGAAGCACACCAAACCATCTACGGTTGCTTCGGGGAGCCCTCCACCTAGACCAGTCTATCCATCCAGAGTTGCTGAGGCGAGAGCATGTCTAAACAAGGCAAAGCTGCACCTCAGCAACTCCAGAAACCTCAAGACGGATATAAAAAACGAGGTCACAGCAGCTATTGACCGCCTCTATCAGCTGGTAAAGGAAGCGGTAGCCGAGAAGGGCGACAGGAAGGAAGAACAAAAGGGAAAGGTGACTCCTCCACAGATTGAGGAAGAGAAAGGAAGTAAGGATAATAAAGAGGAATTCTCTCAGATGTTCTCCACACTAACCGAACAAACCCGGTTAGTGAAGGAGAGCAATGAGAGGATAAAGGAACTGCAAACCACTGTCGCGTCCCTGGGGACGATGACCTACGCGGGTGTAGTGGCGGGCGGTAAAGGGAAGAAATTCCCAGAGCGGGCCGCCCTTCATTCGGTGGTCGTCACCTCCAGGGACGAGACAGAAACGGGAGAGGAGGTCTTGCAGAGGATCAGGAAAGCGGTGAACGCCACGGAGGGGGGAATTACGGTGGAGAAAATCAGAAAGGCAAAAGATCGAAAGATAATAATAGGCTGTGAGAGCGAGGAAGGAAGGAGGAGGGTGAAGGACAAGATTATGACGGCAGGGGAACATCTCAACGTTGAGGACATAAAAAATAAAGATCCTCTTCTGATTCTCAGGGACGTGCTGAGCTTCAACACTAATGAAGACATCATCCGCGCCCTGAGAAATCAGAATAGAAAGATCTTTGAGGACCTCGCGAAGGAGGATGACCGCATGGAGGTGAAATACAGGCGGAATACCAGAAACCCCCACGCAAACCATGTGGTCTTAAAGGTGTCACCCAAAAT
>OX578244.1:4847041-5334541 GCA_951216915.1 Tetheella fluctuosa | reverse complement strand
TCAGCAAAATTGAAAAAAAAAATACCTGAATTTGTAGCTAATTAGTTGCCAAAAAACCGATTTTGTAGCTCCGTCAAGCTAGCATGGCAAATTCAGCAAAATTGAAAAAAAAAATACCTGAATTTGTAGCTAATTAGTTGCCAAAAAACCGATTTTGTAGCTCCGTCAAGCTAGCATGGCAAATTCAGCAAAATTGAAAAAAAAAAAAAACCTGAATTTGTAGCTATGTCGCCTGAAAATCGGGTGAAAATCGGGTGTCATGTTGACCGGTTGCTGACAAATCGGCCATGCTAGCTTGAATGTCAATTTTTTCACCCATTAAATGGAAAATAAATTTGTTGCTCAACGTAGCATGGTTTATTGTCACCTGGAGAGTCAGCAACTAAATAGACACCTGACGATCGGGTGTCTTGTTGACCGGTTACTGACAAATCGGCCATGCTTGCTTGAAAAAAAAAAAACCTGAATTTGGAGCTAATTAGTTGCCAAAAAACCGATTTTGTAGCTCCGTCAAGCTAGCATGGCAAATTCAGCAAAATTGAAAAAAAAAAAAAACCTGAATTTGTAGCTATGTCGCCTGAAAATCGGGTGAAAATCGGGTGTCATGTTGACCGGTTGCTGACAAATCGGCCATGCTAGCTTGAATGTCAATTTTTTCACCCATTAAATGGAAAATAAATTTGTTGCTCAACGTAGCATGGTTTATTGTCACCTGGAGAGTCAGCAACTAAATAGACACCTGACGATCGGGTGTCTTGTTGACCGGTTACTGACAAATCGGCCATGCTTGCTTGAATGTCGATTTTCCTTGTGAAAATCAGTAGAATAAATTTGTTGCTCAACGTAGCATGGTTTATTGTCACCTGGAGAGTCAGCAACTAAATAGACACCTGACGATCGGGTGTCTTGTTGACCGGTTACTGACAAACCGGCCATGCTTGCTTGAATGTTAATTTTTTCACCCATTAAATGGAAAATAAATTTGTTGCTCAACGTAGCATGGTTTATTGTCACCTGAAGAGTCAGCAACTAAATAGACACCTGACGATCGGGTGTCTTGTTGACCGGTTGCTGACAAACCGGCCATGCTTGCTTGAATGTTAATTTTTTCACTCATTATGGAAAATAAATTTGTTGCTCAACGTAGCATGGTTTATTGTCACCTGGAGAGTCAGCAACTAAATAGACACCTGACGATCGGGTGTCTTGTTGACCGGTTGCTGACAAACCGGCCATGCTTGCTTGAATGTTAATTTTTTCACTCATTATGGAAAATAAATTTGTTGCTCAACGTAGCATGGTTTATTGTCACCTGGAGAGTCAGCAACTAAATAGACACCTGACGATCGGGTGTCTTGTTGACCGGTTACTGACAAATTTTGTGCGGTCTTACAGCAACTAATTAGCAACAAATTTATATTGATTCGGTTTATTCTGCTTCTCATTCCAGGCAATTATTCAGGTCACCTTATTGTCAAGCTAGCATTGAAACGATTTTTCGAAATCGCCAAGAGCAACAAAATCGGTTTTTTGGCAACTAATTAGCTACAAATTCAGGTTTTTTTTTTTTTCAATTTTGCTGAATTTGCCATGCTAGCTTGACGGAGCTGGTCTAGGCTCGGGTAGGTAAGTACTAGCCCCTACTTAGACCTAGATATTGCGTTTATGTTTGTATTCAAATAATGTTTTGTATTTTTTATTTTTTTTATTTCTATTAGTCAATAATTTGTCATTGTTTCCTTTTTTGTAGGTATTTATTATTGGTTTTGTTTAGTTTAATTTAGAATAGCGGTAGAAGTTGTTAGTGTTAGTTGTGGTTGCCTATAAATAAGTGAGCACAGGGCATGTTATTTCTGTAGCGCCGTTTTTTAGTATTAGTTATGTGTATCATTTGTTGGCGATCCTTAATAAAATAAATAAATAAATAAACTTATAATAATATTATAAATGCGAAAGTGAGTTTGTTTGTTTGTTACCTTTTCACGCTTAAACCGCTGAACCGATCGCGATGAAAATTGGTATGCAAATAGCCTATGGTACGGAGAAGATCATAGGCTACTTTTTATCCCGGGAAAACATAAGATCCCTGGGGAAAGTGGGTGAAACCGCGGGGCGGAATCTAGTCTAGTAATATTATAAATGTGAAAGTTTGTATGGATGGATGGATGGATGGATGGATGTTTGTTACTCTTTCACACCAAAACGGGTGAACGGATCTGGATGAAGTTTGGCACAGAGATAGATTATAGTCTGGAATAGCACATAGGCTACTTTTTATCCCGGAAATACATAAGATCCCTCAGGAACGCGGGTGAAACCGCGGGGCGGAAGCTGGTTTATACATAATTGATTGATTGATGACTTTGGTGAATGCAAATTGTATTCTATTCTATTCTACACATGAATTTAGTAAGAATGAAACAAAACACAAACTAACAATCTACAAGCCTAGATGTATATGTAGATGTACCGGCAAGCATGCTATGCGTAATAATGAAGGGGGAATGGATGCACTCCTGCAGATATCGCTTTCAACATATAGCACTTGCTACTCATTTTTTATTTTAAATTATAGCATAGGTAGGTGATGACGTCACAGGGGTCACAAACGACGCGAAATAACAATCGTACGATACAACTAATATTAGATTCGGATAATACGTACTACAGTTACCTAAATTCAAATATTAGATAAAACAATGTATTTGTTAAGCCAGAATCTTCATCTAAACATTGGTGAATAGTCAAAACTGTTTTGAACTCAAGCTCGTTTTGTACTGAACCAAATTTCATGTTATTGGTATCTTTAGAACCGCAAAAAATCGCTCTTTCATTTGATAGTAGTTTTATACCTCAAAGCGGAAATTAATTTTCAGTTTTTCAAATGTCACACAGTTTTCAATCTACCGTCACAATCCGACATGATTTTAGAGGAGCGACATCGGAATACCTTTATCGATTTATTATTAAAATCATTATGGCGCTGACAACAGCTAAATGGCCTTGAGAAATTGTAATTTTAGCCACGCCCCTCTACATCCCCAATATATATAGCACGTATAGCACAGCATAGCGCCACACACGAAGACGCGGTAAAACGGTGCACTTTTTCGGCCATCATCCAAACAATAAACAAGTACAAATATATCTATGAAACTAACACAACTAGATGGCGCTATTATTGATAGTATAAATATGTAATTACAACTAGCTATAAAGAAATAGTAATAACCGAGTTCTCAATATATTTTAACCTAGTTTTGTAACTTTTCTATTTTATTTCCATCTTTCACACCATTATTTACAATAGTATGTACCTACTAATTTTAATGAAACCGCTTCTCTTATCATTTTATATTCGCGTCGCCCGTGTGGATGTATAAATGTTTTTTAATAAGAAATATGAATGAAGAAAATAATGTACAAAATTCAAAATATATAGCTAGGTTTCATTTTTAGAAAACGTCGTTTTACCGTGTTTTCAATCAATGAGAAACTGCTACAATTTCATTAGAATACAAAAGTAAATTGCGCCACTATCAATAAGTAATTAATAGCTCAGGTGGGAGATCGTGCGATCCTTGAACTAGATGTCCACGGATCGAGTCCTGTTGGCGACTTATGTTTGATTACTTTTTTCGATATGATTCATCCTACTTTTGTAACTTTTTCATCTTTCACACCATTATTTACAATAGTACCACAGCGTAACAAGTCATACAGTGGTTTATCGCGTTTGAAGTCACGCGAAATGCCGCTTTTGTGTAGACATTCGTCATTATTCGTAGTATGTGTATGTAGAACTAATACCTAACATATTTTTTATTGTTTATGACCTTTAATAATATAATAGGATACCAAAATAAAAAAAATGAGAGAGAGAAATACTGAGATACTTATTCTTTTAAAAACTACAAATGCGAAACTGAAAGGTATTTTCAACATTTGGATTTACTAATTTTCAGATTGCGATTGTTGAATTTGACGATGTAGTCAATTCTCATACGTAGAAATAATTTTAACAAAAATTCAGACGGGAAGCAGGACCATGGTCTTGTATTAAAATTAATGTTCTTTAGCTGTTGATATAATTGACTTCTAATATTATTTCCAACAAACGTTGTAAAAGTTGTCTGTAAAGTGTCTTCTAATTTTTGGCAGTACGTTAAAATACTAATACATAATAGTTTGCTAGTAGTTAAATTAGGTCGCGCAGAGATATCACTACTCCATATTCGTAATCGGCACCCCTGAAAACCATGAAAACGATATCCATATTGATTTTATTTAAAAATTCACGTCCGCCATCTTGAATCTTGAAATATGTTATATATTCGTAATTGGCACCCCTGAAAACCATGGAAACGATACCCATATACATAGATGTTATTTAATAATTCGCGTCCGCCATCTTGAATCACGAAATATGTTATATATTCGTAATCAACACCCCCGAAAACCATGGAAACGATACCCATGTACATAGATGTTATTTAATAATTCGCGTCCACCATCTTGAATCACGAAATATGTTATATATTCGTAATCAGCACCCCCGAAAACCATGGAAACGATACCCTTATACATAGATGTTATTTAATAATTCGCGTCCGCCATCTTGAATCACGAAATATGTTATATATTCGTAATCGGCACCCCCGAAAACCATAGAAACGATTCCCATATAGATTTTATTTAATGATTCGCGTCCGCCATCTTGAATCTCGAAATATGTTATATATTCGTAATCGGCACCTCCGAAAACCATGGAAACGATACCCATATTGATTTTTTTTTTTAATTCGCGTCCAACATCTTGGATCTCGAAATATGTTATATATTCGTAATAAGCACCCCCGAAAACCATGGAAACGATACCCATATAGATTTTACTTAATAATTCGCCTCATAATTGTACAAAATTCAAAATATATAGCTAGGTTTCATTTTGTCGTTTTACCGTGTTTTCAATCAATGAGAAACTGCTACATTTTCATTAGAATACGAAAGTAAATTTCGCCACACTCTGTAAGTAATTAATAGCTCAGGCGGGAGATCGTGCGATCCTTTAACCAGATGTCCGCGGTTCGAATCCAGATAATGTCTCCAGTTTCATTTATTAAATTCCTCTTTTTTAAGTTCCTTCTTTTGTTTACCAAAATAAAAAGTATTATATACCACAGCACAACTCAATCATCCAGGTACTTTACATTCATTATAAAACATGGTGTCATCACATGGATTTGAACACACACATCCAAGTAATTATAGGTTCTTGACCTATAACCAGGACCGCTGAGCTAACAATGACATGACTTATGAGATGAAAACAAGAATCTTTCTCGGTCAGTGATGCGGCACGACAAATTTTATTCCCAATGCATGAAAGATTATAAAATTAATCAGTTATTATGCCCTTTTTGTGGTAAGTAAATCTTTAGTTTGAATACTTTTTTATGCGAAATAATACGACGAGATCATATTGTAAAAGTTATGTAATGCAATTCATTTTCCCTCCAAATATTGTCATTTAATTTGATAAAAAGTTATAATGTGAATAGGCTGAATACATTCATAAATTACACTGCAATCTAGCGGCAGTGATATGACGCTTTGACAAACACAAGTATTTGTTTACTTTTATCATTGTCAATCACTGTGAAATAAATTGCTTACTACCTTACTTTATTCATCAGGCATTGCACATTTTTTTTAAAAGATATTTTACCCATTTATGGATGATAATGTTGAAACCGCGCGCTCGGAAAAAAAGTGGTATAGGTCCGTCTAGCAACGCGGATCGCCGCGGAATGCGAATGAGGGCAAAGCAAAATACGCAAGTAACGTGACAGAAGAGTGTGGCATAATGTTGACTCCTCCCCCTAACTGCTCCGAATTAATAACGTAAGCGACATTTATAAAAATAATTAATTATGTACAAATAAATTCCTTATTCCAAAAACTAACGAAATAAATCATTTTCTAATTATTCGAACAATATTAATGTAAAATATCACATCGAAAAATACATTCATGTATAGGATAAATTTGGGAATTCCTTGATTTTCAGAGTTGTGTTTGGCAATTTTTTTTATCGAGGCAATGAAATGAAATCGTGTTTTGAGATTAATAAATTTGTCATTTATATCCTTGAGTATCGTGTATTTAAATTTCAATACCGTACATTTAGTAGGATTAATATAGGTTGGGTTGCAATAGAGAGACTTTAGCTGTTGTCAGCGCCTTATTACTCAGTAATTCAGAGGTTTATGAAAACTCTAATTACACGCATGTTTAGAGGATTTAACAAGGTATTTTTCAGACCCTAAAGCATAAATTAAATGTCTAAAAATGTTTTATAGATTTTTATCGTATCGATCAAAAACCGACTTTTTGCAATGTTGGTCATCCCCTAATGCACCCACCAGCGTCTGTCTCGGCAGTCGAGAAGATGTTACCGCGCTGAACACACGCTTCTCGTCTCATTTTTTTACCGCGCTACCCGCGTTTCCTACCGCCGGATGTAGCCCTCACCATCACGGAGGCCTAGGGCTCCTGCGTGTTGAGTGTCAACTTACGCACATGTAACTGTGCTAGTTTTTTTGTACGCTAATCGCATAGCGACACGAACTATGTGAACTTTTGTAATCATCAACATAAGTGTTCAACATGTCATTGTGTTAGACTTTAAACAAGGGACTTTATGCCCCACGTATGGTGATTACCCGCGTGACGTCGGTATCCCAACTGCTTTCAACGTGATACGGCCTGTGGCCGTCGCCGCGTTGCCGCTTATGCCGATGGGGATTCCAGCTGGATGCGCCGCCGGGCTTTGCCTGCGGCGTGACGCCAAGGATGGTTCCGTCGGACCCGGCTGGACGCTCACAACGGTGATCGTCGCATCAGCGCCGGAGCCGCGCATCTCCAAGGTGGCGTCTCGTCACTGACAGACGCGCGCCCATCCAGAGGGTATTATCCCTACTTCTAGAACGTTCCTCGGTACCGTGAGTCAACTTTCTTTTATTAATTGACCGGCCCCGTTAGAGTCAGTGTAGTTCATAAGAATCTAATTTTCACACTGCGGCCGTAACCGCCATGTCGCGATATTATCGAATATATTTCATGTCACGAATATCATCTATTATTTGCTATAAGTAAACCCCACAATTCCCAACAGCGCACAAGAGGTCCTTGCACTCCAATGGTTCAGGCCCTCCGCGAGCTGTCTTGGCAACCACATTAACATCATCTCACCTTTCTCTTATTGTCAAACACGATCTAATCCTTATATTATTCGCTATAAGTTTTTTTATACGTGACAAACATTACTTCTTTATCATTTATAAATGCCATATACACATACCAATGACATTCAGGTTAGGTAACTATCAATACAAAACAACTAAACAAACACACTCAACATACCAACATACACACTGGATTTAATGCGTCTGCGCAGGAAACTGCAAATATATAGTACCAATGGTAGGCATAAGATATACCCGCAAAATTCAATACCCGGCCTCATACCCGTACGTATCGCCACATACCCAGGTATTTTCCCACTAGCCCTTCTTCTGGAGACTCTTAGCGACCTTTGGAACATATTATGATGACTAGGTAATAAATACAAGGCGTTTAATATATTTACCATTTATGTGCTAATCAGTCATCTAGTTTTTTAAACAAAACTTTTTATCTAAACATGGTTGGTACAGTATATTTTTTATTTTATTGGAAATTGTCAGATGGCGTTACATTTGCATGAAAGGATGGAGGCAGCTAGCTAGGTAAATCACGCATCGTATCTTCGCTAGATGTCGCTTAGATTAAATATAATTGAAGTATTCTGTGCCGAGGTGCGGTGACCGGGTGCGACGGGTATGTACGTACCTATACCCGCCCGATGGGTGCGAGTTACAGGTATAGCCGTATAGGTACATACTGGCCGTACTGTCATACGATTTCGTTCGACGCGTAGCATGTGCGACTCCGACAATACCTATTGGGTATGGACCGGGTCTCTGCCGTACATACCCGGTAGGCGTACTGGCAAGCTCATACTGGGTCTTTAGACCTGGACCAGTATATACGCCTCATCCCTAAAACTGGGAGCTTACTCTACTCATATATCGTCTGCGGTTTGCGTCAGTCACATTGTGATTATTTATAATAATGCATACCTGCAGCTGTCTGCTGTAGTGAGTGGCTGCACCCGAGAAATAGCAAGAATCAACATGGATCAACGTGGTACTTGCAGCAACTGCATTACGCTTACAAACACGATCAGACAAGCTATGACGGTCATTAGTTAACAAAGGGCCATGATGCAACAAATGATGACGGAACTTATAAAACGATCACCGACATTCGACGAGTATGCAGATAGCCTATGGTACGGAGAAGAATATAGGCTATTTTTTATCCCGGGAAAACATAAGATCCCTGGGGAACGCGGGTGAAACCGCGGGACGGAAGCTAGTGCATTATAAATGCGAAAGTGAGTTTGATTGTTTGTTACCTTTTCATTTCACACTTAAACCGCTGAACCGATCGCGATGAAATTTGGTATGCAGATAGCCTATGGTACGGAAAAGAACATAGACTACTTTTTATGCCGGGAAAACATAAGATCCCTGGGGAACACGGGTGAAACGGCGGGGCGAAAGCTAGTAGAATATAAAATCCAGTTACTTATAACTTACTACTTATTTGAATTAGGACATAATGTTATTTTAAAATATTTGCTTAATATTTCAGTCGTGTAAGTAGTAAAGTCAAATGGAACTCGATAAATAAGATCTTCTTATTAACATAATAATTATAATTAAACTAAGAGATTTTGATGTACCCTCTGTACATCAAAATAAGTTGTCTCCACAGTCTCAATGTGTTCGGCGCCCGAACCGTGCCGAGGTGTAGCGCGGTCGGGCGGCCGCCGGCCGGTCAGGTGGTGGGAGGGCTGCGCAGCTGCGTCATGAGTACTCGAGGAAATAGTGATGGGGCAGGCGGCATCGACAATAAGTGTCGTTATAGCGTAGGTTACGTAATCGCGATTTACCTATACATGATATTAATTTATAACTGTGACATGGGTTTTTTAACAAGTATAGTTCAAGAATGTAGACTTAGATTGAAGGGAATTTTATTGTATACTAGCTTTTCCACGCGGTTTCACCCGCGTTCCCGAGGGATCTTGTGTTTCCCGGGATAAAAAGTAGCTTATAGCCTTCCTCGATAAATGGGCTATCCAACACTGAAAGAATTTTTCAAATTGAACCAGTAGTTCCTGAGATTAGCGCGTTCAAACAAACAAACTCTTCAGCTTTATAATATTAGTATAAATTGTAGTTTTAAGGTGCAGACGCTGCTGGGGGCGTTGTGCGGCCCCTGGCGCGCGGTGTCGCAAGAAATGAGTAACAAATAGGGATGGTCGAAATACATCGATGCTTAGCTGAAAAATTCGATATTTTGACATCGATGTCTTGTCTTCGATAACATCGGCACATCGATGTTACAGGATTAAAATATCAAACCTCAATAATTCTTTTGAGCGCCATCTAGTATGCATTGGATGTACTAGGTTCAACTATCAAGTTAGTCATTATTAGTAGCTATGACTATTTCCCACTAGATGACACTGTTCAGTGAAACCGGAGGAAGTTGAACGAATAATTATTTCTTTGCTATAGTTTTTCTCAAGGGATAAAAAAAACATCGATGTTTTTAGACATCGATGTTTTTCAATCGATATTCATTGTACATAGATACTTATTATTCGATGTTAACATCGATGTCACGATCATCCCTAGTAACAAAGCCTCTGGCAAAGAGTATAATAATATATGGCCTCTGGGCTGCGGTGCTGCGCTGGATGTCGCTAGCGGAGCGGCAAAGCCATTTATTCAGTTTAGGTCCTAGAAGGGCACTTATTTTCGTCGAAGTCACTGTAGTTACCACAGACAGACAGACAGAGAGACAGACAAATCTATATCAAGGAAATTAATAAAACGTAACGTAAATAAAATACAATACTGTTTACAGTTACGTCACGGGTCTCACATAACGTGTTAGGACAGAGAAAAAGAGGCAGCGCGAGAATTGTTGGTTTTCTCGGGTCATTGTCCGACCTACTTTAGCCTAATGAAGTTGTTAGTTATCTACATGATGAGTAAAATAAAATTGATAAATCGAAGACCTCCACCTTGTATAGTGAGGGAATCGTTGAAATAATACACAAAAAGTGTGAATAAATATTTTATTTATACATAATTATCTGTTTTAACAACGACCGACCAACAACATGAGACCTCCTTACTCTTACAACATCACGTTTAAAAACAATACATTCTAGGCCCTACTTAATTAAGGTACGGTGCTTTTGACTGAGGAATAAAAAGATATACAAAAAATCGTATGGTTTTCTAATTAATCCAAAAATTTAGAAAAAATTGATTACAAAGTATTTTAATTTACACCATAATCAGTGGTGAAATTATTTAGCTATCTCTCGGTAGGTAGGGAGTCGGTAGTCCGCGCCAATGCGCTGTCCGCCCGAGGTCATTCACACTGCATAGTAGGTGAACAAAAATGTTTCATCTCTCAAAAGGACCATACTTAATTTACTAGGACCTTATGTGACTTAAGTACACATTATTGTTACACATACTTACCGAATAGTACAATCATATCCACAATATTTGGGTAGATGTAATACAAATAATTATACTGTATTTTATGTTATTCTGTCGCAATGCTGTTTAAAATTAATATAATACAAAATATAACATAATAAAACTAGAAAGCTTCAAATTGTTAGCAGCAAATTGGTAAAATATAACTTTTGAACTCTGTCCATGTTATTTTATATTTATCAATCTCATAATGAGTATAGTTTGAACAAATATATTGTGAAACAATACGATATCATGTTGAAAAAGTTATGTCATCAAATTAATTTTCCCTCCAAAGATTGACAGATGTCATTAGATAAAAAAATAAAATAAAAAAGTTGAGAATAGGCTGAATACAATAATAAATTACTACGCCATCTAGCGGCATTAAGATGAAGCTTTGTCGAAACTACTAATATAACAAAAATGCAATATTTTTTGTTTTCTATTTTATTAAGTTACATTTCATATGTTTTAAATGACATAAAACACAACGCTACTCGCCACAATCGGTTAATCTGTGAGGTCGGCGGGCGGGATGCCTCTCTTCTTGCTTACTCCTATTTGTTATATATTTCCTTATTCATATATTTAATTTATATTGGAATGGCGTAATTCAGTTCGCTGATAGACTAGAAGAAATGCTTTCAAGAGATTTACACTTGTTGGCGGCTCTGAAACTGTGTTTTTCCATTCCCACCGCATTTACGGAGGTTCATATATTACTAAAATAATAACTTAAAAAAATCGTAGTTTATTTTTAAATGTTTGCTAGATACAAATAATATTATGTATCATTTTTTTCTAATGGCAACACAAAACCACAATATTATAAGCCGCGGGGCGTAGCTAGCCCCGCGGTTTTGCCCACGATCCCGGTATCAAATTAAAATTTCAAAAATATCCAGAGGACGAGAGAGACAAACAATATAATAGATGAATGTCTGTAGTGGGAGAGAGATGGACAACTAAACTGCAACGCAACTGTATTTTTACACGACGAAATGTGATAGTTTACGAGGATGGATGGATGTCCGGATGTTTGTTACTCTTTCACCCTTAAACTACTGAACGGATTTGGATGAAATTTGGCACACAGATAGAATATATTCTAGATTAACATATAGGATACTTATTATCCCGGAAAAACATAAGATCCCTCGGGAACACGGGTGAAACCATATAAATACACTTTTTGTCTTTTATACTGTTTCTACTAATGCGAGTGAAACCTCGGTTCCAAGTTAGTGCCTCCACAAGTGTAATTCAAGCCCCGACAAAGGAGACATCATAAAGACTATTTACAAATGTCGAACTGAACGTGCGCTTCGTTTATACACAAACATAATTATGTAATAAAATTAGTTTAAAACTTGTCAGTCTTTGCAGCTCTTGTTGGGTGACACTGTGACACACACACACACACACCTACACACACACACATGTACCTGTTACTATTTACCTGTCAATCAGTGAAACAAAACAACAGTCGCCATTAAAACAAATGATTTTGAATTCTAAATATATAAATTCAAGGTTGATTTATTAATAAATTACTATTTAATTTTATACTAGCAGTTGTTGTAAAATTTCTTGGATCTTGAAAAAGAATATGTAAGAATATGGATCAAATGTAATTAATTTGATAAGGTTTTGCTTTTTAAATGTGGATGGATAGATGGCGCAACAAGATTCTACATCGCGCTGACATTTAGACCGCGGTCCCCAAGCACGATGACCTAGCTTGGCGGAAAATCTTCCATTTTAATAGAGGAGTCTGTCACCTTGTTCCTCCATAATATAAGTTTTCCTACATAGGAGTATTTCCTGAAAAAACGCGATTTTACAAAAAAAAAAAAGAAAAACGCCGCGCAAAGTAGTGGCCCAGGTACATACAATACATAAGTACCTGTATGTATGTATGTATGCGTGACAGTGTCATCCAAAATAATAAAAAACAAACACACAATTGATACATTATGTTCGCGGCAAGCGGGAGCTGCCTCTGTGGCCAGGGGCTCAAATATCATTATTTTGTTTTATACCACGAGTGACAAACGAGCATACGGCCCGCCTGATGGTAAGCGGTCACCGTAGCCTATTGGCGCTTGCAGCCTTACCTTACCTTTTATTTGATAGTTAAACTATAAAATGCCTCGACCGATTTGAATAATTTTTTGCCTCAATAAATGGGTTTAAAAAAAAGTAAATACCCAAAGGAACAGTCAAAAAATCAAAATTCAGTAACTAAAACCGTACAAGATGTCACGTGGTACGTAGTTCACCCGCTAAAATAGTATGACTATACAGTTTTAGTCACTGGCAACACTTGCAGGGGTGAAAGTACTCATCGTTATCAACAACTTTTACTATGGGACTGTGAAATCACGAAAAAAAACAGCTTTTTCATACAAGTCCAATACCTACTCGTCCAAATTGTATGAGGCAACTGTTTTATTTTACGCGATATCAGAGTTGGTCCTATACTAAAAGTTGATCATATTGATGAGTACTTCCACCCCTGCAAGTATTGCCAGTGACTAAAAAATCACCCTGTATATTTATATTCAGAGACATAATATTTGAGCCTTTACATTAATAAACTAAAAAACTTAATAATCTATTAAATATTGGCAGTTTTAGTTTATATAGTTGTAATACATTATAGTTTGTAAATTAGCAGTAAGTTACCCAACAAAGAAATGGAAAACATCGATTTGTTTAAACCACTGATCTCTATCGCTGGATTGACTGTGGCAGTTTATCACAACTTTGGCGCTGCTCGCGAAGTTACCACTAAATGAGCGTCGATAAATAATAATAAAAAACTTACTATAGTCTAATCATTAATTCACTGGAGTAAATTGACATTTATTGTTACCAGTTTCTGATGAAAAAAAAATTGTGTTAAAAAAAATATGGCAACATTATTTTACAAAGTGACATAAGCACCTGTCAGTTTACTGCAGTGAACTAATTAATTCGAATTTATATAAAATTCAATAAAAAAATATCTAGATCCGATACAGTCGGTGGCTGCACAATTAGCTGTCATTTTAAAAATATAGCCCGTCCTGTGTATCATAGAGATCAGTGGATTAAACATTTTTTAAATAAATGACTGAAGTATTCGTATTAACTTACAGATATACTATCCAACAATATATTGACAGTCAATAATATTGAAATAAAATCAATATAACTTCATTTAAATACATTTTCAACGTATAATAATAACTATTTATTATTATTTTAATATATTATTATTTATAATACAAACAGCGGAATGGAAATTTGGTCGCTTCTCTAAACAATGTCGTTTGTTCACTAATTTATTATTATATTTATATTTTATAATATTTATTATACAATAAGGAGTTTGTATTCTTTATTTAAATTACAATTTAACCACAATGGTTTATGCGAAGATGTGTTCGAAAGTGGTAAACACAAACCGCAGATACTCAACGAATAGGTATGTGGCGACATCTATCGAGCACTTAACCTCCCGGTTCCCACGACGTTGACCGGCTCCGATTTCGGTAGAACCTATGTTTACGATAGCACGTGCTCGTTAAGTGGTTACGTCATCGGGCGGTTGATTTATTGCTTCTTTTGTTTGAGTGTTTCGAGTTATCGTAAACAATCTTATGTTTCTTAGAAGGGTATGACATTGTTTATATATTGTAATACAAATAATACTGTTACGGTGTTCATTTTAGTTTATACAACTTGTTGAGTTGAGAGAAGTGTAAATAATTACGACTTATTCAGTAAATAGATCATAGAAATAAATATACATGATGAAACAAGTTTTTATTTTTATTTTACCAGCTTAAATATGATATTTACTTTACATAAACAATAAAATAAACATATGTATTCCTGAAAAATATATAACATCTCATGATTTGAAAATAGCATTGAAGCGCGCAAAAAAAACGGTTTACGCGCTTCGCGACGAACTTTTGCAAACCTTGTTGTGAAGTAATTATAACATGTTTGTGGTTTATTTTTTGTGTTTATCGTAGGAAATGTTATTAATTACAGAAATAGGGCAAAAGAAAATAAAAAGATATATATGACTATCTTAGAAAACGTTAGATATCAAAATAGTCAAATAATTATAGAAAAAGCAAGAGGTCGCTTTAGGCACGATTTAGCCAATTCTTATTTAAATTAAATAAGTAAATTTATTTTGTAACTACAAGAAGGATAGATATCCTCAGTGCCGGTTTTAGTACTAACAGCGCCCTGGGCGAGATTTCTACGGCGCCCCCTAATTGCAATTCAAACCCATACGAAAAAAGGCGAAGGATAATAATGAAATAACCATTTATGAAAAGAAATAAACATTTATTAAAAAAACTAATAAAATTTTACTTTTCTAGCCTTTTTATCGGCGAACTCTTTTATTAAGTTATCAAAGTCGATGTTTTCAGCTATTTCATTTTCGATCGACAAAGTTGCCAAGTTTGTCAATCTACATTGTGATATCGTCGATCGCAGATAGGTTTTTATTAGCTTAAGCTTAGAAAAACTCCTCTCTCCACTAGCAACCGTTACGGGAATAGTTAATAATATTCGTAATGCTATCCAAACATTTGGATATAGTTCTTTTAAGTTGCGGTCTTTAATAAAATTTAAAACAAAAACAGGAGTAACCACTTTCTGATCAGGCAAAAACGATTTCAGACTTATGAGTTCATCGCACAACATACATCCATCTATATCTGATTTGGAATTTACATTTAATTTCAATTGAAGATCACTACAGAGTTTGATAAGGTCGTGTTTTTCTGGAATCTGTTTTAAATTGTACAAAAAAGACCAAGATTCCGAGTACTCACATAACTGTTCAAATCTTTCGTTGAGTGAAGTTAACGTCGTGTCCAAAAGACAGTTGAAAAATTCAACCTCAAATTTTTTTTCTGGAGAAGTTATAGGCTCATCTTGGGCAATTTCACCAGCTTGGCGCTTAACACGTCGAATTCTTGTTGTCGCTCTAAACACAGGTTCTATTTCTAACTCTTCAGCCAATTCCTTCGCAGTTAGAATGGCGCTTTTAAAGCCTGTATTTCTATATTCTTCCAAGAAATTGCAGCATTTTTTCAGCATGTCTGTGCATTTACCGAGATCCATGTCTGTTGATTGTAGAGATTTACTAACGACATTAATTTGAAAAAGTATGTCATACCAGACAACCAATGAAACTATGAAGCCGAAATCTTTTAGTTGTTCGGCTAGAGTAGTAGCCTCATGAGAGACTTGAACATCAGTTTGCTGAGTTTCGATAGCCAAAGTGATTAAAGCGTCATGGACGGCGCTAATTTGATAACGGACTGCTTTAACACTGCCTATTCTTGCTTCCCAACGCGTGTCACTGAGTTTTTTTATAGTGTACAATCCCAAGTGATCGGTCAGAATTTTCCATCGATGAACAGAAGCTGAAAACAACGTAAACAACCTCTGAAGTACTCCAAACAAAGTGACAGATTTTACAGATGACTTAGCGGCATCGCATAGTACGAGATTGTAGCTATGACAGCCACACGGCACATATACAGCTAAAGGATTTATGTCCAGAATTCTTCTTTGAACTCCAATATTTTTTCCTTTCATGTTTGCTCCGTTGTCATAGCCCTGACCTCTACAATCGTTCAATTCCAGTCCGTATTTATTTAAAATATCAATAATAACTTCAGTCAGCCTTTCACCAGTCGACTCATTAACAGGTATAAATTCTATGAAATGCTCTTTTACTGATATTTTATCGACATCTGATGATAAATCAACAAATCGTATTGTCAGTGAAAGCTGTTCTATATGACTAATGTCCGGAGTACAGTCAGCTATAATAGAATAATATTTCGATTTCTTTGCACGTGATATGATTTCTGACTTCACTTTTTCACCCATCAGCTCTATTAATTCATTTTGAATGTCTTTTCCGCAGTAGTGGTCAGAAACATCACCCTTTACAGCTAAACGCAAGTGCTCCTCCATAACTGGATCAAATTTGGCTAGTAGTTGTACTAAACCCAAGAACTTTCCATTATTTGGCGTATATAGTTTGTCGGAAGTACCTCTAAACGCCATATTGTTTTCAGCTAAATACAGTGTAATATGCATTAATCTAGACAAAATATTATTCCACCTTGTAGTTTCCTTTCTAATCAAATGTTGCTCTTGACAATCTATTGTTTTTCCCGTTTTTAATCTTAGTTCAGCCTCAATCCATGAGAGGTAAAACTTCTTATGAAAAGTGCTACTTTCATGAACTTTTAACATTTCTGATAAGTGTTTCCAGTCGTTATATCCTTCAGATGCTAAATTCGACGTTGAGCTGCTATCAAATAGCCGGCAACAAAAACAGTAAACTCGATTTTTAGAAACTGAGTATATTAACCAACGACGCTGAATTATTTCATTGTTTGCAAGTTTTTTTGTAAAATGAGAATTTGAGAAATGTCGCCCTGTATCATTTTTTGGATAATTATCAATGTGAGTTTGCACTGGGCCATTAGTTATTATATGATCAATAACTTTGCTATTTCGAGTGAGTGGCCAAGTGGCTGGATCCGATATATTTGGAGCAAGAGAACTAATGTCATCTAGAATTTGTATTTGTTGTACATCACCAATAGTGTCATCCTGAGCAGCATCTGTAATTGTAACACAACTTGTCTCCTCACTTCGGGAAACTTCGTCCACAATCTCTTCAACAGCTAACTGATCTGACTTGTCAGACAGAGACTCCACTACCGATGCATTCGCTTGTATTTCAGATGTAGATGCCACATTAAGGTCTTGATTTTTTGTTGTGATATATTTGCCTATATTCATAAACTTTTTTGTTTTTTCAAATTCCTTCTCTTTTTCTGCTTTTCGCTTTCTATATTTTGATCCAGATGGTTTTCTTTTGAAAGGATCAACGTGTTCAGACATTTTGTACTAATCAAATCTGCAACAAATTAAATCTGCGTAAGTCCGATCATTTCTATAAATTAATTAAATATAGCGCTATTGAGGGAGGACGACCAAAAACGCTTTATATTCAGTAGCCTTACCATGAGTTTGTAAAAACGTTCTCTTCTCGCTATCGAAAACTATCGCTTTGTTTGTCCCTGTCATTGTGGTGCACGTGAAAGAGACAAAGCTATAGTTTTCGATAGCGAGAACGTTTTTTCAAACTCATGGTAAGGCCACAGGAAAGCGTTAGCATACACGTGAACTACGATCGAAAAATCTAGGTAAGGTAATATTGTCATGGCAGCGGAATAATTGTGAAATGTTATATTTAAAAGCTTGTGTTACGTGATAGTGCTTAGATTTGTATGAAAAAAATCACGATCATCCACTCGTTCCCGAAAAAATGACTTCTATGTACAGTCAGATGCAAAAGTCGGTGGACACTTTTCACCTTTAACACAAAGGCTTACGAATGAACAGGCTTCATCCACTTTTACACTTGACCGTACCTCCTCGACATTCATTTATTATCTCCGTGTTAAAATTTCATCAACATTATATAGTCAGTTCTAGAGATATTTTATAATATACTAGCTGTTGCCCGCGCAGCTACGCTCGCGTGGTATCCCTATTTAAACCTATAACCCTTTTTTGTCGCATCGCAATCGGTTAAAAAGTAGCCTATAGCAGTCTCATGAGTTCCAACTATACATATGTCAAATTTCATCACAATCGGTTTAGTGGTTTAGGCGTGAAGGGAAGACAAACGAACAAACAAACAAACACACTTTTCCATTTATAATATTAGTATGGATAATTTACTTTAAATAGATTACCCCACTCCAAACATAACAAACAAACAAATGTTACCTCTTTAGTATAATAAGTAAAGATAGTTAAAATAAAATTGTACTTACCTAATTAGTGAAATAATCCGTCATGAAGCAAATACCTACTTAAACACTATTTGAATTTCAACTTTTTGGATAAAACCTATGTCACTCTGTAGTCGGCGACAAAAAGTAAAAAACATGCACTTCGTAACTTAGCGTGGACCGCCTGATTACTGCGTCTGTTTGTTTTAAAATATGTAATTACGATAACTGTTTTTAAGTGCGTGCACCGATTGAATGAATAAGAATGAGCTGTGTTCCGCTCCATCAAAAATAACGTCAACTCTTCTGAACTAAAATGTTAAAAAGAGATAGATAATGTGTTTCTCTGTGGTCGGGGATTCCCAGTTTTAACGGATTGAGCACTGCGTTCCATTCTAGTGTTGCCAACACATCGTTTTTTTTTTTCACTTACAGAGATGGGAATATAAAGGGGCGCCGCTTCACGGCGCCCCTTAAAGTCCGGCGCCCCTGGGCGGTCGCCCAACCGCGCCCTACCCTAACGCCGGTACTGTATCCTTTCTATTCATGTATAATACTTACACTCCGTCTAGACAAAAACACACACAAAAAAAATTAACAAACTTCAAGTGGCAGCAGGTAGATTTCGTCCCGTACCGCGGCGAGGTCATTGCAAAAAAAAAATATATATTGGTCTAAAAAATAATGGTAATTTTTACAAAAATAGTAACTAATACGTATTCCTCATAAAAAAAACAATAAGAATATGTAAATTCCAATAAATTTACCATGAAATTAGTTTATAAATCACCATATGAAAGTTTCAATAGTAGACTAGAATATTACGATTTTTATTTTAAGTTTTTACTAAGTTGACACATTAATTGGCATTCTTATACTATATTTAGTAAGAATAAATGATAAAATGACGAGTACTTACCGATTTACAACAATAATCCATACAAAAACATAAAATTTCCAAACAAAACACGCGAAACCACGCACGACGCACTACTACGGCGCGAAGTGAACTTTCTACTGGTCATAGTTTTTTAAATTTCTACTAAGACTGAATGAGTTTTGTCCACAAATCGGAAGATTACTTCACTCTCAATCCATTCAAATAAGATTCAAGCTAAATAAAACCATATCCTGATGGAAATAAAACTAAAACACGCTTGACGTCTTGCACAATACGGGTGGCACCAATAGGTGCCACCGGTATACGGCGGGTACAGACTTGCCGGCACCAATTGGTGCCACCGGTAAACGGGAGGTTAAAGGAACTTCCACTACCCGTGTATAGATGGCGCCACAAGATCCTACATCCTACAAGATTTTACAATATTGGACGAGCTTGTCCCACAGCTGGCAACACTCGGATGAAATTAAATAAATAATACACACTCCCTTCAGAATATGATCATTAAATACATGCTCACTTACACGATGTAATATTTACATTGTTTTTTTTATTTATAATATAGACACTTTGTTGAAGTATGTACAGTAACTCGATGTTTTCATGATGACCAACAGATGGCGCTGTTTTAAGTAAACGTTGGTGATACACAACTGGCTCTCAAGAGCACCTTATAATTACTTGTCGACTTGACGGTAGCCAACCAGGTGGGTACTACAAAGTACCCTACCACCGTGCTATGGTTTCCTCGCGATGTTTTCATAAAATCATTAAAATATCGAGTTACAATATAATACAAATATATAATATAGTTATATATATATATATTTGTTGTTGAGATCAGTCACTGTGTGCGTGTGTGTGTGTGTGTGACGTCACCGACACTAGCGGCGCCGCGCGGTTGCGGTCGGCGCACCGTTACAGGTCTGTCGCCGTGGGCTCGTGTCTGAAAATATACACAAATATATGTAATGATTGTTTTAGGTAACATTTTTGGTACCTCGGTTCACATTATTAGAATTTTCGTAGGGATCTCTAATTTTTTTTGAAAATAAAATATAGCCTATGTCACTCGCTGATAATACAGCTTTCCATAGGTGAAAGAATTTTTTGAATCGGTTGAGTAGTTTTTGAGTTTATACATACAAACAAACATACAAAAAATTAAATATTTTCTCTTTATAATTAGTTTAGACTACCTATCCACCACCCATGACTGAAACAGGGTAGATTTAAAAACTAGTTTCAAAGATTAAAAGAATAGTAGTACCTGGGCGGCAGTGTGTCGGGGCGGGCCCCCCGTGGCTGCCCCCGGCCCCGGCCCCACACTCACGCGTAGTTGTGGGGGCTGGGCCCCCGGCTGCCTGCCCCGGGTCCCGACCCCGACCCCGACCCTGACCCCGACCCCGCGTACGACCCCTCCACCCTGCAACGTTACGTATATACTTGATTATTGACTACTTATTAGTTTAATTCAATTATTTAAATTAGATGTTGTTCATTCGATAAAAAGATACTAGTTACAGCTCGCAGTTTCACCTGCATTCCCGTGAAGAAGAGATCTTATGTGTATATAAGTATGATGTATATAATTCCAAGATACGATCTATCTGTGTGGCAAATTTTATTACGATCGGTTGTACTGTTAAAAGGTAACAAAGTCACTTTGGAATTTGTTTTATATACATGGTGGAAAAAACGGTGGATTATTAAATGAAACCAGAGCTTTATCACGTTGTGTTTAAACCGTATACAAAAAATATTTGAAATCCATCGAGTAGTTAAGCCACAGTAATTAATTTTCGTTTTGTACATTTTACTCATCATGTAGATGTGACCTAACAAATTCATAAGGCTAAAGTAGGTCGGACAAAGACGAAGAAAGCGTATCGCCCGCGCCGCGTTCAATGTCACGCCTCTTACAGGTCGATGTAAATATAAATAGTGTTGTATTTTGTTTACGTTCTGAAGGTATTTACTTTATTGGAAAATTTATTTTTTTTTTATTTTGTTCTAAAATTTTTAACGACCGTGTTATAGTGCTTTTATTGCACTTGTAACGATAGAGTTTAAAATTAATGATCGACCGTCATATCCACCTTGTTTGTATATATAGATTATGTATAGAAGATGTTACCTGTAGTCGCGGTGCTGTTGGTGCGTGTGCCTGTAGAGTGTGTAGTCGTGAGCGCGGGGGTGTGGGTGGGAGTGGGGATGGGGGTGCGGCCGCCGGGGGGAGGGGGACGCGCCCGGCGAGGGGGAGGGCCCCCTCGACGCAGAGGGGGAGGGCGAGGGGGAGCGGGACACGCACACCACGCGAGACACTGCCGGACAAACATATACAACATGTATCATATACTACACTAATATTAAAACAATAGCTTTCCGCCACATGAGGCGCAGTTTTGCCCATTCTCCTTTATTTCTCACAAAATCATGTACTAATACAGACATACTTGTTTACGAATAAAATGAATAAACAGCACTCACTGGCTAAATGCGGCGGCGGCGTGTGCAGCTCGTTGCGTCTCTGTGTGGGGGCTGAGGGGGCGCTGGTCCCCCCGCCCCCACCGCCACCCCCGCCGGTGCCGCCCACTGTGAGGGGGGAAGGGGAGAGCGACGTGCGGACGCGACATGAACCTGGAAATAACAGATAGAACTTTCACATTTCAAATCGGGACACAACGAAAAAAAAAAGTTAGTGTATTAAATCTCTTATTAAAATAAATAAATGTGGGATAGAAAATAAACCATTGCACAAGAACACAAAGTTAATTACAAACTTACCCAACATAAATTTAATCACTCTATTTACAGATATCTAATTCCAAATCTCTCTCCCTATCACTCACTCAAATACCACATAAATATCCTGTGGCATTCCTCACACGCGGCCATCTGACCCCAAACTAAGCAGAGCTTGTACTATGGAAGCCAGATAACTGATATACTACATAATAATATATATAACAATCTTAATTACTAAGTTGTTCTGCAAGAGGTCTTAAAAATATTAATTAGTCTACTCACCACTGCTCCCTAGTGACTGTAAGTCGCTGCGATACGAGTGCGGCAACGTCGCGGCTGCGGTACGACATCGCTGCGACAATTCCCGCTGGGACAATTCTCTCTGAGGCAATTCTCTTTGAGATAGCTCTCTATGCGACGATTCCCGCTGCGACAATTCTCGTAGGGGCAATTCTCTTTGAGACGATTCCCGCTGCGACAATTCCCGTAGAGGCAACTCTCTGTGCGATAATTCTCTCTGCGACGATTCCCTCTGTGATATTTCTCGTAGGGGCAATTCTCTTTGCGTTAATTCCCGTTGAGAGAATTCCCGCTGGGTCAAATCCCGCTGAGTCAATTCTCTTCGAGATAATTCCCTTTGAGGCACTTCTTGCTGAGATATTTCTCTCTGAGTTAATTCTCTCTGCGTTAATTCCCGCTGTGATACAACTGAGGGGCTGTGTGCCCGAGGGTGAAACGACGAGTATGCTGTCGAATAATTAAATGTTAATACAATTATGTACAAACTGACAAAATATTTAAAAATATAGGAGCAATTTTATTTTAATTCCAGGTCGTATTCACATCATATCTCTATGGTTATTGGCAATCATTATTATTTCTAAAAGCAGGAATATGCCCATTTTAACAGTTTTTTTTCCAGTTATTTTTCACTAGCTGACCTCGCGGTTTCACCCGCGTTCCCGAGAAAAAAGCAGTCATACCCCTCAATACTATATGCTATCTACGTACCAAATTTCATCGCGATCGGTTTAGCAGTTTAGGCTTAAAAAGTTAACAGAGACACTTTCGCATTTGTAAAATGCTTTTTGAATTGGAAAAAAATGGATGAAAGATTGATTTGTTGTTTCAGTCTTTAAGTTAGATAGGTCGGGTATGCGAGTAAAACCGCGGGCCACAAGTATCTATATATATAACTTACGTATGAGGCCTCTGATGACAGACCGCTCGATGGCGGCCCTCAGCTCGTCTTCGTCGGGCCTCACTCGTAAACACGACATGACCTGCCAATATTACAATATTAAGGATCTACAATTGTAACATTAGCTTATCTGACAGACCCTTCACTCCACGCATACCAACCTCTCGGTCGTAACAACATGGCACACTATACCTAGTGACCCTAAGGTCACCAAAGGGACCATCTGCGGTAGGTCTTGTCGCCACAATATAAGTCATGGTACTCTGACGAGTGGCCTCGTGAGTTGCTCCACTACCATTTCTCCAGAATGGTGCCGGAGCTGTAAAGCCCGCTCACATCTCAACACAAATCCATGCATCTACCCATACCTACAGCTGGGTTCCCGGACAACTAATCTAGCGGGTAGTCGTCTACTTACTATCCAGGGAATTTCCGGAGCTGCGGCAGCCGAGCCGAGGAATACCCAACAAACCAACCATTGGTCAGCACTGCAAGGCTTGCCACTTAGAAGGGCTCACCGACCCCGCATGTGAACACTAAGCGGCCCTACGCCTTAGACCAGTGAATTCAAATACTCGGTCACAGGTACCGAGCAGACGAACATGCCCCTCCTCTGCAACTCACCACTAGCCACCACGAATCCGACTCCAAGCCGGTGGTCCACCAAAGTTTCCTTTAGGTAGAGGGCATCCCCGGCGCCCGTGGTACCCTAGTCCTGACAGCCGGACCCGTACTTCCGACTGCGCACCCCATCTACTCGGGTCCTGTAGACTGTGGTAGCTTATCTGACAGATATATATATTTAGACTATGTATCCCCGCACGTACCTGTACATGTTCCCGCGCGTGGTGATGCCTGCCGTGGGACGCACTCGCGGCCGCCCCGGCCGCGCCTATCCCGGCGCCGGCTCGCTGGGCACGAGAACCTACACACATACGTACATACATTATGTATATACAAGTTGGAGAAAACGGTCGATCATTAAATGAAACCAGAGCTTTATCACGTTGTTTATAAACCGTATACAAAAAATAGTTGAAATCCATCGAGTAGTTTAGTCACAATAATTATTTTTCGTTTCATCAATTTTACTCATCATGTAGATGCCTTACAAATTCACTAGGCTAAAGTAGGTCGGACAATGACCCGAGCAAACGCGCTGCTTCCATTTCTCTGTCTAACACGTTATGTGAGACGAGAAAACCGATAAAACATCATATCCCTCGAAATCACGAGGTAAAAATAAGTAACCTATGTCCCTCTCTATATACCCATCCATCTGTCTATCTCTGCGTATCAGATTTCATCGCAATCGGATCAGCGGTTTAGACGTGAAAAACTAATAAACTCACATTCACATTTATAGCATTAGTTAGGATATATCGTCGGTCGTTCTGTCCCATCTAATGTAAGTAAGTAATACAGTAGAGTACAGTAGAGTAGAGTAGAGTACATACCAGGTCTGGGCGTGTGCGTGGCGCCGTCCCCGAGGTCCAGCTGCAGCACTCCTCGCGTGCTGTACTCTGTCATATACAAACAAACAAACAAACAGCTATTAGCACATTCCTATTATTTATAACAAAGCAGAGCCCTCTTAAGCCATGGTGGGGCCCTTGGGCACACAAAAATTTGGGGGCCCTTTAGATTTTTTTTATTAGATTATGGATTTATAATTTAGATATTTTAACGATTATTTGTAAAAATAGACTAAAAATGAGCTTCTCTTTTCTATGTAAACAAATATGTCGTCATTAAAGGGGGGCCCTAAGCCTGGCGGGGGTCCTGGACACGTGGCTCGTGTACCCTTATGGTAAAGGCGGAACAGATTACAGAAAAAATTACATTTAATAAAAAATGTGTTTGCACTAAAAAGTATAAAATAACGATCTTAGAACTCGTTTTGAAGTCAGCGAAAGAATTTGAGATTCTGGAACACGTGCTTCCCTTTCCCTGATTTCTTTTTTTGCAGTATATAAATTGTTAGCAAACCGATGTACGTAACCTGCTGTGACTGTGTGTCTGTATTAAATCTATTACATTGTATATGGTCAAACACAAGCCGTGTTTGACCACAACCTCACTATGGTAAGTGATGATGTGGCCGAAGGTGGTAAGCACACAAAGCATAGAAGGAACTGCCTCTCAAGTGCAGCGGCCGGAACACACCAATAGGTGTTTGGCGACAGATTTTCTGGCAAAATGGGGGGGAGGGGGGCGAAGGGCCCCCATTTATTGCTCACTAATGGTACATTACCGGCGGGCGGGTGTCTGAAGTAATCTCTCGCCGTTAATAAATGTGTGTTCGCGTTGGGAGCCATCGCCACGTCCGGCACCGCCGCCGACAGGCGACCGATACCGGTCCCGGTCCCGGTCCCAGTGCCGGTACCCGCCCCACCGCCGCCGCCGACGATACCACTGCAATTAGAATACGTACTGTTCAATGACTATATTTATATTTATGGACACACTACTGTTCCCCGCGGCTTCTACTACCTAACTAATATTATAAATGCGAAAGTGAGTCTGTTTGTTTGTTACATTTTCACGCTTAAACTGCTGAACCGATCGCGATGAAATTTGGTATGCAGATAGCCTATGGTATGGAAAAAAACATAAGACTACTTTTCATCTAGGCAAAGCGGGTGAAACCGCGGGGCGGAAGCTAGTAAAATTATAAATGTGAAAGTTTGGGGGGATCGATGGATGTTTTACACAAAAATTACTGAACGGATTTGGATGAAACATGGCACATAGATAGATCATACCTCGGAATAACGATCCGTCGACAACGCGGGTGTAACAGCGGGGCGGAAGCTAGTAGATAATAATGATTAGTTAATCAGACAATGTACCTGTGCAGTTGCGCCTCCCCGGGACGAGACGACGCGTCGCGACGACACGTGCCGCCGTGCGTGTGTGCGTGCGCGTGCGTGTGCGTGTGTGCGTGCGCATGTGTGTGCACGCGGGCCGCCTCTGCGACGCAACACAACACAACATCATACAATACAATACAATATTACAAGTCGTAAAACGTAAGAGAATTAGAGCATAGCGATATGTCACTCGAAGAGCAGCTCGACTGGGGAAGAACCTCCACCTTACAGAATACCGCAGCCAAATAACTGATAGTTGTGTTCCTGCGCGTGAGTAAGGTCGCCAGAGCTCATCGGGGAGGGGGGAAGGGTCGACAACGCGCGACTGATACGTCTGGTGTTGCTAGCGACTGTGACCGCTTACCATCAGGCGGGCCGTATGCTTGCCGATATTGTGGTATAAAAAATCGCTGGACACGGGCCACCCAAGACCGGTCCTATTCTCCATCCTTAGGGGAGGCCCATGTATATCTGCCAGATAAATTATCCGGTACTAATCGATAGTTCACGAAAATGAAAAAAAAACAGGCAATAGAGTCAGATTTTCTATAACCCGATATCTGTTGCGATCTCTCGATCATCTATCGACTAAACAAAATAACTTCCACTACTCGTGGATAGATGGCGCCACAAGATTCTACATCGCGCTATCGTAGTTTCCTAGACAGATGCCTGAGGTGGAGTTGGTCTTCATCACTTTACGGGGTGGTCAGTTGACGGGCGAGTGCAACCCGTTACAATATAGCCGACTCACCGGCAGGTAGCTGCAGGGCGGGAGCAGAGCGAGCGCTGCCAGTGGACGAGTACCGCACACTGCCGCTGCCGCTCACCCGTCTGTACGTGTACAAATATAATATACATTATTATATATACAAACCCCTATTTGACCCCCTTAGGAGTGGTATTTTCAAAAATCCTTTCTTAGCGGATGCCTACATCATAATAGCTATATGTATGCCAAATTTTAGCCCGATCCGTCCAGTGGTTTGAGCTGTGCGTTGATAGATCAGTCAGCCAGTAACGTTTTCCTTTTATATAATACAGATTACAAGACTGATGGACTGACTGATTGATTGTATATTTTTAAGGCCTGTCTTTAACCACAGTCTCACTATGGTGGTAAAGCTTAGAAGGAAATGGCTCTGAAGTGCAGCTGTCGGAACAAACCGGTAGATATTTGGCGATACATTTTCATCTTGAGGGTGGTAACTATCCAGGCGGGTACTACAAAGCTTGCTACAAAGTAGTACCCACCTGGCTAGTACCCTACCATCGTGCTATGATTTCCCACGATGTTTTTCCTTCTTTCACTCAAATAGTCTAAATATTCTGGGACATTGTTCCTCACTCAAGGCCATCTGACCCCAAACTAAGCAGAGCTTGTACTATGGAAGCCAGATAACTGATATACTACATATACTACTTTTCTTTTGTAAATACATACATATATAGATAATTACACCCAGACATAGGACAAATAGACATGTTCATGCACACAATTATTTGTCCTGAGTGAGACCCGTTACATAGCACAATAACAACACAGGTCCAACAAGTCCTACCTGCAGCACTCCTTGTTGTCGGCCCACGCTCGCTCCGGGTCTGCCGGGCCGGCCCCGGCCCCGGCCTGCCACTCGTCACCGCTGCTGTCCCTATCACATATTATATACATTATTATCTTTATATAAAAAATACTGGTGTATGTTTGTTCGTTATTCTTCTAAACGGTTTCACCGATTTTGATATTTTTTGTACTTATGGAATCACTTGGGCGCGGCCATGTACCAGCTATGTACCAGTAGGTACAGTAATACGTACCTGTCGTTCTCAATGTCAATGAGGAGCAGTTCGGCGCACGCGTCGGGCAGCGACATCTCGCGGACGGCTCGCAGCGCTATCTGTTACACACAACACACATCAGGTCACCGATAGGTTCCCGATACCTTATATTTATCATACACTAGCTTCCGCCCCGCGGTTTCGCCCGCGTTCCCGGGGGATCTTACGATTTCCCGGGATAAAAAGTTGCCCTCCATACCATAGGCTATGTGTATACCAAATTTCATCGCGATCGGTTCAGCGGTTTAAGCGTGTAAAGGTAACAAACAAACAAATTCACTTTCGCATTTATAATAGTAAGTTAGGAAAACGATGACAATCGGTCGTTAAAATTTCAAGAAATAATCAAGGGATTGTTACGTAAACACTTCAAAGTTTAGACATCAATTCACTACGTCTTATAATGCACAAACACGCACACACACACACCACTCACACACCTCACACACATAACAACATCTCTCTCACGCGACGCGACCCTTAGTTATAATTTTTATGTTATCTAAAGCCTACCCACTTATTCATTTGTATTTTTTACATCACCTAGCTATACCACTCTCTAAGTAACAATGCAATTATGTTTGGATTATGTAATGTGATTCTTTTTGGCTGTAATGCTGTGAATCTTGTAAAATTTAATAAATAAATAAATAAATAAATAGTACTGGGTTTTTCTTTTTTTTCAAAATCAACGTGTTCGATCGGCTGGAGATAAGTGGCTACTGTCGTCTACGGACATCAGCAATACGAGAAGGGGATCGTCAAGGTGTCGCCAACGTATACTGGGTGATTTTTACACTCGCAGAGGTGGAAACACTCATCAAAACGACCAATTTTTATCATGGGACTAACTGTGAAATCATTAAAAAATTATCAGCCGTTCCATACAAAAGTTCAATAATCACTCGACCAAAATGTACGAAGCGGCCGTTTTATTTTACGCGATATCAGAGTCGGTCCCATCGTAAAAGTTGGACACATCGGTGAGTACTTCCAACTCCTGCGAGTATCGCCAGTGATAAAAAAATGAGCCCGCATAAAGGCCAGGCCAGGGTACAGTACAACACGGCAGCGGCAGCGGCAGGGTACGGGTACGGGTACCTGTCTGTGCACGGCGGCGACGTCGGTGGAGTGCAGCTGCAGCGCGCGCGTGGCGGGCGGCGCGGTGCGCAGCTCTCTCGCTCGCACGCGCAGCGCGGCCAGCACGCGCGGCGAGACGCACGCCGCCGCCGCCTCGTCGCGCTCGGCCGCCGCCGCCCCGGCCGCCCCGCCACCCGCGCGGGCCGCCGCCACCATGTACAGCGCGTCGGGGATGCGGTGCATGTAGCGGGCTCGCCGCGCGCGCGCCAGCTCCGCCGCCGGGACCGCCTGGTGCTCCAGCAGAGCCTGCGCGACATACCGACGCCATTATGAACCTTCGACCGCCTATCGCGTCTCCATTCTATTTACGTTTAACATTGTGACGATGCATAATCGCTATCGGCAGCGGCGGTACCTTGATCTCGTCGAGGTAGGGCAGGAAGCAGCGCGGCGGGCTGGCGGCGCCGCGGCCGAGCCAGGCGGCCGCCCCGCCCTCGTCCGCCCCGCCGCCCCCGCCGCCCCCGCCGCCGGCCGGCAATATGCCCCGCCGGACCATCTGAGCGACACGATATCATCCTTTAATATGCCCTTTCGAGCGTTTATTCACTTATTACTTCTAAAACCGTTTCAAAAAATTAACATGAAACATTTTCCTACGTCGATAGCGTAAATGAGGAATAAGATGGGGTCAAAGATGGAGCCTCGAGGTACTCCGTTTGTTATAGACGGTTTTAAATCAAAATAGTGATGATAAATTAATTTTTACCGTTCTTTATTAAAAATTCATTCAGATAAATCGATTCGATATTATCGCATCTCAATTATCAATCGATTAAAGAAAACGAGGAGCGTGAATAAGTCGAACGCTTTCGTTAAAACTAAAAACGATCGAGCCGCTTCTCTAAGTCTTTGTTCTAGAACAGGTCGCACCTTTAGAACGAAACTGATCTAATCCAAAATTTGCAACTTTTGATACGACCGTTCTCGACCTACCCGATCGTAAAGCATGTGCTTTTTATTAGTACACTCAATAGTTTAACTCAATTTTCCAAAATTTATTTTTTTACTTTGTATAGGCTTGTGTTTGACTACAATCTCACTATGGTAGGTGATGATGTGCCCGAAGGTGGTAAGCACACAAAGCCTAGAAGGATCTGGCTCTCAAGTGCAGCTGCCGGAACACACCAATAGGTGTTTGGCGACAGATTTTCAACTCGAGGGTGGTAGCCAGCCAGGCGGGTACTACAAAGTACCCTACTACCGTGCTATGGTTTCCTCACGATGTTTTCCTTCACCGAAAGCTCAAGCTCATCGTAGGATCGAACCCACGACCTTCGCCGCGGCGGCCGACGTCACTACCACTGAGCTATCGTCGCCTAACAATTTAGCATTAGGTCAGTTTCGTTGTAAAGGTGCGAAGCGGTCAGTTCAAATATAATATAATAATGGTATATAAGGCGACCTGGTTGAGCAGGTCGTGGTCGTCGGGCAGGTGGTGCACCCGCACGAGCGCGAGCAGGTCCCGCAGCGCCTCGCGCAGCGCCTCCCCGCGGGCGGGGGCGGACGCGGGGGCGGGGCGGCCGGCGGCCCCTGCAGCCCCCGCAGCCCCTGCGGCCCCCACCTGCCGCTCGGCCCAGCGCAGCAGCGCGCGCAGGGCCTGCGCCTCGGAGGCCTGCAGGAAGGGCGAGGCGAGCGCGGCCGCCACCGCCGCCCGGGGCACGTGCCCCGCCGCCGCGCCGCTCATCGTCGCCGGGAACTCGTCGCGCAGGTACCGCATCGCTTGCCTGTCACCCGACACCCGACACGACACCACCGGTTAACAGCGTACCGATACACCCTATGGGACTTGAACCTCCACTTATGTCTTGACACTCGACGTCCCTATTACGGAGCTATCGTTGAGTAAACGTAACGAAAAAATTCCGTAACGAAAAAACCTAACACCTCCCATACACCCACGTACGTACGTGTGTGTGTATGCCGTTTGTGAGAAGGTATATAGGTGTATGGGTATCTATTAATATCAAAGAACAAAAAACTGCCTAAATAAAATATATAATTTGATAAAAAAAATACTATGCAATAGCTTTACCGCAGCAGTCCCCGAGTGCCACACGTGTTTTTATTTATTTTTCTTGTTGTTATTTTCATTCATATAATATGATATAATATATAATATGATATGTGTTTTCTTTAAAAAATGTTAAACATATAATGGAAAAAAGCCAACATTGTCAGATTGTGCAAAAAAAAAAAAAACAAAATATATAAAAAATGTAACCTTGCTGAGTTTCTTGCCGGTTCTTCTCAGTTGAAGGCGACTTCCGAATCGGTGGTAACTTCAGTAGTTTCGACGTTCATAAGTGCCCTCTTAGGGCCTAAACTGAATAAATGACTTTAACATTGATAATTATTATTGTTAAATGTGCCTCTTGATAATTATCACGATAATATTTATCATGATAATTATCACGCATATTTATCTTGATAATATGAAACCCTGAATGTAATATAATGTACGACCCGCAGAAATTAACTAAGCACCTCGCTCTGACTGTGATGTGGCGTTGACTGTGTGGCGGGAGGGGAAGCGAATTCCTCACAGGTGCCAACATGATTTCTATGGTATTGTAAGTGTAATGTATTGTAAGTGTAAGTGTAATGTATTGTAAGTGTAATGTATTGTAAGTGTAATGTATTGTAAGTGTAATATAATGTAAGTGTAGTGTAGTGTAGTGTTACATACGCACCGGTGCACCCAGTGGCTGGCATGCGGCTGGGCGGCCCAGCGCAGCACGTGCGGCAGCGTGTCCGCGCCGAGCGCCTCCACTATGGCGTCCTCGCACCCCTGCACCACTATCGGCATCTCCACGAACCTTAAACAACACATTATCAACGATAACTATCAAGATAAATATATGCAGATAATTATTTAATAAATTTAATTATTCGATTAAATATATGTATATTCATACAGGATGACTTTTTAGTCACTGGCAATACTTGCAGTGGTGGAAGTACTCATCAATGTGAACAACTTTTACCATGGGACCAACTCTGATATCGCGTAAAATAGAATGATCGCTTCATACAGTAGGTATTGAACTTTCGTATGGAACGGCTGATATTTTTTTCGTGATTTCACAGTTAGTCCCATAATAAAAGTCGTTCATATTGATTAGTACTCTACCCCTGCAAGTATTGCCAGTGAATAAAAAATCACCCTGTATAGCACATACCTGGCTATCTCGTACAGCTGGAAGGCGTCGTCCAGCATGGCGGTGGTGGCCGGCCGCGCCGCGCCCGCGCCGCGCCCCACGCCGGCCCACGCCTGCCCAACAGTAGCTTACAATGGGTTACACTGCGTTACAGTGCGTTACACTGCGTTACAGTGCGTTACACTGCGTTACAGTGGGCGAGAGTAAAGACTACGCTTGGCTGTCTCTTTTTATTAAGTTAATGTAGAAACTTGTAATTTTTACAGTAGTACGAAGTCATTATAAATTTCAACATGAGACCTCAAGCCGTTTACGAGAAATAGGGCCTTAAGACAAAGACAGACGGACAACAAAGTGATACAATAAAAAATCCATACTGAAAACGGAAAATTTAAGATAAAAAAATTAAAATTTGATGGTATTTATGGGTCAAAAATTATCATACTATAGTTTGCCCCACGGATTCACCCTCGTTGATGTTCTCCCGGGATAAAAAATATCCTGCGTTAATCCAGAACACATTCTATATGTGTGCCAGATTTCACTCAAATCCGTTCAGCTGTTACGGAGTTGAGGGGTAACAAATATGTATGATATTAAAAATACGAATGTGAGTTTGTTTATTACCACCTAACGCCTCAACGGCACAACGAATCGTGATGAAAAACGACATACAGGTAGTCATAGACATGGAGAGAAACATAAGCTACTTTACATTCCGGGAAAACGAGTAAAACCGCGGGGTACAACTAGCAATAACTATAAATCTATACTAACACTGTTTGTTTTTTTGAACGCGCTAATCTCAGGAACTACTGGTTCGATTTGAAAAATTCTTTCAGTGTTGGATAGCCCATTTATCGAGGAAGGCTATAGACTTTTAATCCCGGGAAAACACAAGATCCCTCAGGAACGCGGGTGAAACCGCGGGGCGGATGCTAGCGTTAGTATAAGTATATGTACTCACCGAGCCACCACTGCCCGTGCTATTGGTAGACAAGGGAGATGTAGAGTTCCTGCCGATGAGACTCAGGTCCACCTGGAACAATTAGGTCCACATTTGAGACACCACAACAAACTATGGAGAAGTAATTTTAGGTCTGTGTTGGACCACAATTTCACTACGGTAAGTGAAGATGTGGCCGAAGGTGGTAAGCACACAAAGCATAGAAGGAACTGCCTCTCAAGTGCAGCTGCCGGAACACAACAATAGATGTTTGGCGACAGATTTTCAACTATTAAGTACTAGGGGTATATGAGAAAAAAAATATAAAAATATACAATTTTAATCTGGGACATTAATAAATATATTATATCCTGTGACATTCCTCACACACGGCCATATGACCCCAAACTAAGCAGAGCGTGTACTATGGAAGCCAGATAACTGATATACTACATATACTACTTTTCTTTTGTAAATACATACATATCTATATATGTATGTAATTACATCCAGACTCAGGACAAACAGACATATTCATGCACATAAATGTTTGTCCTGAGTGGGAATCGAACCCACGACCTGCGGCGTGATAGATAGGGTATCTTACCGACCACGCCAACCGGCCCTGTTTCTAAACCTCAGTTTTTAAACAAGCGAAACAGTAGCCGTCATGTTATTATGTCATACGGTCATGAGTGTCAACCTGATCAACCAATCAGCGCATCTGTTTACATGACCAACTGACGTCATCACAACAGTAACATGGCGTCAAGCGTTTTTATTAAATTACGCGCGAAAATTGAAAATGTAAAATTTCAATGCATATTTATGGCATTAATCGATTGAATATATTTTTTTTGCAATACTTGCAGGGGTACTCACCGATATGTCCATCTTTTACTATGGGAGTGGGACTAACTGTGAAATCACAAAAAAATATCAGCCGTTCCATACAAAAGTTCAATACCTACTCGACCAAAATGTATGAAGCAACTGTTTTATTTTACGCGATATCTGAGTCCATCCCATAGTAAAAGTTGGACACATCGATGAGTACTTCCACCCCTGCAAATATATAACCAACGACAAAAAAAAACATCCTGTATAGAACACCGTCACCAATTGTACAGTACAGTACAGTGTATGTATTATACTATTTGGTCAGTAGCCACTAGCCAGTATGGAGCAAGTAGTTGTATTGTATAGTATCGTATCGTATCGTATTGTATCGTATTGTATCGTATCGTATAGTATCGTATTGTATCGTATAGTATTGTACTGTATTGTATTGTATTGTATTGTATTGTATTGTATTGTATTGTATTGTATTGTATTGTATAGTATAGTATTGTATAGTATTGTATCGTATCGTATCGTATCGTATCGTATCGTATCGCATAGTATAGTATAGTATAGCAGTAGTTGCACGACCGTCACGACCGTCACCACCACCACCACCACCGCCACCATCACCATCACCATCACCTGGTCGGTGTACGCGGCGTGCAGCAGCGCCCTCGCGAACCGGCGCGGCAGCACCCGCTCGTCCACGCACACCGCGCCGCCGCCGCCGCCGGTGTTGGCGCACCGCCGGGACATTACGTTCCTACGTACACACAATATTATAGACGATATGCTGTATAATAGGATGGAGGATAGCTTTCCAATTCAAATATAAATATATTGCCGACTTTCAAAGAAAGAAAGAAAGAAAGAAAGAAAGCTTCGTAGGTGCCATCCTAGGTCTTACGCTACCTCGACTTTGACTTTGAAAGTCGAGGTAGCGTAAGATAATTTAAAATATAGATAAAATTGTCATATGTTCAAATATTGCGGGTAAGTTTGTTATTGTGATAGTTTATCCGATTTGGATAAAATTTAGGACATAGATATGTATAGAACGAGCACATACCCCAGATAACTGTTTGTAGTCACATTACAGTAGTAAAATGGTATTTCGCTATCTAAAAAAAATCATTTCGAGGGTTCCTCGAGGTTCTCTCTTAAGTCCCATACTATTTTTAGGGTATACGAGAGATACTTACCGAAAGAACCTCGACCTCGCCGCCAGCAGGACGCGGTGGCACGGCAACTCGAGAGCGGACCGGAACCCGTACGCGGCTCCACTTCCACTCTCGAGTCTGAACACCAACCGGGCATCGCACATTTCACCTGGATATAACAAATCACAAAAAATTAAAATTAATTCTAAAGGGGGAGAAAAGTGCATTTCTTACAACGAAAATTAAAAGTGGTTCTTTAAAAGATTTCACATACTCGGAAAGACATCTATCGGCTACCCAAGAAATTTTCACTACCCGGGGATAGAGGGCGCCACAAGATTTACATCCATCTCTTTCACACTGATCTCTCTTTTTTTACTTTTTTTTTTCAAACTGAAATAAAAATGTTAGATAAGTGATCAGTATCAGTAGTCGGAGTAGGTACCGGAGTCGAGCAAGTATCTGATGTCTCGGTGCAGCGCGTCGACCTCGACGCCGAGCAGCCCCGCCGGCCGCCGCGCCGCCCCGCCGCGCGCGCACGCGCACCCGCCCGCCCCTGCCGCCCCTACCGCCCCTGCCGCCCCGCCGCCCGCCCCTCCACCGCCGCCGCTCATAGATCGACACGCTGCGGGAGAAAACATCAAACATAATAAAAGGGGCACTTTAATTGCTTATTTTAGCTCGAGAAAAGTTCAAAGTTGATTTTTGGTATGATTTTTTTATCACGATTTTAGCGTTGCTTCCACCCCTAAAGACACTAAAGGTAAATCAAAACTAATCCTGTATATATCCGAGACGTTATATATCGAAAATGGTAGCATTTCCGACCAAATATTAAATCGACTTTTCACTCGATAAAGAAAACAAAAACGTGGAGTAGAAGCCTTGTATATTTTTTTGACAATTATTTTAATGTAAACTTCGGTAGTTCCGTATCTGCCCTATATGACCCTCGGTAACATAAGTGAGTACTCACTTCCCGAGTTGTCCATATTGATGATATCCAAGTTACCATCGGAGCTGGCGCCGCGGTCCCATTCTGCAAACATTAGCGGAGTTTACCGTTACACATTGTTTAGGAAAAGAAAATGCATACCGACTACCTGATTTTATGAAAAGCTCTGAAAGTTTGGGATCAGAAAGAAAGAAAGAGTCAGTGGAGCTTTTTTTTTTACAAAGTATTGTTTTTAAAGTCAAAATGTTGGATAGAGTAGCTCATGAAACAAAAGAAATAAAAAATTACATACCGTATAATAAATTCCTTTTAATTTGTCGATAGTTTAGGAGGTTACGAATGACATATGAATGTGTGAAAGAGACAAGGCTATATAGGTATGGTGTATGTAGGTATACTGACTGGAGCAGAGAGGGCAGAGCGGTCGCGGCTGCGTCCCGACTAGATGCGGGCCGCCGTAGAGCGCGGCGACGCAGGCCTCCACCTCCGGCCGGGACAGGCCCGCGCCCACGCCCTCCAGCGGCACGCGGCAGCACGACCTGTACATGTACTTTATAGTAAAAAAAAAATACAAATAAACACTACTCAATAGGCATCTTCTAAGCAATCGTGTAAACCTCGGCTTTTCCTACTCCTAGACTGACGCCAGCTCCTTAATAAAACAGTAGATCTATACCGATATTGAAAAAGCCTTTGATAAGGTTGACCACTATTTTAGCATGGAAGTTGTCTCACTTAGGAATATACTGCCATCACGTACGTTGAGTTATATTAAATCATAACCTTGCATTAACAATAGCTTGTCATGGAAGGGTATCAATTCGACTATGTATATATAGCATCCGGTATTCCACAAGGTTCTCACTTAGGGCCCATTCTATACAATATATATGAAGACAAGTTTAATTTAATCAAAATTTTTAAGCTATTGTATAGCTTTTATCGCGGGCTTGAAAAAAAAATTAAAAATAATTATAATTGCATAAGTTTATATATTTCTCGTCGTGTGACATAAACATTTTAAATAATGATGTAACAGGTGGCTATAGGCTCGTGTTTGACCACAACCTCACAATGGTAAATGGTAACGTGTGGCCAAAGGTGGTAAGCACCACAAAGCCTAGACAGAACAAACTCTGGTACACTTCATTTTGAACAGGTACGGGTACTACAAAGTAGGTTACCTTCACCGAAAGCTCAAGCTCATTGTAGTATTCAAAGTCAAAGTCAAAGCCATTTATTCAGTTTAGGCCCTAGGAGGGCACTTATGAACGTCGCAGCTACTAAAGTTACCACCGATTGTTGGAAGGTGTTTGTTAGTATTGAGTGATGTACATACGGCGGGTACCGCTGCAGCAGGTCCCTGAAGTAGGTGGAGCGGGCGGCGAGCACCGCGCGGTGCGCCGGCACCGACCAGCCGCCGCCCACCAGCTCCACGTCGCAGCGCCAGCGGTCGGCCAGCAGCGCCAGCAGGTCGGCGGGCAGGTCGGCGGCCGGCTCGCGCGCCAGCTCGGCCTGCGTCACCAGGTCCCGCAGCGCCGCGCCCGCCTCCAGCTCCTCGCCCAGCAGAAACACCTCCGCCACGCGCCACGAGCTCACCACCGACCTGATGAAGCGCGCGTGCTCGCATCCTGACGAGTGACGAGTGAACAGTGAACAGTGACGACACAACCAAACATTTTACCTTGATATTCCTGGGTATAATCTATACAAGGTTTAAAGTTCAGCTTCCTATGTGGCTTCTGTTGCATAATTTTTATTCCATTACTAAATTCCCCGCGGTTTCACCCAGTTCTCGAAAAAAAAAGTAGTCCATTTCCTTCTCCATACCATAGGCTATCTGCGTTCCAAATTTCATCGCGATCGGTTCAGCGGTTTAGACATGAAAAGGTACCAAACAAACTCACATTCGCATTTATAATATTAGTTAGGATTAACATCCACTTGAAGATTATTATGAATTAATATTTATACAGATGCTATGGCTTCCTCACGCACGATGTCTTCCTTCACCGAAAGCTCAAGCTAATTGTAGACTTTAAGCCCCCGACCTTTGTCGCGGCATTCGACGTCACTACCACTGAGCTATCATCCCCTTAAATAATGTATATCATATGATACCTCTGTCAGGTCTATTGTCCCGGCGGCGCGCGACCGCGAACCGTCTCCTGAGCGTTCCAAGCCCCGCACCACCCGCCTTTTTCTTCCTCTCCCTACAACAGTTATATTGTGGGTATGTTCCGATATACACTGCGAGCACTGTAAGGTGTGACGTCATTTAGTGTACTGAGAAGCCGTTCCTTTATAGTTAGTTATACTGGGTACTGTTTAAAACGGAACGCACTCCAGTATACTATCTGTCATCCCTCATCCACTATATGTAAACTGTCATTCTGGGCGCCGTTGATCACGTTATCTAAGCACTGAGACCTTACCTCGTAAACGCCAGTGCTCACAGTACAAAAATGGCGACGATTTATGACGTCATATATTTCCCTAGGATACTGCGGCAGTATACTGTCCTCTATAACGGAACGAATTTCTACCCAGTAAGAGTACTGAACAGTGCTCGCAGTGTATAACGGAACATACCCTGTGTTATATGTAGTAGCTACATCATCCAGGGCTGCTGCAACACCAACGAGTCATTGGCATGCAGGTCCTCACGGTGTTGCACTCAAATAAAAGCTAGGTAGGACGGTACTCACTACTCATACTAATAGATATGTATACAGAAAAGTTGTAATTGCTCACCGTATGACATCTGCCATGGTGGGAGGCGCGGCCGGCCCACCGTCACACGCCTCGCCCTCCTGCATTCAAACATCATCATTAAACAATATCAAGAGCCATCATCATGACAATCGTAACAAATTCTCAGGTACCTAGACATCAATATATTATAATAATAATAATAAAGCCTTTATTTCCCAAAACATTTTACATTTGTGACTAATAAATTTAAAATAAAAACAAAATAAAAAGATAAAATATAAAAAATTAAATCTACACTTAGTTTTATTACAAAATGTCTCTTGTTTCGGTGTGCCTTACGGCAAAGGCCTCCTCCAACTCTTTCCACTGTTTTCTGTCTGCCGCCACTCTTATCCAAAGGGGTCCTAAAGTCATTTTCAGTTCATCCTCCCATCTTCTTGCTTTGCGTCCTCGGCTCCTAGTGCCATCCCTTGGGTACCATACTGTCACCTGTTTGCTCCATTTCTCCTTTTTGCAGCGGAGCATATGTCCTGTCCACCTCCATTTGAGTTGATCGATACGTGACAGGATGTCTGTTAATTTCGTTTTGCGCCTGATGTCTATACTTCTGACTTTGTCCATTAGTTTCATACCTAGCATGCTCCTTTCCATTCCTCTCTGACAACTTGCTAGTTTGTCCCTATGGCGTTTCGTCAAAGCCCAGGTTTCACAACCATATGTGATGCAGGGTAGGATACAGGTATCAAAAGTCTTCTTCTTGATCTTAATGCCCAGTTCCTTGCTTTTCATGATTTCTTTCAAGGCCCAATATTTTTTCCACCCAGTCGCAATTCTTTTGTCTATTTCTTTGGATGTTTGGTCATTCGGTGATATTATCTGGCCTAGATATACATATTCCTCTACATATTCGAGTTTCTGTCCGTTGACGGTTATGTCTATGGGTATTGAGTTGGTCATCATTTTAGTCTTGCTCGAGTTTATTTCCAGACCTACTTCTCTGCTTCTGTCTGCTAGGGTTTGTATCATGGATTCCAGTAGTATTGGCTCCTCTTCCAACAGAACCAGGTCATCAGCAAATCTTAGATGATTCAGTCGTGATCCGTTTATGTTTAGTCCCAGATGCTCCCATTCTAATTTTCTAAACATTTGTTCTAGGATTGCTGTAAACAGCTTTGGTGAGAGTGGGTCACCTTGCCTGACGCCTCTATCGATTGGAAAAACATCTCCTATAGATTCCAGCCTGATACTAGCCTTACTTTCGCTGTAAATATTTTTGATTATGTTTATGTAAGTGTTTTGGATCCCCTGCTCTTTTAGGCTTTGCCATACGAATACGTGTTTGAGGCTATCGAAAGCCTTGGAGTAATCTATAAAGGCCAGGTAGATGGGTTTGTTGTATTCATTGTATTTTTGGATAAGCTGTTTGATTGTATGTATATGATCAATTGTACTGAAGTCTTTCCTGAATCCTGCCTGTTCTACAGATTGATTTTCGTCGAGCCTGATTGTTATTCTGTCCAGAATGACTTTAGCGAAAACTTTATATACATTTGAGATGAGAGATATAGGTCTGTAATTTCCTATATCGTCTTTTGAACCTTTCTTGTGTAGAAGTATTATGTGTGATTCTGCCCATTGGCTTGGGATGTTGCCGGTATGTAGGATCTCATTGAAAACCTTTGTTAGTATTGGGCTTAGTTCTTTGATTTTTCCTCTTATAAGTTCGTTTGTGATTCTGTCTGGGCCGGGAGCTTTTTCCATCTTTTGACTTTTTATAGCGTTTTCTACTTCCGATACCAGTATTTCTGGTATAATTTCATTACCTTCGGTCGTGTAATTTTGTAAATATTCTCCGTTGGGTGACTGTATGTTTGGCTGATTTGAGTATAATAAGCGATAATAACTTGTTGCTATATCTTGGATTTTACTGCGAGAGGTAATTGGCTGTTCTTTGTCTCTCAACTTTGGTATCCATTCTTTTCCCTTTTCTCGAAGTTCCTTTAGCGCTTTTCTTGTGCCTCCCGTTCTGTTAATGTGATTCTCTAGGGTTTTGATTCTTCTATTTTTCCTATCTTTCCTCATATTTTCACGAATCTGTTTGCTAAGGTTAGAAATTTCTTTTTGATTTTCTTTCTTATCCTTTTTTAATAACAAATTCCTTCTGTCTTCTATCAGTTTTAAAGTTTTTTCACTTAGGTAGGATTCTTTACTATTGTTTGTTTGTATTCTTGCCTGTTCTTTGAGCTTGTTTTCTACAATTTTATATTTTTCGTTTAGGTTCATATCTGAAGTAACCGCTTCCGTCAAGTCTTTCGTGGTCTCGTTTGGGTCCCTTTTTTTACTAGTTGTTCGTAAGTATTTCATTTGAATTGCTTTCGGCCTAGGCTTTTTTGGACCACAGTCATTGAGACAACTGCGTACCATGCGATGGTTAGTATTGAAGTTTAGGTTTTGTACTGTTCCCATATCGCTAAATAACCTTACTTTGTTGGTTATTATGTAATCGATTTCGTTTCTAACTTTTCCATCTGGAGACATCCAAGTCCATCTGTTTTTGGGCTTTTTGCGGAACATGGAATTGAGAAGTGTTAAATTTTGTTCGAGCAGGAATTCTACCAATTTTTCTCCGTTTTTGCTTCTTTTTCCCCTTCCGTACTTCCCTATTATATGTTCTTCTCCGGCTATTCGAACGCCCACTTGAGCGTTAAAGTCTCCCATTAGTACCACATTGTTTTCCGAATATCTTTCGGTTATTTCACTTAGTTTGTCGTAAAATTTATCTATGTCTGTTCTTGATGCTTGTTCTGTCGGCGAGTAGACTTGGATGACTGTCCAATTTTTCGTATGTTTTGGTAAGTTAATATGAATCGCCGCTATTCTATCTGATATCCCTTCAAACCCAATGATCTGGCCTTTGAGTTTTAGCTTTACCAAAAATCCTACTCCTCTTTGACCACCGACTTCGCCTTTGTAGTACATAATATAGTGGCTTCTTTCTTCTATTCCTTCTCCTATTCTCCGCATCTCACTTATGCCCAAGATATCCCACTTGATGTTTTCGATAGCTAACTCTAACTCTTGCAAACTTTCTGGTGTTCTCAAGGTTCGTGTGTTTAGTGTACATATGTATAAATTACTTCGTTCCTGTATTCCCTTTTTTGTACTGGATTTAGTTGGCAGGTTAGTTGGAGGGGTTTGGTCAATCACCCCACGGTGACCAGCCGGCTTGGGGTTAAAAATTTGTGTTGTATTAATTTTTGCTGCTGTTTCGATGTTAATGTTTCTCTCTCGATCCTTTTTCTGTATTTCTTTCCTTGTTTGGTTGTTGTGCGTTTCTTCGAGGTAGTTATGATCATTTGTCCTCGTTACTGCTGTGGTTTTGTTTACGTAAGCCGGGTTTCTGGCGGTCGCATGTCAGAGTTTTGGTTTCTCTGTGAGCGAGAGGCTTCTGGTTCTAGCCAGTTCACAACTTGTGATCTTGTTTAGTTTCGGGTCTGGTGAATTTATCGTGCGGGGCGAGTTTGTTATCGTCCTTTTCCTTTTCTCTGCTTGATTTTTGTTTTCTCTTTTCCCTTTGTCTGTTAATGAACTTGGCTTTCCATTTTTCGGATCAATTATTACAATTTTGTCGTAACGTATATATGCTATGTTCCCCTTTGCCTTTTCTGATTCAACTGTCTTCTTTAGCTCTTTCCTTTTAATTATGACTTCCCTAGGTAAATCTTCCGTTGCGTAGATATTTTTGGAAAAGCTTTTGTTATTCTTGAGGATTTCGATTTTTCTCCAGGTAAGTGTTAATGATACAAGAATAGGTCTATTACGGCCTTCAGATCTTTTTCCAAGTCTTCTCACCAAACTTATTTCCCATCTATCCCATTTTTCCATATTTGCATTTTCACTAACTTCATTTAAAACTTTCAAAACGACTTCAATTAGGTTTTCTTGATTTTCCGAATTTTCTTCAATTCCATGAAGGATGAGGTTGTTTTTCCTAGTTTCTCTTTCTAGGTTGTGCACTTTTGTTTTTAAATCTTGTACTTCGTTTTTTAATAACCTGTTTTCTTCCAGTATTGGTTGAAGTTTTTCATCTAAGTTGGCATTTAAATTCTCCGTTATGGTTTTTGTTTGGGTCTCTAATTGGGTTTTTATTTCGATTTTTAGTTTCAGAAATAATTCTTGTATTTGTGTATCCATCTTGAGTGTTCACTTGTTGATGGTACAGAAACTACTAATTTGGTAGATATATTTTGTTCCTGGTATGTAATTTGCGCTGCCAACACTGATGGTGGGTTGTCAATCTGGTGTCAACCTGTCAAGTCGATGATTGATGATTCACTTGTTAAATTCTTACTTTTTCCACACAAAAGTTTTTGTATTTATTGCTTGTTGAAAAAAAAAAAAAAAAAAAAAAAAAAAAAAAAAAAAAAAAAAAAAAAAAGACATCAATATATTAATATATGTAAAATACAATGTGATTAAATATCTATAAGAATTCACAGTTAAAGAACTAATAAGTTTTTGTTAAAAATTTCATTTTAATACAGCTTTTTTTGGTGACTGTACTTTTTGTTGACTGTACTTGCATTGTCTTCCAATACACTAATGTATGTTCTGCTCTATAGTCTCTTTAATACGGCTTGTATTTAATACGGTTTAGGGTGTGGTCGGATAGTTTTTGAGGCCTATCTTTGCGGCGGGGTCTAAAATATTTAAAGCCCAAATATTTAGAATCCATTTCGGTTGGGCAGCGTTCGGGACACTGCGAAATGTCTTCTCGTCCAAAATACCTCAGTGCCTTAAGACAAAAGTCTACAAGCAGTGTGTGTTACCAGTGATGACATATGGCACAGAGACGTGGTCTCTCACTATGGGCCTCATAAAGCAGCTCAAAGTCACTCAGCGAGCCATGGAGAGAGCTATGCTCGGGGTTTCTCTACGCGATATCAGGAATATGAGGAGATCCGTAGACGAACTAGGGTCACCGACATAGCCCAGCGGATTGGCAAGTTGAAGTGGCAATGGGCAGGCCACAGAGTGCGCAGAACGGATGGCCGATGGGGCCGAAGAGTTCTGGAGTCGAGACCACGGACCGGCAAGCGCAGCGTAGGACGTCCGCTTAGAAGGTGGACAGACGACCTTCGTTGGAAAACGCTGGATGCAGGCCGCCCAAGACCGGTCCTATTGGAGTTCATTAGGGGAGGCCTATATCCAGCAGTGGATGTCTTGCGGCTGAGATGATGATGACACTAATGTATACCAAATATCAAGTCAATCCAACCACTGGAAGTGGCGGCGTTTATGACGTCATTATGTTTCCCTAAGATACTGCAGCAGTATACTGTCATCTATAACGGAACGAATTTCTCCCCAGTAAGAGCACTGAACAGTGCTCCCAGTGTATATCGGAACATACCCCTAATGATTAGCGAATCGTAGCAAACGGCATCCTTATAATCAGTAAATCTGTATTTACCTACTTATTATGACTCATAAACTTTTATTTGGTCTCGACATCCCCAAACCGTGCCTCAACTAATATTATTTAGACCCATCGTGTGGTTATCATCAGATAGGTAGTTAGGTATAGTAGTTACCTGCGGATGCGAGAGCGCGGCGCCCATGTCGGGTTGGCGCGCGCACAGACAGCACAGCAGCCGGCTCATGGGGCGCCCGCCGCCGCCATCACCGCGCCACGCACCTGCCCGCCCCTTCTATACACAACACAACAGTTACCTGCATATTTACTACCTCACTAACAATTATACTACAATGAAACCTGGATTAGGATCTGATGAAGATCTTTGGAGATAGACAATGGAACTCTTCAATAACAAACAGCAAATGATCCGTGATTATTGTGATTGAGTTTTGGACATTATAGAAATAAAAAACATGATGAAGGGCCAGTTTTACAGGTTGCCGATAAGTTTTGTATAGCTTATTTGACCAATTTATACTAATATTATAAAGTTTGAAGAGTTTGTTTGTTAAAATGTGCAAATATCAGGAACTACTGTTTCAAATTGAAAAATTCTTTTAGTGTTGGATAGCCCATTTATCGAGGAAGGCTATAGACTACTTTTTATCCTGGGAAAATATAAGATCCCTCAGGAACGCGGGTGGAACCGCAGGGCGGAAGCTAGTCTACCATATATGGAACTTATATGCAACCTGTAAAACTTACCCTTAGTACCTATATTATATACTAATCTGTAAATTTTCATTAAAATTATTTCTTGTTTGTAACTACATAGAGCTATTTCTAAATTCATACTTATAATATAAAAGCAAAATAGAGTCTGCTAAAATACCCAATCTTTGATGAAAACTGGTAGAGAGGTAGTTGGACCATGGAGATAGAAAGGAGAAATAGTTCTATTTATCCCATTATTGTGAGAGTAACCGCTAGGGGCATATACTATTGGCCTACCTCACACAACAATCTTCTAATATATAAAATTCTCATGTCACATTGTTTGTCTGCAAACTCCTCCAAAGCGGCTTGACCGATTCTTATGAAAATTTTTGTGCATATTTGGTAGGTCTGAGAATCGGTCGTAAACTATTTTTTATACCACTACGTGGGCGAAACCGCGGGCGGCAGCTAGTTTTGGTATAAATATCTAATACAGGGCAATTCCCTAAAAAAAGTATATGTTCCCTATGACTAAATCCTCTTTTCAAGAAAATGCATTTGCATGTACTTTGTAAGAAATAAAAATAGAAACAATATATCTCCTTGATCTCCCTTGGCAAAAAGCCTTGTGCACAAAAAAAAACAAACAGTCCTCTTTGCTGTCACCCCTATCACCTATGTAGCATGACCCAGCTTTTGTACCATAAATATGTTATAGAGGCTGGGTAAATTTTGAAAGTGAAATGTTAGGGGTGCCTATAGGGGCGCGTGTGACGTCATTGCGCGCGCATTCGACCTACCGACGAATCTGACCTAGATTCTCGACTTGCGACACTACCTACAAAAGTAAAATGTCAACACGAGTTACCTAAGGCGAAATAGCGCTTTTATTGACTAATACCTTGATAGTACGCCCTAGAAAAGAGAATTTTGAAACGTTTATGATTATTATTCCACGGTTTGTTCACGAATTTGGTAGGATAACAAATGATAGGATCGATATTTTTGACTTGCATATTTTTGTATATGGAATACTTACCAGCGATTAGACGCATCACCGCAACGTGTTCCAATAGCTTTCTCGTTTATATTCACACAAACATAACGATATATGGCACCGCCATTATCAACAACGAACAACAGTGAAACACTATTTCACTAAACACAACGAGATCATTACGGTTAAATGTCGACGCGAAACACTTATCACTATTTATTTAATATATTTTTACACAAATAAGTCACTATTTGAAGCTCGTTGAGTAAAAATTTGATTAAAATCAGGAACGAGCACAACCCGTTATGACTTCCCGTTCTTCGCGATTTTGTCACTAAATTAAAGTGCTGCCAGCAAAAAAAAATATAATACCTTATTTCTTCACTGCACAGCTATGCTATCTTATTGGATATTTCAAAATTACTGCCATTCTATTGGTCAAAGCATTGACACATTTCTTGAAACAACCAATAGCATTTCCGTAAAATAATATTATATATTAGTTAGTCTACGACAATAATAGGGAATATGCATAAAATTTAAATTTGTCTCATATATTTTTTTCTAGATTCTTTATTGTCATTACATTATACTTAAAAGGTATTTTTTTTATTTAGTTATTATTTAAACCCAGAAAATATTACATAAAAAGTGAAAAATAAGGGAGGAAAATTCAAACTTACAAAACGCGTCACCATTGGTCGAAACGAAATGTGACGTTAATTGTCACGTCATTGAATTTATCGGCGTCGATATTCATACTGTGTTAAAGTAGTGTTTGTGAGAAAAAGTGTTTAAAACTGTATTCCTGTGTGATTACTTGTGGATATATATTTGTAGTCAATCGAGGACGATGACAGAAACTGGTTTTGTTAAAGCACAATCAGATAATCTGCCGAAAATAGATGCATTTATGATGTCAGCATATTTTGCATCAAATCTCGAGTCTTTGCCTTTTAACTACAGCCATTCTTTCAACTGGTGGTGGCATATTCCGTTTTTGACACAAAAATATATGAGGAACAACTCCTTTCTTTAACCGTAGATTACATTTTTCTCCTTTCTGTTTCATTATGTTATATTCAATATAATTAACTGTATCTTCCTTAAGGCTAGTCTCCCTAAAATCAGACGACAGACAACGAACGCTGTCAATTCCCAGCGGAATTGAATGGAATTTTGATGCGTTTTATGTTTTATTTGTTTAGTATCGGTAAATTTATTTCAAATGATTTTTTGAATGCATATATTTTTTATTCGACAGATAAGTAGTTGCTTTCGGAGTGGTTAAAGTGTGATTTCTCTAAACCATTACTTTGTAATAGAAAAAAATATATGTTGCAAGGGTCGAATTCAGAAATTTATAACTTTTTAAAGCAGTTTAAATAAGAAATTGAGACGATTTTGAAAAAAAGTAACTAGATAAGATTATTGTAATGGACTTGCCGACAAATGTAATCTAAATACATTTCTTGTTTTTATTATATTTTTTTCGTGGCGAGTGCATGAATGAGACCCTCTACGCGTGGAACGTAAATAGAGGTAAGCTTAAAGCCTCACAAAGCTAATAAAAGAGGCGTCAAATTAAAAAATAAAATATGTATTAGAAACTTCAAATCATACACTTTAAAATAACGTAAAATATATTTCATTTATTGCTTTTCTGATGACTAAAAAAAAATATTTCTTTTCTGATAAATTCCGCAAGAACACTGATTTTAGGGAGACTGGAGCCTTAACCTGAAATAAATTATCAATCATTAAAATTTCGTAAAACCGCAATACGGATAAATAAGCAAGATCTTTAGATACATTTTTAAATAACTTTTGTAAACAAGGCTAGGTTAGTTTTAGACCAAACCTCCTATTTTCACACTAAGCTGTACATAAATATATGCTATACTTACGTTAAAATGATCTTCACAACAAAATAGAACCGATAATGGAGATACAATATCCCTTCTCATCATCTTACACCATTTTTTTCGTAATTTCGCATCGCATGGAATACGAAAAAACACTTTATCGGGTGTACTAATAATAGTGTTTTTGCACTTCGGTACCATACAATACTTGTAAGATGGTTTTTTAACTACTTCCATGATTTGTATAGCAATTAAAACTGAAAATACGTATGAAGTAACTGAAACACTATAGTAAACAAACGTGGGATATAACAAATGACGTCATCAAAAGCGCGCGCTAAATGGTGGCGTTTGAACGGCTCAAATTTATTCAAGGTTTTAAATTTCACTTTGAAAAATAATTTGGCTCTTTTCAAGCCTATTTATATTTTCTTCCATGTTATAAAAATGTAAATGATAAATTTAAGAAATAAAAAAAAATCATGCATATTCCCTATTGTGCGTGTCCACTACCATTAGGCTTTAACATTGATGATAGGTTTACTCTTTGCACTGATGTAATATAATAATATGCCTCTACTATGGAACTATTTTGGCCTATACTCGTTGTAAATAAAGACGTAAACAAAGTTTTCATCCTATCCTATACTAATAAGATGCTACATAATACTACATACATGATTCTATCAATTTGTTTCAATTCGGTACTGGTGAACGCATAGATTTAGGATGTAAGCGAAAAAAATTCTAAAAATTCTAAATCTATGGGTGAACGCTACAATGATTTTGCCGTGAAACGGAATGCGATTTTTTTGACAGTTATTTTATATTATTATCTGTATAATTTGTTGTTGTGTGAAGTCTCAAAAATTGTAAAATTTCTATTTGATGTTTCGTGAAAACTAGAAAATTTTCAAATAAATTCTTGTGTGTAAAATTGTTTAACTTCATAAAATAAACATCAGGTAATTCATCATAATTTGAAATTATCCGTAATCCATTTCTAATAACACATTGTTACAAAAATGAAAAAAAAAATACTATGGAATACATGGCGCATATTTATTATTATTTGGGAGGGTGGGAGTTCATATAAAAAAAAACCTAAGCTTTAATATAAGGGTCGGAGAGTAGCCTTAGCGCTCTCAACTCCGATTTGTCCCGTGTTAATAACCTGTGTAAATTGTGTAAGAAATTATTATGCCTGGAAACAAACCATTTGGTTGTTCAAACTCGACCCAAACTCGAAGACGATGAGACACCTGAGTTACTTTAGAATAACCAAGAAAGGTAAGTACCTACTTTATAAATGGACTAGCTGTTCCCTGCGGTTTCACCCGCATTTCTAGGATAAAATATAGCCTATAACCTTACTCATTAAACAGGTTTGATGTCCCATAGTTAGTCTATGTATACAGATGACAGTGATCAAATCTTCACATTTATAAAATACTAACTGATCCCCACGGTTTCACCCACGTTCCCGGTGTAATTATTTTTACATACAAACCTTCTGACAATAACAAACACATAAAAGAAAGATTTATCCAATTTGGTGCAGTCGTTCGAAAGTTATGCGCATACAAACATTTTGGCGATCCATTTTTATATATATAGACTAGGAGTCCCCCATAGGGATAAAACATCCGACCCATAAAATTACAATTCTATCAGTCCAACCGTAGCTGCAGCTGTTGTCACCGACTGCAAGCAACATTAGTTGTTCCTATACATTTTCTTTAAGGCATATTATGAGGAAACCATAGGATGGTAAGGTACTTTGTAGTACCTAACAGGCAGGTAGGTAGCTGCCACCCACAAGTTGAAATTCTGTGTGTTCCGGCAGCTGCACTAGAGAGTCAGCTTCTTCTAGGCTACCTTAAGTGAGATTGTGGTCAAACAGAAGTATATACAAAGTTACAAAAGCAATTGAATGATGGTTGCAGCCCTGCCAGGAAGAAGTTCAATTAAAACATTTTATACTTATGAAAATGAAAATATTTTTTATTCAAATAGGCCTTCACAAGCACTTATGAATAGTCTGACTCTAACGCACGGTTCGGAAGGTTGCTTTTACTGAGAAGAGCCGGCAAGAAACTCAGCAATTACTCTTTTCAAAACCAACTCAGATTCATTACATCAAATTATTTATCTAGTCTCACTGACAATATGTGTGTGTTATATGACAGTAAGGAAAAAACATATCAACTGCACCTGTTCACAAGTATGACGCATGTGGCAGTTACATATAAGGTATGAAAACAATTACAAAAAATAAATACTTTCATACAATTCACATACATGTATGTTAAGTTGGACTCGTAATTCTTGGAATTCAATTTTTTTTTAGGTAGTTATGGGATGCGCGTCCCATTCACGAGCCAACCGATTATAGTGTTTTTTTGTTATGTGACCATTTCTATTTCTGCCCCGTCAAATCCTACCATATCAAGATTAGTAGGATAAAATAAATACCTTATTGTTATTAGTTGAAATTAGGTTTGAATTAGATGTTCGAGGAAGCACTGCAGTTGTGTGGCTATAGGTTACTTATTATCCAGGTAAGGCAGATGAAACCGCGGGGAACAGCTAGTATCGAATATAGTACATAATTAAAGACATTTAATGCTCATTTCTTATTTTTTAATGCCTCCCCATACACAATATAAATATTTATTTAACAGAATATTGTAATTATGGTTTTTGTTACAGTTGTCACCCATGACTGACAATGGCTGACCCCAGCCGCAGTACCTCTAGCATCCTCGTCCCGGGCAGCCCTAATTTACTCGACGACCCACCCTGCCCACGGCACGACGCCCAACACGACTGGGAGATTTTTACTGAACCTGTAATCGTTGAAGATTCCGTAGCTAATGTTGCCAGCATTGGTTGCTTAAATACCCTAGTCTCTTGGGATAATAGAGAAGACGATAGCAATATGAACATGATGCAGAATATGAATGAAGAATCAAGTAGCTTAATAAGTTTACTTGAAACTCCCGAACAAAGATATAAGGAGAGCCTTCCCACTCTTCGGTTCTCCGAACCACCAGTGAAAGTGAGGAGAATCAATGTTTCTAAAACTGAGAAAATGAATGCAGAAACTTATCCTATTTGCTTAAAATCTTGGGTAAATTCCAGCGATCATAAAGTTGTAGCTTTAAAATGTGGACATCTATTTGGTTCGCGATGCATCGAAACGTGGTTAAAATCTCAACCAGAGGAAGGAAGATCTTGCCCATCTTGTAAAAGCAAAGCTACCCTCAATGACTTAAGGTTCATTTATGCACGACGCGTAGTTGCCGTTGACACAACTCAGATCAGAGAATTACAGAAGAAGGTGGATTTTATTCGAGCTGAGAAGTGTAAGATGGTATTTGGGTTAATGCAGTCTAGAATAGCGCATAAGGCTTGCGAGTTTCAGCTAGAATATCTAAGAACTTTAATGAGGTCTCAAGTGACTAAAGAGCAGCCTGTGAGGAGATCTTGGCGTTTCGCTTTGGAGAAAAACTTGATAGTCTGCAAAGATAGCAGGACTTACAATAGCAGGAAACACGAGGTCTACATCTAATCATGCTAAAAGCACTAACTCCTTATTCCCCGGCTTCGGGATTAGGAAGGTCAATTGCGTTGACCACAAACTTGGTCAGTTTGTTTTCCTTCACCCGAAACCCATTCGAGACATCACATATTCGCAAAGTAGAGACTTATTACCTACTCAGTGTCTGACTTGATAGTTCGGCAAGTATCATCGAAAGAGATACCGAGTATGACAGTCAACACGAGAGTACCTTTAGGGTCCTGCTCATGTGATTTTATAAGGAACTATGAGTTCTATGTAGGGGGAGAACGTGGCATCATCCAACAATATGATTTGAGAAACCCCAGCACGTACATTGAAGAGTTTTCGGCGCGTGGAGACTACACCTATCGTGTCTCTTTGTTCAACAGAATGGGGGCTACTATCTTGCCAGATACGTTCCTGCTGGCAATGGCTACCTGACAATCTGCAATGGACACCGAGATCTCTGCCAGTGGATGGTCCATTAATGTCCCTATGTTACGATAACGAGTCGCATCATGTTTTGATATCTGGTAGTCTCGTCGAAAGATCGAGTTTAACCCTATGTAAATTGGAAGTGAGTGCGTTAACTGGTTAAATTTCGTTTGGTGTGGAGGAGACTGTTCCTGGTTCGACCAGATCGCTCTGGTCCTCGGCTGGGGCTATTGTTTTATTTATGTAGAATCATCTATACCTTGATGTATAGTCTGCTATCTCTATTGTGCGAAGTTGTAATTAACGAAGTTCAAAAATTAAGATCTGAATAAATAATTTTGTAAATTGATGTGGTTGTTTTTTACTATACTACCATCTGCCCCGCGGTTATACCAGCGTTCCCGAGATTTAATGTTTTACATCGATAAAAATGTTTTATTCCAGGGTATGATCTATTTATGTGTAAAATTACATTCAAATTCGGGCTCGATTGTAAACTTTATCGCAATTATAATATTTGTTCATCAGTTTTCTAGCTATTCACATTGCAAAAGGAATTAATAATTAAACCACGAAAGTTTCTCCGGGATAAATGTATAGATACAATTGATTCTAGTTATTCTAATCATGCCTTCTGTTACAGCTGCCTCCCATGACTGACAATGGCCGATCCACCGAGCGGCTCCCCCGGCCGCAGTAGCCCTAGTATCCTCATCCCGAGTAGCCCCAACATACTCGAAGATCCACCCAGTCCATCATGGCAGGACGCCCAACATAACTCTGAGACATTTACAGAACCTGCAATCGTTGAAGATGGAGAGAGTTATGATTCCGCCGCTACTGTAAATGATGTTGCCAGCATCAGTAGCATAAGTACCCGAGCACCTTGGACTCACAGAGATATCGATGACAATTCCAGCTCGAACCATCCACATAGCTCGATGAACGATGATAACAGCAATTCTGACACGATTCAAACTATGAATGAAGAATCAACTAGCTTAATGTCTTTCCCTGAAACTCATGCACGTAAAAGTATGGACAGGATAGGCGAACCACCAGCGAAAATGAGGAAAATAAGCGATTCTAAAACTGAAGAAATGGATGGGGAGACTTGTCCTATCTGCTTAGATTCTTGGGGAAATTCCGGCGATCATAGACTTGTAGCTTTAAAATGTGGGCATCTATTTGGTTCGCAATGCGTCGAGAGGTGGTTAAAAGCACAAGGAACGAAGGAAAGATCTTGTCCAACTTGTAAAAGCAAAGCTAATCTTAAAGACTTAAGGTTCATATACGCACGACGCTTAGTAGCAGCTGACACATCACAAATCACAGAATTACAGAAGCAAATGGAAACTATTCAAAGTGAGAAGTGTAGGACGGAATTAGAGTTGCAGAAATCTAAAATAGCGCACAGGGCTTGCGCTTTACAGTTAGAAGTTCTTAAGAGTACTTTGATGAAATCTCAAGTGACTAAGGAGCAGCCTGTGAGGAGATCTTGGCGTTTTGCTTTAGAAAAAAACCTGATGGTCTGCAAGGATGGTGGTTCTCGAGTTCTAACTTACAATTGCAGGACCTACGAGCTCTACGTATCTGCTAAAAGCACTAACTCCTTATTCCCCGGTTACGGAATTAGGAATGTCAATTGCGTTGACTACAAACTTGGTCAATTCGTGTTCCTTCACCCGAAACCCATACGAGATATCACATATTCGCAACCGAGAGACTTATTACTCAGTGTCGGACTTGATAGCGCAGCGAGAATCGTCGAAAGAGGTATACCGAGTGTGACAGTCAATGCAGGAGTACCTTTATGGTCCTGCTCGTGGGATTTCATGAGGAGCAATGAGTTCTACGTGGGCGGAGTAGGTGGCATCATCCACCAATATGATGTTAGAAACCACAGCACGTACATTCAAGTGCTATCGGCGCCTGGAGACTTATCACCTGTCGTATCTCTTTATTCGACAGAATTTGGGCTATTATCATGTCAATTAAACTCCTGTTGGTTATGGGTAGCTAACAATCGGCAATGGGAACCGAGATCTCTGCCAGTAGAAGGTTCATTCATGTCCCTATGTTACGATAACGAGTCCCACCGCGCCCTTATATCTGGTAGACCGAGCTCTACTAGTGCCGTCGAGAGATCTAGATTGACTCTATGCAAATTGAAAGCTAGCGTGCCGAGTGGTGAAGTACTATTTGATATAGATGAGACTTTTCCTGGGTCTACTAGATCGGCCTTAATGTCCAGGGCTGCGTGGGTCAGGGCTCCGGGTGCATCCTGGGTCGCTGCTCATTCAGAAAGTGATTCAGCTCTGTACCTCCATGGACTCGACGGGGCGAGGACGATGTCACTTCCAGCGGCAGAACCAGCGCTGGACGTGTGTTCAGCACAGCTCAATGGTAACACAGTGCTGGCTGCGCTGTCTGAATCCAGGCTTAGGTTGTACAAAGCTGTTTCAATGAACTCATGATATTCGGATTATGAAATATGGACAATCTAATTGCCATGTGTTAGTTTTAAGCGATTAACAATATCAGAAGATGTCGTCGCTATTCGTAATTGAAATCGATATTGCATTTATTATTATAATTTAGAATTTTGTAAATATAATAGTTATGTAAACTTTATAATGATTTATGAATATGATTTTTGTGTGAGGTTATTTATATATTGACAATTTCTGGCGCCATTTTTGATTATTTTCTCTTTAGAGCATAATAATGGATTATAATATTTTCTAGTTATTATGGAAAAAGATTTATCAGAAAATTTCTGTAAACAGTAATTTGGTACTAGCGTGTTCCCTTTGGCAGCTGCAGTTGGATGCCATCTCCGTTCAATCCTCAATATATAATCTAAAAGAAGTTCCACTGCTGGTATAATGGAAATTCACTATAAGACCTGAAATACCCCTAATTTGTAAAACACAAGACAGTGAATGCGTTTATTTTGTATAACTGATGTACTTTTGAGTTTTCATTTCGTTATTATGAACAATAAATGTGTAAAGTTTAAGCTGAAGAACTAAATCTGGCCTAAGTTATGTACGCATTCCACTGTTACATCATGTGGCTGCCACTGGCTACTGGCCACACGTGTGTAATGAGTAACTTTAAAATGTATGGCTGTGTAGTTCCGGCTGTTTAGCGAAAGGCGTCGTTTGGCCGAATCATCTAATGTTTTTCTGTACAGTTATACCTAAGAAATCTTTAATTAATATCTTGAATAGAAAATTGATATTAATAAATTAGTCAATCAAAACTTGAAGCGTTATTCAACCGCAAATGCCACTTAATTCTATAATAAACTACATATTCCGCCGATACAGTGGTATTTTTCTTTGTGAAAATTGCAGAGTATAATGAAGTAATTCTTGCTGTGCCTGAATTGTTGTGTTGTGTACAAAGTGTAAAGATTAATTTTGGATTAAATGATTTTGTTGATTAATGTATGGTTTTTTTAGGGTTCCGTAGCCAAATGGCAAAAAACGGAACCCTTATAGATTCGTCATGTCTGTCTGTCTGTCTGTCCGTCCGTATGTCACAGCCACTTTTTTCTGAAACTATAAGAGCTATACTGTTGAAACTTGGTAAGTAGATGTATTCTGTGAACCGCATTAAGATTTTTACAAAAATAGAAAAAAAACAATAAGTTTGGGGGGTTCCTAGAAAAGAACTGGCTACTAAGTTCAGCTGGCGGATGTGCCGGAACACGCCACCTAAATATTTTATTATTATACTTAACACTACACGTTACACCTAGTTTAGTACCTGAGGCAATTTTAATGAATTTTATATAATAAATAAATATATAGGATAATATTACAGTGCGTGCACTAAGGTGGCATACAGCCCGCCCGATAGTAAGCGGTTATGAATTATTATTTATAGTATTGCATGCCTACACGTACTTCGAGTTTATTTTACTATGTAGAGGCTTGTGTTTACCAAAATCTCACCGTGGTCATGATGTGCCCGAAGCTAGTAAACACACAAAGCTTAAAAGGAAACTTGTTGGTCTTATTTATTTTATAACTTTATTTTTATTTTCTTTACTAATTTAATTAGAAAAGCAGTCCAACGGGTAAAATATTTTCAAATCAGCAACAAATTAAAATGTACTTCTTTTAAATTGTGGTAAATTTGTTTCTATGGCGTCGTTTTTTTGGATTCGTGAACTAAAGTTGTTTTTAAATTGTGGATGAATTGCACCCTAGGCCTTTTGTTTCGTCGTAAGTTTTTTGAGGAGTTGGTAGCCCTGTACGGGCTGTCAATGTCAGTCAGATGGCGGACGGAAATTAAGGATATGTTCCGATATACACTGCGAGCACTGTAAGGTGTGACGTCAATTAGTATACAAAGAGAGAAGCCGTTCCTTTATAGTTAGCTATACTGGGTACTGTTTAAAACGGAACACAGTCTAATAGTCATACACGTATATGTTAACTGGACGGACGCCGCCGTTGATCACGTGATCATAGCACTGAGAGCACCTTACCTCGAACACGCCAGTGCTCACAGTACTAAAATGGCGACGATTTATGACGTCATATATTTCCGTAGGATACTGCGGCAGTATACTGTCATCTATAACGGAACGAATTTCTCCCCAGTAAGAGTACTGATCAGTGCTCGCAGTGTATAACGGAACATACCCTAAATGACAATAAGTCAATGACAGACAGATAGACTGTCACTTTTTCTGAGTAAAGTCAGTAAACAGTTTTATTTCAATCGGTCAAAAATTTCGATTTTTGATTAAATAAATTGAAATTTATATCAAAAAGTGTTCTAAACAATCGTTTTGGATACCACCCATCGATTGGAGTACTTTTTAATCGGTAAAAAAGGTTAGTTTTTGTGAAATATTGAAAACTTATAACATGTGTCTATGAATGAGGTCATACAGTCTTACCAAAACGCATTTTACTTAATTTTTCTCTTACTTATTAGTTTTTTAGGGAGTAAGATTTTAGAAAAATAATTTCGAGTTGAAAAGTACTGAAAGTCAAATGAAATTTTTTTTTGCTAAGTTGATATTTAAAAATTGAAAGACAATCTCACTCTAGCCTACCCTGCTCAGGGCTAGGGCCAGCTCCGCTAAATTATAAGTGATATAGTATTGTAACAAATTCAAGTAAACCAGGCCCCACAAGCAGCACCTGTTCACATTTATTTAAAACTCTATTTTCAGCATTCAAAAGGCACAAAGATGGATCAGGTTCTACACCATGTGGCTACCAAAATGGAGAAACAGCTGGACAGCGAGATTGAACGGTAACTATTGACTTTATTAATATAAAATTTGGGTTTATTTGTCCTTCAATACGGCACAGATCCGGTGAGAGAGATTGGAGACCGCGGAGGCATTTTTTGTGTAATAATCTATACCAGGAGTCACCAAATGGCAGACCGCGGTCCGGATCCGGACCGCCAACCTATATTGTGCAGACCAAACTTTGACAAACAAAAATGTACACATGGTTATATTATTTAGTCAGCGCAGATCCAAACATACAATAATTTGATATACAAGTATTAGTAACATTATAGAAGGATTAGTAGGAAAGGTGTCTAAGCTTAGTCACCAGTCATCATCTACCAACTGGACTGCGATAATCGGACACCTAATGTACCTAATTGGTGAAAAACTCTAGTAGAGTTGTTTAAAGTTGATGATAGCTGAGTGGTGGTGATGTTGAATACCATGGTGAGCTTTCGGTGAGGAAACCGTAGTATGGTGGCAGGATACTTTGTAGTACCTGCCTGTCTGGCTACCTCTCATGTGTTCCGGCAGTTGCTTCTACCACATCATCACTTACTATGGTCAGATTGTACTAAAATATAGGTTTACTAGTTTCCGGCCCGCGTTTTCACCCATGTTCCCGAGGGTTTTTATGTTTTCCCGGGATAAAAAGTAGCCTATAGCCTTCCATGATAAATAGGCTATCCAACACTAAAAGAATTTTTCAATTTGAACCAGTAACTGAGATTAGCACATTCAACCAACCAAACAAACAAACTCTTCAGCTTTATAATATTAGTATAGATAAACTGTAAAAAGTTAACTAGTTCTGGGTTGTTAGTGTATATATGTATCTTGTGTTGTAGACTGGATCAGATAGACAGCAACGACCTGGAGGCCATCAGACAACAACGGATCAATGAGATGAAGCAACGCGCCATGAAGAAGCAGGAGTGGCTCGCCAATGTAAGTGTCACCTTATAGGTTTCCTGAACCACATTCGGTCATCAGGTCAAGCAAGAAATCGAAGTCTAAAAAAAAATTGTTGTTAATATTGCTTACAGAAGTGAGACGCTATGTAAATATAGTTTTTTTTTATATTACAATGTCGGCAAACAAGCATACGGCCCACCTGATGGTAAGCGGTTACCGCGTTGCCGACCATTCCCCCTCCCCGATGAGCTCTGGCGACCTTACTCACGCGCAGGAACACAACTAAGTTATTTGACTGCGGTATTCTGTAAGGTGGAGGTACTTCCCCAGTCGAGCTGCTCTTTGAGCGACATATCGCTATGCTCTACCTCTCATAGCTGTGCAAGTTGACATCATTTTGGCGTTTATGTCTGTATTAGCCTTCGCACGCGGTTTTGCCCGTTGAAAAATACTTTATTAGAGTATCCATACATTAATCTAGGGTTGACTGTGAAACCAGGGAAATCATTTCAGTTTTTATACTAAATGTTCTTTTTCGCTAATTCTGATTTAGTCCCATAATAATAGTTGCCCAGCACGACGGACCCAGCATAGGTTCTAAAATATCCACCTCGTCTAAGGTACATACCTGTGATATAGAGATACTAATTTTTTGTTAAAATTTGAACTTGTTCAGCTTATTATTTTTTATTTATTTTTCTTGTTATTTTTTTTTTATGTGTTTATGTGTATTATATATCTATAAAAAATGTCATGAAAAAAAGCCATCGTTGTCAGATAGTAAAAAAAAAAAATTAAACCTTGCTGAGTTTCTTGTCGGTTCTTCTCAGTTGAAGGCGACTTCCGAATCGGTGGTACCTTCAGTAGTTTCGACGTTCATAAGTGCCCTTCTAGGGCCTAAACTGAATAAATGGCTTTGACTTTGTGTGCAAAATGTTTCTAGACATTGTTTGAGCTGTGCCTTGATACGTCTGTCAGTTAGTTAGTCAGTCAGATAGTCATTCAGTTCCTCTTTTTTTTGTGTAGACAATGGAAAGAACTTAAAATGATCTTCTTACCCAAATGGAAAGAACTTAAAATGATCTTCTTACCCAGGGTCACGGGGAATACACAGAAATAGATGGTGAAAAGGAATTCTTTACAATCTGCAACAAGAGTGAGCATGTAGTGTGCCACTTCTACAAGTCCAACACGGAGCGGTGCAAGATAGTGGACATGCATCTCAAACTGCTGGCCAAGAAGCACATTGAGACGAGGTTCGTGAAGCTGGACGTGGAGCGAGCTCCGTTCTTGACCGGTGAGTCGGTACATATTTTTTTTTTTCTTTGTATAGGCTTGTGTTTGACCACAATCTCACTATGGTAAGTGATGATATGACCGAAGGTGGTAAGCACACAAAGGCTAGAACGAACTGGCTCTCAAGTGCAACTGCCGGAACACACCAATAGGTACTTGGCGACAGATTTTCAACTTGAGTGTGGTAGCCAGCCAGGTGGGTACTACAAAGTACCATCTGTAGACTCTGACGTCACAAATACGGAGCTATCATCATCTTGTCCTTATAAGACATAATTATTCCTCACACGCGGCCATCTGACCCCAAACTAAGCAGAGCTTGTACTATGGAAGCCAGATAACTGATATACTACATATACTACTTTACTTTTGTAAAGATAGGGATGTTTGGAAATAGTTTCACTCTGCACAGGTGCACTTCGCATATTGTTGATTTTATTTTTTTTTAGTTTTAGCCATTATGTAGCGTATTCGCTATTATTTAATAAGAACTTGTTTGCGTTACATTTTATTATTTACTTGGTATTGGTATTTTTCTTTTTGATTTAATTGTATATTGTATTGTACATTTTGCTGTTATTGAAAAAATATAGCCAATAGTCAGATTATAAAAAAAAAGGAAAAATATATATAAAAAATGTAACCTTGCTGAGTTTCTTGCCGGTTCTTCTCAGTTGAAGGCTGATTTCCGAATCGGTGGTAGCTTCAGTAAATTCGACCTTCATAAGTGCCCTCCTAGGGCCTAAACTGAATAAATGGCTTTGACTTTGACTTTGACTTTGACTTAAATACATACATATATAGATAATTACACCCAGAAATAGGACAAACAGACATGTTCATGCACACAAATGTATGTCCTGAGTGGGAATCGAACCCACGACCTGTGGCTTGATTGATAGGGTATCTTACCAACCACACCAACCGGCCGTTTGTCTGGAACAAACGATTTTAAATAGTTTAGTTGGGGCCCTAGGTTTTGCCCCCAGGGCCTTTGTTTACATCACTGCTTCCATAGTACAAGCTCTGCTTAGTTTTGGGTCAGATGGCCGTGTGTGAGGAGGAATAATGTCCCAGAATATTTATATCGTGACGGTGCAGGTCGTCTGAAGATCCGCGTGATCCCCACCATCGGTCTGGTGAAGGACAACAAGACTAAAGACTTCATCGTCGGGTTCACTGACCTCGGCAACAGGGACGACTTCTCTACAGAAATGCTCGAGTGGAGGATCGCTAGGTAACTGTCCAGTGGTGGATCCTGGATTTTGGGTTTGATTCAGCTGAGGGTACGGTCAAAGTCATTTATTCAGTTTAGGCCTTAGGAGGGCACTTATGGAGGTCGAATTTACTGAAGTTACCACCAATTCGGAAGTCGCCTTCAACTGAGAAGAACCGGCAAGAAACTGATCTGACTATTGGCTATTGCTATATATAATATCAAGGTTAATTGAGATATGTCACGGGTGGACCCACATGTTTACGGGAGGCTTAAGTCCCCTAGCCTCCCCCCGGGATCCGCTACTATAACCCCAACAAGCGAACTAATTTAATTATCTACTAGCTTCCGTCCCGCGGTTTTACCTGCGTTTCCGTTGATTATTATCTTATGTTTTAATCCAGAATATCTATTTATATGCCAAGATTAAGCCATATCCTCTCAGTCATTTATGCGTGATTGATTTATTACATTATTAGCTATATCCTGCGGTTTCGCCCGCGGCCGCGTTCCCGAGAAGAAAATGTAGCTTATGTCCTTCTCCATACCATAGGCTATCTGCATACCAAAAAGTAAAAGTAGTAGTAAATCTTTTATTATGGGACTAACTGTGAAATCACGAAAAAATTATCAGCTGTTCCATACAAAAGTTCAATACCTACTCGACCAACATGTATGAAGCAACCATTTTATTTTACGCAATATCAGAGTTGGTCCCATAGTAAAAGTTGTTCATATAGATGAGTACTTCCATCCCTGCAAGTATTGCCAGTGACTAAAAAGTCACACATTATAATTATATTAATGTAATTCCCCAGGTCTGAAGCTATCGAGTACTCCGGAGACCTCCTCATCCCACCAGCAGAGGCCCGCAAGCAACGCATCCAACATATACAGAGCAAGAAAACAATCAGGGGAACCCCCGACAGCGACTCTGACTTAGATCTGAGCGACTGATTCAAGTTGTGTTAGAGAATGAAAATTGTTGAGTGTAATGAGTTAAATTTTATAGCAACACTAGCCTTTGCCCGTGGCTCCGCTTGCGTGGTTATCACTGACTTGTTAAAACAGTCACTGTAATACATTAGCCGTATTTTAATGATACATAGTAAAACTGCATCAAAATCTGTGCAGTAGTTCTCGAGTAATAATCACACCAATGGTTGGACAGAGTATTTTCTTGCTGCGCTATAATGAGATAACGCATAATTTTAAACTGACAGTCCAAGACAATATATTTTTTATAATGACCAGTGGCTCTGTTGTACTCTATATAGTTGCTAATCAAATTGTGTATGAATGGTGCTAATTATAAGGTGTATTGCGTTTCGATTTGAATCTGTATTGTGCGCTCATAAGATTTAATCTCGTTTGAATGGAGATTATTGTGTTGCCAGTTTTTATTGGTAGTTTTTAGTAGTTCCGCTAGTGCGTTTGATTATTTTTATTTATTTTGCAATTTATGCGTATGGTTGATGACAGATTGTCGGTAAATTAACAGTTAATTAATAAATATTTTATACTAAGTAATGTTTTTTATTGTTACATAATCGTTTGAGTTCATTTTGTATCGAACAATACTGGACTATTCCTCTCCTCCTCCTACCTCTCAGTAAATCCGTAATGGAAAAAAAACTATAAGTATTGGCTTTAAGAGACAAAAACGGTAATAACAATGTATCAAAAAAATGTATTGTATGTATCGTAAAAAGTGTGACAGTGTTTGTGAAGCACAGCTGAAGTTTTGTCTTCACCTCCCGCTAGTTTTTCGGACTTATAAGGCCATACTTCGTTTACTACTCTATCTAACCCCCTAGCGTAGCATGGAATTACCTTATCCACAAGTAAAGGAGTATTTTAATTGATTCATAATATTCTTAGTTGCAAGATTATATGTATTTTAAATCGTTGAAGATTTCATTTTAAAAATGGTTGTAATCGTAATCCTTCACTAGCAACCCTGTATAACAAATGTCATCGTTTCTTGCCTGACAGTTTCCGAAGTGGTTTAAAGTACTAAACTAGTTACGTGCTCAATATTTTTCTGAATTTTCCACAATTTAATTAGAAGAAAATTCTTATGATTAAAAATTTTAATACGTTTTATCGAAACGAGTAGAATGAAAACCGTGTTATAAAAATATAACCAAGTGTGTGCCAGTGAAGATAGAAAAAAATAAATATTTTAAAAAGTTACGTCTTACAGTGGCAGCCCAACAACAAAAATTCCGTAAGTACAAAATTAAAAATAGGTCAGCCAAAAATATGTGCTAATAAGTAATTCTATTAATAGCTAGTTGTACTACCGTTATCGAACATAAAAATAAATAATTCAAGGTCGGAATGTAGACTTTGAACTAGTAACCTGCTACGGCAATATTAAAAATTGTTCATTGATATTTGAATGTAGAAGGGAGAGCCGAGCCGAGCCAATGACCTTTTTATATAATTAAAAAAAATGGTTTTGTAATTTTTTTTAGGGACGCAGTTATTTTTAAATTTCCCTTTCTTTTTTTTTGGTCAGAGAGTAGCCTTAGGGGCGGTAATACGCTTTATTTAAATTCTTGGCAGATTTTTATTACTCTTAGGCCAATTTTGTTTCAGATTTCATTGCCCTTGGCGTAACTATGTATGTATGGGGACACCCTTTAATTTTCAACTTTTTTAATTTTTTAGAATTTTTCCTTTATTTGTGCTGTAAGACCTTGCTTTTTGCCAATTTTTTTTTTAATAGTCTATTTGTTTACACACCTTATCACCCACCATGTTTTTTCTATAATTATTTTATTTATTTATTTAAGGGAAACAAACAGCTTATAAATAATACAATTATAACTTATAAATAAAGATAATACATAAGCCAAAACAGTTTCCACAAATATATACTAACATTTATGCAGATAACGATAAAGAATGGTTCAACAAACTAGGTGTATACTTCATGCACTTATGTAAGCAATGGCAGGACTTAGAACCTTGACCCATTACCCTTACCATTACCCATAGAATGGCAACAGAGACAAATAATAAACAAAAAAGAAAAAAAAATAATATAGTTAGAGTAGCCAAAAGGTAACAAGAGATTAGAAAAATAATTAAGTAATCTACTCATCATACGTAACATTATGTATGTGCTTCTTGTATCTGTTTATTAATTCATTAAATAAGTCGAGTGAGCTTTGTACTAGTTTCCACCCTGCGGTTTCACCCATGTTCCCCAGGGATCTTATGTTTTCCCGGGATAAAAAGTAGCCTACGTCCCTTTCCATATCATAGGCTATCTGCATACCAAATTTCATGGCGATCGGTTCAGTGGTTTAGGCGTGAAAAGGTAACAAACTCCTCAAATTTATAATTAAAAAAATAAAGTTTGGATTATGGTTTGGCACACTATGCATAAATGATGAGAAAGATATCTTATTATTACATCTTTTGATAAAATAACTAATTTAGTAGGCTACTTTACTTAGACAATAAGTATCTGATAAGATAGGATATTACAATTGAATAAATATTTAACGATACATTAACTGCATATTTCTGCCAACCACTGTTATTTGATGTTAAATTCAATATCATGTGAAGACTGCAATCTGCAGTAGGCCTGCATGGACTACGGCTCCAACAACAAAACAGCTTGATGTAACAGTGGAGTTTCTTATGACCTGCTAATGATCCTTGTTTTTTTAAGTTTGGACACAATGAGAGTACAAGATTAAATTAGGGTCCAATATTTTATGTTTGAATCAATGATATTATAAGTAAAAAGGTGTAGATAGGTATTAAGCTATTATTATTGACCTTGTAAAGGTCGTTGGAGATCATTAGGGGAGGCCTATGTCCAGCAGTGGACGTCTTGCGGCTGAGATGATGATGTTGATGAGGTAATAAGCGCTCAGCAAGCGGCACGTTAAAATTTGGCTAATTAGCCAGACTTGACCTCAGTGTCGCGTTGCTGGCGCGCGGCGTCAACGGATACACTTCTCGTACTGGATTATTTGGTTATTTATGTATGCGTTAGTGTGCCGTTTTTGAATATCGAATGTATGTAGATAACCTATCTACACCTTTTTAATAGTAAAAGTTTGATATATAATTTTCATTTTCATATTTTCATTCGATATTTGGCAAAGAGACTGTATACTATTTTATCAAACCATACAGATTGTACTGTACAACATACCTTATTATTTTAGTTGTAATTAAAATCAATATTGGCATCTAACTACGTACAGTATAATACACCGTCTATGTAGTTTGTGATAAGTTATAATGTTTGCTTTCATTCATTATCGTGATAAGATATCACAATGGTTTTCTGTTACTAAAACAATATTTTATAACGTGGCAGACCCCTCTGATTTATGCTTTTGATATACAGTGGAAGGGTTTGTAGTACCCACCTCTTGAAAATAATAATCCAGTGCCAATGTATCTAAGGTAATTGCACTTGAGAGCCAGTTCCTTCTAGGCTTTGTGTGCTTACCACCTTCTGCCACATTGTCACATACCATTGTGAAATTGTGGTCAAATCTATACTAATATTATAAAGCTGAAGAGTTTGTTTGTTTGGTTGAACATGCTAATCTCAGGAACAACTGGTTTGATTTGAAAAATTCTTTAAGTGTTGGATAGCCCATTTATAGAGGAAGGCTATAGGCTACTTTTATCCCGGGAAAACATATGATAGGTACCTCGGGAACGCGGGTGAAACCGCGGGGTGCTAGTATAGATATATAAAAAGAATATAACTTTGAAATATACCTACATTATATTTGACCTATAAGAATGTTGACCTATATGATGATAAAAAATATTGTTTTAATTTTTATTATCACTTTTATAGCAATTAAAAGACAGTGAATGTGTCAGACCTTAAGTTTTAAACCAGTGGACCTGAGAATTTGAAATGAAGACGAAATATTCTGGGGGAGGGGTAGGGTGCAGTGTGCAACAAAAAAAATTGTTTTAACAGAGTTTCACCATGGTACATCCGCCGTAACACACCGGTAGGTCCTTGGTGGCAGATTTTCAACTTGAGGGTGGTAGCGAGCCAGGCGGGTACTACAAAGAACCGCATGTAACATTTTCTCGATATCAGAGTTGAAAATGTTTATATTAATTAACCTACATAATAAAATGTGCGCATAATTCATTAGTGTTTCTTTGTTTTTTATGCAAGTAATGTAAGTAAATGTAGTAAATAACCTGTATTTGTTTGCATCGGACATACGGCCACAGATACATTATAGCACTACATACGGCCATGACGTCACGTGTTTATTTGCAGACCTCGGTGAATGGCCTGTCAATATCGTAGTTATGATTTTTGTTTTTGAAGAAAATTATTAAGGTAAAATGTTTTTTTTTTATTACCATAGAAATATTATGGTAATTTTAAATAGGTACTTACTTACAACCTATTGGTTTATTTTTTTAGAACAAACTGAAAGATAGGTAAAAACAAAAAATGCCCCTCCCTGAACGAAATCCTGGATACGCGCCTAAAAATAACGAGATTTAATCCTTACATATTATAAAACATAGTCCCTCGCCGCGTCTGTCTGTATGTTTGCGATGATCTCAAAAACTACTGAACATATTTTCATACAGTTTTCACCAATAATGGACGGAGAGATTCATGAGGGAGGTTTAGGTATATAATACGTATACAAGTTTTCGTGTCAATTTACACGATGATTATTGACGATGTCGGAGAAAATTATGCCGACTGGGAGGTTTACCTACTCGTGTGCGCGTGTGCCGTGTAAGAGTTGTGGTAGTAACTATTTTAATTATCTGTGGTTATGGTATAGACAAAAAATGGCCAAGTGCGAGTCGGACACGCCCACGAAGGGTTCCGTACCATTATCTATAAAAACGGCAAAAAAACATCGCGTTTGTTGTATGGGAGCCCCCCTTAAATATTTATTTTATTTTGTTTTTAGTATTTGTCGTTATAGCGACAACAGGAATACATTATTTGTGAAAATTTCAGCTATCACGGTTCTTGAGATACAGCCTGGAGACAGACAGACGGTCGGATAGACAGCGAAGTCTTAGTAATAGGGTCCCGTTTTTACCCTTTGGATACGGAATCCTATAAGTAGCTCTGCTACGTCGTTAGTAAAGCATAATTTATCATTATAAAAAAACGGTTTTTTTCTAAGACATAATAAATGAGGAAATTCTTATTTCCGTATTATTATTTACTTAGTAGATATATTTCTTACGCAATGCTAATACCTCAGCACAAAGCTACACAATTATATGAACTATTAGTATTTAATTGCAAAGAACTCGGCATGTTTTCCTACACATACCGATGAGTCAGTCATTTTATTATTATACTAGATGTCCCCCGCGGTTTCACCCGCATTCCCGAGGGATCTTGGTGTTTTCCCGGGATAAAAAGTAGCCTATAGCCTTCCTCGATAAATGGGCTATCCAACACTGAAATTTTTTTTCAAATCGAACCAGTAGTTCCTGAAATTAGTGCGTTCAAACAAACTCTTCAGCTTTATAATATTAGTATAGATATTAATTTAGACTAGCTTCTGCTCCGCGGTTTCACCCGCGTTCCACAACATTTTTTTATTTTTTTATAATGCTTGTTTCCAGTTGCAGTGATGTGAGTTGAGGCGGCGTGATGGCGATGGGGGAAGCGAGAGTGCCGCTCCTGCGTGACGCACCAGACAGACTCACGCACCATGGTGAGTACACCACACACGCACACACATACTCACACACACGCACGCACACACACCGATCGCGATGAAATTTGGTATGCAGATAGCCTATGGCATGGAGAAGGACATGGGCTCCTTTTTTTCTCGGGACACGGGTGAAACCGCAGGGAATAGCTAGTCATAGCATAAAACTCTAAATAGCCGGTTTTATAAAAATAATAGCTGTCCCCAAAGTAGCCCATGTCCTTCTCCATACCACAGGCTATCTGCGTACCAAATTTCATCGCGATCGGTTTTAGGCGTGAAAAGGTAACAAACAAACAAACTCACATTCGCATTTATAATATTAGTTAGGATAATATAATGTTTTCCCGGGATATAAAGTGTCCTATATTACATTCCTAGTTATGATCTATCTATGTGCCAAATTTCATACAAATTCGTTCAATCATTACACACCGCTGAGTTTCTTCCCGGTTCATCTCAGTTGTTGTCCGACTTCCGAACCGGTGGGAACTTCAGTAGTTGCGACGTTCATAAGTGCCCTTCTAGGGTCTAAACTGAATAAATGGCTTTGACTTTGACTTTGAGCGTGACTGAGTAACAAACATTAACACAAACATTAAATAGAAAACGTGAGTATTGTTGATAGGGAGTCATTAGATATATATCGATACGATATCGTAGTTCAATTTATCATGTCGGCTCGTGTGTGAGATGCGATTTTGATATACTATTTATATATTTACTTGCAGGGGTGGAAGTACTCATCAATGTGAACAACTTTTACTAAGCCTATGATGAAATGATGAAAACATAAGATCCCTCGGGAACGCGGGTGAAACCGCGCGAAAAAGTATATAAATATTAGTAGGATTAAAGTAGGATGATGTATGTACCCCAGAGGCGGCGGCGGCCCACAGACCACCGGCGGAGCACTCGCACCGCGCCCTGAGCAGGGGGGCCACGGTGGTGACGTCACTGGTGGCGGGGGCCATCGCCGGCGCCATCGCCAAGACTACCATAGCGCCACTCGATAGAACTAAGATTAACTTTCAAACTTCGTAAGTATTGCGTCGAATAAAGAACCACCGTTTTTTAAAGTCGGTTAAAATATTTAGAAACTGAATCCTCAGATCAAGTAAAAAGTCAAGACTGAGCGCTGTCAACAGTGTTAAATTGATTTATTAAAAATATAGATTTCTATGTTTAATTACGTATGAAATGTAATTCTATCCTGATTTTTATTTCTTTTATTAGTTTTTACACCCTATCACAATACAATTCGGCATTTTTTCTTTAAGGGCGCGTTCGCATATCAGGCAAAATTAAGCTGTTTTTCGGTACATTTTATGGCATAATCAAACAAAATCCAATATAACTAATAACTGCCTCGTATAGATTGGTTCTTCATCTTCAAATAATAGTTACATTATTATTGAAAATTTTAGTTTCTCATAATGTAAAATCGATCTGTCGTTGCCATTTTCCACAAAATTATCGATACCGGGTTGAGTTTAGGTACATTTTTTAGCTATTATAAACATATTTCACTATTTCTAAAAATACTAGATGTAGGCAAACATATTCAATTCTTAACGATAGGAGTTATTTTTTATCTAAATGCTATAAATAGTCGCAGAAAAAATTAAAAGCGAAACTTATTTTTTCACATTTTTTTCTATTCTGGTTGAATCTTAATCGGTTGGATTAAGGGTTATTTTAGTTATAAAACTCGTCTGATGTATTTCACAAGCATTTTGAATGAAACTTTAGTCGGCCCGCGGCCGCCGTCGAGAGTGGACCTGTATCGCCTGTTTAGAGCAGCTCGAGTTGAAAAAGATCGCTGTACAAACACAAAATATTCGATAAACCAAATTTGATACTTGACGAGGTAAGATTTTCATTCGATTTTATTTCGCTATAAAAAAGATGCAGCAACCTGAAGGTGTACTTCAGTGACTGCTACTGGAACTCCTCGACGAGTTACTAGGTGAGCCGAGTATGGGCTCGTTATGTTAGTCATGATGAGACCTTACCTCCGGACTTGATGGAGCGACCTGAAGGTGTACTTCGGTGAATGCTACTGGAACTCCTCGACGAGTTGTACTAGGTGAGCCGAGTTTGGGCTCGTTTTGTTAGTCATGATGAGACCTTATCTCCGGACTTGATGGAGCGACCTGAAGGTGTACTTCGGTGACTGCTACTGGAACTCCTCGACGAGTAGTACTAGGTCAGCCGAGTTTGGGCTCGTTTTGTTAGTCATGATGAGACCTTACCTCCGGACTTGATGGAGTGACCTGAAGGTGTACTTCGGTGACTGCTACTAGAACTCCTCGACGAGTAGTACTAGGTGAGCCGAGTTTGGGCTCGTTTTGTTAGTCATGATGAGACCTTACCTCCGGACTTGATGGAGTGACCTGAAGGTGTACTTTGGTGACTGCTACGGAACTCCTCAACGAGTTGTACTAGGTGTGCCGAGTTTGGGCTCGTTTTGTTAGTCATGATGAGACCTTACCTCCGGACTTGATGGAGCGACCTGAAGGTGTACTTCAGTGACTGCTACTGGAACTCCTCGACGAGTAGTACTAGGTGAGCCGAGTTTGGGCTCGTTTCGTTAGTCATGATGAGACCTTACCTCCGGACTTGATGGAGTGACCTGAAGGTGTACTTCGGTGACTGCTACTGGAACTCCTTAACGAGTTGTACTAGGTGAGCCGAGTTCTGACAGTAAAAAATTTATAACGTTTTATTTGTTGTTTTAATAAAAACGAGCCCAAACTCGGTTCACCTGGTATAACTCGTCGAGGAGTTCCAGTAGCAGTCACCGAAGTACACCTTCAGGTCGCTCAAGGTCAAGTCCGGAGGTAAGGTCTCATCATGACTAACAAAACGAGTCCAAACTCGGCTCACCTAGTACAACTCGTCGAGGAGTTCCAGTAGCAGTCACCGAAGTACACCTTCAGGTCGCTCCATCAAGTCCGGAGGTAAGGTCTCATCATGACTAACAAAACAAGCCCAAGCTCGGCTCACCTAGTACAACTCGTCGAGGAGTTCCAGTAGCAGTCACCGAAGTACACTTTCAGGTGAGTCCATAAAGTTCGGAGGTAATTCGCAAAAATATAAACAGCAATAATAAATATTTTTTGTAGGTACCATAATTTTATTACAAAGAAATACGTAAAAAAAAATGAATCCTTCAAAGTATCAAAATGAGTTCACTTGACTACAATTCTCGCAGTTAGTCGTGCGACTCGTGCGTACACTTGTGTGTGTGACCCGTGTCAATGTAGTAGTTCGATTCTCTACCTATCAATTTTGCGAACGCGTCCTTAAAAATTGCAAATAATTAAAGCAAGGTATGGCGTAGTTTCGTTATATGTGTGTGCGTGTAATTGTTTATGTACACGGCGAGGCGCAGCTTTACACCGACCTCACGTCATGGTTGACAGCGCTCGGTCTTGACTTTTTATATGGTCTGAGACTGAATCCAAAATGTCTGCTATAAAAAAAAGTCTTCAATTGAAATAAATAAATATATCCTGTGACATTCCTCACCCACGGCCATCTGACCCCAAACGAAGCAGAGCTTGTACTATGGAAGCCAGATAACTGATATATTACATACTAGCTATTGCCCGCGACTTCGTCCGTTTGGAATTCGTTTATCGCGTAATCGTGTTTGTTTTCGGGATAAAAAGTTTAAGCACACGAGCCCACGACCTACGGCGTGATAGATAGGACATCTTACCAATGACACCAACCGGCCCGTCAAAAGGAAAAAAAAAATGCTAGTACAAGAGCCAGGATGTTTTATTGATTTATTTATTACATTGTGTTTGAAAACTGTAAATAAATTTTCTTAGTACAAATTCTAGTTTTTCTATATAAATAAATAAAATTGAAGTGTCTGTTTGTAATGTCAAAATAAGCTAGCTTTTTACTGAATGCATACGAAGGTATACTTATACGGTAACAAAAAAAAACTATTTAAAAATTTTCTATTTTGACGGGATATTATCAGATAGCTAACGTTCTAAGGAGTAACTTTGGCTACTTTTTATACCGAAAACACAGGTGAAACCGCGGGTAACAGCTAGTAACAAAGTTATACATTAATCATTTAGTTTCAACAAGTAATATAGAACTAGGTACGCTTTGAGTGGGTTTGTTATTGACGGGCCGGTTGGCGTGGTTGGTAAGATCTATCACGCCACTGGTCTTGGGTTTGATTCCCACTCAGGACAGACATTTGTGTGCATGAACATGTCTGTTTGTCCTGAGTCTGGGTGTAATTATCTATATAAGTATGTATTTACAAAAGAAAAGTATATGTCTACTACATATTTCAAGTATCTGGCTTCCACAGCTCTGCTCACAGAATATTTATTTAAGGCGATGATAGCTCAGTGGTGGTAACGTCAGAGGCCGCGGCAAAGGTCGTGGATACGAATCTTACTTATTTTTATTTTTTTAATAATCCACAATTCTTCCCTCTATCTTCCCTCAGTCAAATCCCATACTCGGCGCGAGCAGCCGTAGATTTTCTAGTAAATTGCGCTCGTAAGGAGGGCGTGGTGGCGCTGTGGCGCGGGAACAGCGCCACTATGGCGCGGATAGTTCCGTACGCCGCCATACAGTTCACTGCGCACGAGCAGTGGAAGCGGGCGCTGGGCGTCGACACGCCGCAGACTGCACAGTGAGTGATCAAAGTCAAAGTCAAAGCCATTTATTCAGTTTAGGCCCTAGGAGGGCACTTATGAAGGTCGAATTTACTGAAGCTACCAGTGATCCTACCTAATATTATAAATGCGAACGTGTGTTTGTTTGTTACTCACGCCTAAACCGATGAAACGATCGCGATAAAATTTACTCATATAGCCTATGGTATGGAGAATGACATGGGCTACTTTTTTTCCGGGATCGCGGGTGAAACTGCAGGGAACAGTTAGTCCAAAATAAAGATGTACGATGTTTAAGGCTAAAAAACTATATTGTATTTAAAGTTAAATAGTTTATAACTGTCATAAATTAATTTAATTTCTTTACGACTTCAAAAACAGCAATATTTTTACAGACGTAAGGGCCAAATAACATCAGCTATTGTTAAATAAAAAAATAATATATAATTACAAAGTCAGTGTGCATGTATACTTGCATGCTAGTACAAAAATAATAATTGTTATCTTGGAGATATACGTAGTAGAAGTATAAGTAGACTAATTTATTTTACTAGATTTTTAGTTTTTCAAAGTCAAAAACATTTGTTCAGTTTAAGCCCTAGAAGGCACTTATGAACGTCAAAACTACTGAAGTTACCACCGATTCGGAAGAAACACAACAACTGAGAAGAACCGGCAAGAAACTCGGCAAACATTCTGCACATTCCTTTTGTGCCATGCACGTACAGGCAAAATTCATAACTCGTACGAGCGAGCAGATCATTTAATGCGACCTAGATTTGGACTTGTTTAATATAGACCCTTGCGACATTAAAAAACCTTTTATGTAAAAGCTTTTTTTCAAATTATCGATTTTTATTTATGTTCTGTCTACTTTACTACCTATGTTCTCGCAAATAAATATATCATTCATTCATTCATCATTCATTTTATTTTTGTGTATTTTAGTCTGTGTTATATGTGAGAACTTTCAAATGGCCTTCATGTTTTATATGTACATTGTTCTGTCATGTTAGCTGTAAGTTTTCCTAAAAGAATTAAATAAATAAATAAATTACATTTTTTGGACGACAACGGCTTTTTATCGTATAGTATGTTGTCAATCCCCCCACCCCTAGCGAGCACCCCCTGCTGCACCTGGTGGCGGGCTCGCTGGCGGGCGTGACGTCACAGAGCGCGACGTACCCGCTGGACCTGGCCCGGGCGCGCATGGCCGTCACCAGCGCGGTGCAGTACCGCACGCTGCGGGCCGTCTTCGTCAAGGTGGTGCGCCACGAGGGGGTCGCCACGCTCTACCGGTCAGTGAGAGAGAGTGTGAATGTGTGGTACCGACATTATACTCGGTAACGTAGACATCTAGGTAACCTGAGTTTGTTTGAATATCCTTTTAATTATACAGAGGCTACCCCGCGACGGTGCTCGGCGTGATCCCCTACGCCGGCGTGTCCTTCTTCACTTACGACACCTTCAAACATAAGTATTTAGGTGAGTTAATTATAATTAAATCTGAATGTCACGGGAGTTGACCCTGAAAACTAGTGCTGTGTCGGTTGATCTCCGTCACAGCAAAATGCTGAGCGGCCAACCTCGTTTGCCGGAAGTGCGGCGTACAATTTCTATATATATCGAAACTTTTTGTTATTTTTTTTATTAATATTGTCAGTTTTTCATGTATTTTTATTTTATTATTCTTCTCGGTTGTCTGACTTCTTAACCGGTGGTGACTTCAGTAGCTTAGACATTCATAAGTGCTCCTAGAGCCTAAACTGGCCAACCAAAAATAGAAATGGCTTATACTTTGAATTTAAACAAGTTGTAACTGGTAGAGTACTACGGGTCGACGCAGGGGCCGGTGGTGAACGTGTTGTTCGGCGGCGCGGCGGGCGCGCTCGCGCAGACCGCCTCGTACCCGCTGGACATAGTGCGCCGCCGCATGCAGACCGCCGCCACCACCCTCGGCGGGCACTACCCCTACCGGACCATCGGGGGCACGCTCCGCGCTGTCTATACGTGAGTATGGAACTTGGCTGATTGTGTGAAAATTGGCTGATTGTGTGATAATTGGCTGATTGTGTGATAATTGGCTGATAATGTGTAAATTGGCTGATTATGTGAAAATTGGCTGAATATGTGAAACATAGCTGAATGTGTAAAACTCGACCTAACTAAGTTACTTGACCAATTTCGCCTATCTCATCACACGTTCTAATAAAAAATGTGTGACGCAGTGCGGAGGGGTGGCGAGGGTTCTTCAAGGGGCTCAGCATGAACTGGGTGAAGGGCCCCGTGGCTGTGGGCATCTCGTTCGCGACCTACGACGCCGTCAAGTGCAAGTTGAGGGACCTGGCCGTGGCGCTCGACAGCTAGAACGAAATGTGCTAAATTATAATTTTGATAAGTGAATGGGCTTCCAGACTATGTATGTCTTTTTTAATTTTGTGGTATTTTGAAGATATTGGCGGTTTTAGTATGGGATATACGGTGAAATCTAGAAAAAAAAATATGCTTGTGGGCTGGCCCGCTTTTTTATTATATTTTTATTTTGATATTGTAAAATTCAGTACAAAATTGTAAATGTGCATGCAGTCTGTTTTTTTTATAATAAAAGTAAGAAACCTGACTGTAAGTAATGCTAACAACTTCAAAGACACTGTAGTGTGCTAAATAATTACTGTTAAATAAAACCACAGATACGTAATACACACACAGATTAAAATTATAATGCGAAAATTATAGACCACGCGTGTTGGCCATAAAGCGAAATGATTTCGCGTTATGGTGAAAATAGCGGCGATGCGAATTCAAAATTGAGACCGTTTTAAGAAACTGATTTATACAGCACATATAAAAATTTACAATGTACATATTTTTATGCTATCTCTAGTTAAATTATGCTCGAATGTCCTTTAGAAGGACCAATGGCCATAGGCCATCATACGGGCCTTATGTTCATTAGATTATTACAATAAAATGTGCAATTTCGTTATACTGTCTAAGACTAAGTATTCAGTACTTCATAGAGTATAATTTGAAATCATAAAAAATCACCAACTTTTAAAACGGTAACGTATTTATTGTCGTCCCATTTTTCCGTATACGAAATGTCATTGGTTAGAGAGAGGCCTCTATAATGTAATAGTTTTTGTAGTTATCAAAGCAGCGCCATCTGTTGGTATTAAATAACGACTAAGAAGGACTGAATCAATACGACAATAAATATTCTTTAAGATATTGTACATAATTTTATATCCCCTTTAAAATATTTACTGAACCTATTATATCATGTTCGTTTTTATATTTTCAACATAAATCTATAGTTAATTGTATGATATAGAACTGAACTTTATTATTAGGCGTAATGGTTTATTTTTATTTGATATTCTTAAACGTCAAATAGAATGAAAATATGTTTTTTAATGTCAGAAGGCTGACAAGCAAGCAGACGGTCCACCTGATGGTAAGTGGCTACCGTCGCCTATGGACATCAGCAAGAACAGTGGGATTGACAATGTGTTGACGACCTGTATAAAGTCTTTAAATGCAATACATATATAATATATCAAACTTATAATAAAGTATAAGTAGCTTAAGTAACAAGAACTCATTATACCTCATCTACCTTTTAAGTTCTGTTACATTTTACTCAAATGAATTTATACAACTTTTTGTGAATTTGAATCTATGAAATGTAACCTAAATACGTTCTTATAACGGTTGATACTTCATCGCACAATCTGTTTACTAAGAAAGCCTTTTAATAGCCCATGATGGTAAAAAAATTGCGTCTTTAGTCATTTTTGATATCTTGTTATTTATTTTTGTGTTCATATACTAGATCCCCTCAACCGCGATCTCCTATTTTACCCCCCTTTAAATCTTAAAAATCCCTTCCTTAGTGGGATGCTATTTAAGAAACATGTGTGCAAAAATTCATGTTTTTAAACCCAGCTGTTTACGCTGTGCGTTGATAGATCAGTCAGTCAGTCAGGACAAGTTTTATTAGTATATTGAATTAAAAAATAGGCCAATATAGCCGAGTTTCTTATAACTGAGTTTTGAATAGATTGTAACTTCAGTAGAAACTAGGGCCTAAACTGAATATAAAATGGCTTTGAATTTTTTTTTCTCATTATTTCATAGTTGATCCTACAATAAAATTTAATAACCATACAATAGGAACCCAATATATATTTTGTAATGGATATACAGGGTGATTTTGTTATCACTGGCAATACTTGCAGGGGTGGAAGTACTCATCAATGTGAACAACTTTTATTATAGGGCTAACTCTGATATCGCGTAAAATAATACGGTTGCTTCATACATTTTGGTCGAGTAGGTATTGAACTTTTGTATGGAACAGCTGATATTTTTTTCATGATTTCACAGTTAGTCCCATTATAAAAGTTGTTCATTTTGATGAGTACTTCCACCCTTGCAAGTATTGCCAGTGATAACAAAATCACCCTGTATATTAAATGTTAACCACTCTAGTCTAGCTGTAAATATAAATAGTGTCGTGTATATACTTTTTAATTTTACACAAACATGTTGTGCCTTAATCTCTACTTTGTTTTGTCCAATAAGCTATAATGCGAAATTCGCATTATGGTTTATAAGTAAAAATATTACTATGATGTATTTTAGCAAATAATTCGTCTCCTGATTTTACGCACATCAAATACTGAGAAATATAGTGTTAGTATGGTGGGTATACACTGTTTTCGCGTTACAATTTACGCGATTCTGCAAATACCCTATATCTACTACAAAAAAAGTGGATGATAGAAAATTCGCATACCATGTTTTCCTTTAGTGCATAATGTAGCTCGCCCCGAGAGCCATTACAGATTTACAGATACATTTCTGAAGTCAGAAATTTGTGTGGAAGAAAGTTGCAGGAGTATTCCGCTAGAAGCGCTGTTCTAATTCCTATACAGAATTGTCGTGAACGGACATAGTGTACACCCACCTTTAAGTTTGTTTGATCGTGATGATAAAATTTCGCATCATGGCCGAATTAAATCCTAGCCATAATGCGAAAATTATATTTCTCTTTTATAAATAAGCGTTGTTGATGTTATTTATATAAAAGATGAGTAATAATCAGTTACTCATTTTTGTATGTTATTGTTTTTTTTTTATAGAATTCTAAGGAAAGTATTATATGAATATATATTTGTATAGATCATTATTTTTACGTTTTGCGACTGCTTAGTGTTATGAAATAAATATATGTGCAAATATAATATGTTACTGTTAGTATATGTTTTTTTTGTTGTTTCCTGACTCCTACAATCTAGGGATTTTCAAGGCCGGAGTGAATAGGTTTCTTCTAGGTAACCGTGCTCCATCTTAGGTTTCGTCTTAGCCAAACGCGAGCCATATCAATTAAAAATAAAAACAAAAACTATCTAACTATCGAACATGAGTTTATATAATGTCAGAAGGCTGACAAGTAGACAGTCGGTCCACCTGATGGTAATTAGCGACGGTGGATTGACAATGTGTTGCAGACCACTTAGGTACGATGCGATCATGCGACGCGACGCACTTACGGATCTAAGGCTACGTGTCCACCACAGATGCGTAGCGATGGATGTGCTTTTATCCGCCAATAGGATCGCTTTATTGCATGCGTATCTAAGTAACGCGCGTCAGTTCCTAGCGCACCGATGACTTTACTATGACACTGCGCCGCCAGCGAGTGTTTGACATTTGTATATAGGGATGTCGGAAATGCAATAAAGTATCGATATATATCGTATCGATGTTTTTTGAAAGTATCGATATTGATATTTTTATTAAAAAATATCGATATATCGGAATGATTTGACAGAGAACATTCGTGCTCTAAAAATTAATTAATTTTTATACCTTTTCGATACTTAGAATTTTATATCGTTATATCGAACTATTAAATATCGTTAAAAAATATCGATATATTGAAAAAATAATATCGATGTATCGATATTTTTTCAACAAGCCTATTTGTATAGCTTTTTAATTTGCTACTTTGACTAAAAAGACAATCCATCTTACTCAGACCCATTCGGTTGCCATTCCGATCGGAAGGAACGATTTTATTTCGCATGTAGGCTGACGCTGTGTTAGTCGCAGAATTCATTTGCCGCGATCGTGTACCGATCGACTACCTCATTCCAAATGGAAGTCAGGAATGATAAAATAGAAGCCATCCTATTCAGTAAATTACTCATTCGGTTTGTGTACCCGATCGGGACCACAACCGAGCGGCTCTGAATACATTACAAACTGATACTGAACAAACGTCAAATTTAATGAAAATATAGCATTAACACTTACCTATTAGTTTATGAAAAACTCGAATCGAAACTGAACAAATGACATTCTACAGACTCGTGGTCCGTACTCTTTTTAGATTAGGTTATGTTTTCATGTTATTTACATTTGAAAATCTTACAAAGCCAATGTGGTCACTTTTAACGCCACCAAGACGCAGGCGTGTCTCTTCACCGCGAAACGGAGTCCATTTCACCTGACTCCTGCTTTCCTTGCCGATATATGATCGGCTTGATCTCCTTCTTGACATGACCTTAACAACCAAAATAAACTTTGGCTGTTCTATTGAGTCAAAGGCGGAAACCGCTGCTAGAAAGCTGGGGTTTCTCTCTAAGGTTAAGCGGTACTTCACGCCTGTACAGTTGCTGTTACTTTATAAAGCACAAGTCCGGTCGCGCATGGAGTACTGCTGCCACCTGTGGGATGGATCTGCCAAGCACCAACTTGACGCCCTTGACTCAATAGACCGCCGTGCTAGGAGACTCATCGGAGATATGGCGAAAAGTCGCTTGCCTATCGGTTTTCTAAAGGATATATTTTGGAGAGAGTGCGCAGCAATTATTCAACCTAATTCCACCATCCCCATTCCTACATCGAACCACTAGACGCCGGGAAAATTTCCACCCGTACGTTGCGGAATGCAATATGCGTGCGTGGATAGCTTTGAGAGTCGACTCAAGGCACTCGAAAACAAACCGATTATTGCCAGTTCTGAGGACGAAAATGGTAAATTCGATCGCACCATAGAACGGCTCAAGTTAGAGACCAGGAGTTGCTTAACTCAGATCTCGAGATAGCCAATCTTCCGGAGGACAGCTGATCGGCGTGATTTTGGACGAGCGCGACATAGTGTTCGGTCACTTCTACCTCAACGAGAGACTCACTAGAACCACAGAATACATAATAGTACTACGTACTAGAACCAACAGATATGGCGCAGCTACCCGCGAAGTCAGTAGTCGTCATGGCTGGAAATATGCTTGGACGAAACGCGGTCGAATATATGTCAGGCAGAGTGACGGTAAGCCGGCGCACAATATTCGCTCTAAGGATGATCTTGAGCGCGTGTTTGGTCCTGAAACTGTTGAGGAGAAGAGCAACTGAGTGGGCAATTATCGTAATTATTCTTCAATAAATATTTACAATCAATGTATAAAATACAAATTATGATAAATAGAAAACTTCCTCAAAGCCCTCGCTGCTGTCGATAGGCAAGGTTCCCAACAGGCTGGCAGCGTTCCCTTTTTTAAGCTTATGCGTTGGCGGAAAAAGCTCCCAGCCCGTCGGTCTCCCGAAGCCTCGATGAGCTTGGATGATAGAATCCGAGCAAATCGGCGAGCCTCAAGGACCCAAGGTTTTTTCAATTATGTTTCACTTTTGTTTTTATTTTGTACTATTTTATTTTCATTTCTTTAAATTTATCTTTGAGTATGTTTAAAACCAATATATTTCAGAACGTGTACGTTATTGTAAGTTGTGTGAGCTCAGATGGGAAATCTCTCTCGGCTTGGCTATCTGCTGGTTATATTTTTGTTTTTATGTTTAACAGGAAATCACGTCCCTATATATTATCCTATTTTCATTCTCATGTGTATTTCTCGATTACACGCACCATATCATATAGTATATATATTATATATCGTCTTTTGTATTACAGTTTAAATTGTATGTATATAATAATCCCTATTATGTTTTAAAAAAGATAATCTAAACCAATGAACAAAAATAAAAATCTCACAGTTGGTTTTTTCAATGCGGGGTCACTCGGATCGCGTCACGAAGAATTTCTTGCGGCCATGGACGAGCTCGCGGTGGATATTATGGCGATCAATGAGACCTGGTTAAGGGTAGGTGACGGTAGGTGCTGTTGGTAGGTGCTGGTGGTAGGTGGTGGGGTAGGCTTCTACGTACGCACACGACATCCTGTCGAACCGATGGTCGAGCAGATGTGGCTACGACTGAATGTCAACTCACACTCGGTCATCATCTGCACGGCATATAGACCGCCTTGGCTGGACGTGAATGTGTTTCTCGACGCGTTGACAGACTCTCTCTCCTCTTTTGCCAATGCTGATAAGATTCTCCTGCTTGGCGACTTCAACATCAAAGTCAAAGTCAAAGCCATTTATTCAGTTTAGGCCCTAAGAGGGCACTTATGAACGTCGAAACTACTGAAGTTACCACCGATTCGGAAGTCGCCTTCAACTGAGAAGAACCGGCAAGAAACTCAGCAAGGTTACATTTTTTATATATTTTGTTTTTTTTTTTTGGACAATCTGACAATGTTGGCTTTTTTTCCATTAAATTTGTGTGTGTGTTGAATGTGTTAAATCTAGTGGACAATAAAACAAAGCTACTCAACCACTTCTTGCAGTACACTAACCTACATCAGCTGATTAGTGAACCGACTCATTTCACTGACCATAGTGAAACCCTAATTGATATCGCCTGCACTGATGCTAAAGTGTGTAGTGTTTCCGTATCACACATACCAGAGCTTGGCCAACATGCCGTAATATCAGTCAAACTAATTATAAAAATGGAAAAACCAGTCCCCCGCTGGATTATTTATAGGCCACTTAACGATGTATTCTGTGAGGACATAAATAGGATATGTTGGAATTGAAAGAAAGAAAGAAAATTAGTTTATTGCCACAAAGTACATAAAAATAGAAATAAATTATTTTAAAAAAGAAAATGTTATGGCAAAGAGAGTAAGCTCAGCGATTGCAGCGTGCACATAGAGTGTGCACGCTGCGCTGTTTTTCAGCTTACCCTTGTGTTGGGACTTAAATTTTTACCGACATATATATTTGAGAGCACAAAAAAAAAGTGAGTTACAAACTAAGTAAAAACAAAAACAAAACATACAAAATTGTGACATAGTAATAGCAAACAAAAGCAGTACAAATAATTACAAGTAGAAAAACGAAAACACATAAGCAAAAAAATAAAAATACAATAAAACCAAATAATATTGAGTAGGTATCTATATAATCTACAGGAATTATATCGAGAGATTAGAAGATGTGAATCAAATGGTGTCGACTTTCAATAATTGTGTAACCGCGTTATTAGATTTGCACGCTCCACTCAAAAAAATATTCATTAAAGAAAAATCTCTTCCTTGGACAACGGATACGGTTAAAGACATGATAGGGCTGCGTGATAAGTCTCACAGTTATTCACCAAAATGCTTATAAAGATCTCAAGTACACTTGTTAGGGCTGCAATTGATAGTGAAAAGTGTGCATTCAAGACGTATATTAAATAACAACCAAAAAAACCCTAAAAAACTGTGGAGCTACCTTCAGGTGTCCCATACGGGTCACCATCAGGATTTTTTTCATTAAAATTACGACCGAATATTTTTATTTTATCATTTTCGGAATACTTATGACCTATACTATCATCCCTCAACAGGACCGTACTTCATTTATTAGCACCTTATATATATATATATATAAATATAATCTGAATCTTGGAAACAGCTCCAACGATTTTCATGAAATTTAGTATGCAGGTTTCGGGGGCGACAAATCGATCTAGCTAGGTTTTTTTTTTACATTGTATAGGCTTGTGTTTGACTACAATCTCACTATGGTAGGTGATGAAGTGGCCGAAGGTGGTAAGCACACAAAGCCTAGAAGGATCTGGCTCTCAAGTGCAGCTGCCGGAACACACCAATAGGTGTTTGGCGACAGATTTTCAACTTGAGGGTGGTAGCCAGCCAGGCGGGTACCTACTACAAAGTACCCTACCACCGTGCTATGGTTTCCTCGCGATGTTTTCCTTCACCGAAACCTCAAGCTCATTGTAGGATTCGAACCCACGACCTTCGCCGCGGCGTCCGACGTCACTACCACTGAGCTATCATCGCCTTCAAAGGTAGGTAGGTTTCATTTTTAGAAAACGTCGTTTTATCCGTGTTTTCAAGCAATGAAAAACTGTTACAATATACATATATATAATATAAAGGCACTGGATAATTATAACATCAACCCGATATTTTTATAAAAAAAATGTAAAATCACAATCACACCTTTAGAACGAAACTGACCTAATCCGAAATTTTGAAAAAATGAGTTAAACTATTGAGTGTACTAAAAAGCACATGCTTTACGATCGGGTAGGTCGAAAACGGTCGTATCTCAGACACGAACGGTTAAATCGAAAAAAATATATGCAATACTTTTCAGTGTTGCTCTGCTTTAAAAACTACTTTTCTCTATTCCCAAATGTTGCAAATTTTGGATTAGGTCAGTTTCGTTCTGAAGGTGCGCGACTTGTTCTAATCCTAACTTCCTAATAACTATAACTATTACCTACTATTAACTATCCTAATCCTAACTAATATTGTAAATGATAATTTGATACCTATGCCTACGGTATGGAGAAGAACCTAGGCTACTTTTTATCCCGGGATAACACAAGATCCCTCGGGAACACGGGTGAAACCGCGGGGTGAAAACTAGTAATATTATAAATGCGAATGTGAGTTTGTTTGTTACCTTTTCACGCTTAAACCGCTGAACCGATCGTCATGTTTGGTATGCAGATAGCCTATGGTATGGAGAAGGACTATAGGCTGCTTTTTTTTTCTCGGGAACGCGCGTGAAACCGCGGGAGACACCTAGTAATATTAAAAAGTTTGTGTCTCACGCATAAACGGCTTACTAATTATTATTTTCTAAACTCATTAGTTATTTTGAAGGCTAAATCTACAAAAGCTTAAACTCACAAAATACCCTCAAACAAGCAAAACGAGCACTAAGTATAATAATACAGCTAGTAGAACAAAAGGGGTGCTTCCTCCCGCACCCCGCGCTCCACACCCCACACCCCAGATGGGTAATGTCCCGGGTAAATAATTGAGCAGGCGTCCCGGAACGGAGGGCGGGACGAAGTGAACACGCCTATTTAAGCTGCGATACACTTCTCTTTAACAAAATCCTAACTTAATATTATCAATGCGAAAGTGAGTTTGTTTGTTTGTTACCTTTTCACGCCTAAGCCGCTGAACCGATCGCGATGAAATTTGATATGCAGATAGCCTATGGTATGGAGATGGACATGGGCTACTTTTTATCCCGGGAAAACATAAGATCCCTGGGGAACCCGGGGCGGAATGTAGTCTTTAATAAATTCTTATCTTATTCATTTTACACTATAGTAAGTGATGATGTGGCCGAAGGTGGTAAGCACACAAAGCCTAGAGAGAACTAACTCTCAAGTGCAACTGCCGGAACACACCAATAAAAAATAATAAATAATAAAAGTAGTTACGATAATAAAGGAGATATTTTTGTTTGTTTAAAGGCGCTAATCTCTGTAACTACCGGTCCAATTAAAAAAATATTTTTGGATTAGATAGCCCATTTCTCGAGGAAAGTTATAAGCTACTTTTTATCCCGGTAATGCGGGTGAAACCGCGGGTAACAGCTAGTATTGAATCCAGTAATTGCTGAGTTTACTCCCGGCATATGACTTCGAACGCGGCACGAAACAGTAATAAAAAATATAAAACTGACTCCAAAATCTATGTGTTTGAATTGAAATTCATATTTTGTCAATTGTTTCATCGTCTCAGCCGCAAGACGTCCACTGCTAGACATAGGCCTCCCCTAAGGATCTCCAATAGGACCGGTCTTGGGCGGCCTGCGTACAATTATTTAAATGTCATTTTTTTTAACTGTAGAAGCTAAGTCCAAATATGGTTCTATATGAAAACTGTTTTGGGCGTTAATCTTTAATTAACTAAAAAAGCCAAGCGATTAGTCGACTCTTCAAGTGACCAAAGGGCTGGCCTTTATTTTGGACAAAGAATTAGCATTGCCATCCAACGTGGCAATAATGCTGCCAGCGTTTTGGGCACTTTTCCTGTTGACAGTGATGCGGATGATTTTTTTGATGCCCTGTAAGCCCCCCCTTTTTGTCTTTTCTTTTAGATACTGTAAATAATAGTTAAGTTGTCTCTTTTATTATATTAGTATTTTACAAATGTATAGTTTATTTACTATTCTTCAACACAACAAAAATATAATATACAATTCAAGACCAACTTATGACTAAAAGTAAGAAGCTTAAATAAAATAGTCTAAATTAAAAAAGTCAAATTGATTATTGTTATTTATCTTTAATTATATATCATATCTTGTTATTTCTTTATTTCTTTCTTTTTGGCAACTTTGGGGCTTTTGCTTGCGGCAGCGTCGTGTGGCGGGTCGCTCGGCGGTGGTTGCCACATACTTTTGAACAGGTGCTGCTTGTGGGGGCATGTGCCCCTATTATAAAACTATTATAAATGCGAAAGAGAGTTTGTTTGTTACCTATTCACGCCTAAACCGCTGAACCGATCGCGATGAAATTTGGTGCGCAGATAGCCTATGGTATGGAGAAGGGTAAAAGCTACTATTTTTTCGGGAACGCGGGTGAAATTGCGGGGGACAGCTAGTTATGTAATAAATCTGAGTTGGTTTTGAAAAGAATAATAATATAAAAAAGAGTTCACAGAGGGTGTTATAATCCACGTTTCTCATGTTAACCGAAAAGATATTAAAAAAAAAACAAAATAATAATAATAATTGCCAGCACCCCGCTTCATATATCCTCACCCGTATAGGGGTGTGACCGACCCCAGGAGACCACGCCCTAGTCCCACCCCTCACGACGCGACCAGTCGACCTCCAGCACTCCTCCGATAACCATCTCTTAAACATTGATCAATTATTCTGATTAAAAGTGATTTAAGTGACAATTTGTGATTTCAGTGATAATTTAGGGGTCCGTGTGTATATTGAAATAAAAAGTGTTGAAGTGTGGAGATGAGGGTTCCGTAAATGTTTAAATGTAAATATTTTATATCTGAACTGTCAAAAAAAACGTAACATTTTTTTTTTATTTATCGTACAAAAAATACTTATACCATAAAATTTTCCATAACAAAAAAAGCGATGGATTTTCCAAAAAATATCTTTTATGCAAAAATAAAAACAGACATATCGCTCGAGCCGTTCTCAAGTAATACATACGGCAATTGTATTTTATTTATATAATTATAAATCTTTTATATAAAGTTCGCGTGTCACAATGTGCGATGCACTCCGAAACTATGTATTTTTTTTTTTTCATATTGTGTAATTTGTTCCAATTTAAGAGATAGGATAGTTTTTATCCCGATTATTTCCTATTTTTATACCAGGAACGCGGGTGAAACCGTGGGAAACAGTTAGTAATATTATAAGTAACTATCGAAACAGGATAAAAAAAAATCCTGTGATATTCCTCACACGCGGCCATGTGACCCCAAACTAAGCAGAGCTTGTACTATGGAAGCCAGATAACTGATATACTACATATACTACTTTTCTTTTGTGAATATATACTTATATAGATAATATTTGGTAATGACATCGGACGCCGCGAAGGTCGTGGGTTCGAATCCTACCATGAGCTTGAGCTTTCAATGAAGGAAAACATCGTGAGGAAACCGTAGCACGGTGGTAGGGTACTTTGTAGTACCCGCCTGGCTGGCTACCACCCTCAAGTTGAAAATCTGTCGCCAAACACCTATTGGTGTGTTCCGGCAACGGCTTTGTAAGTTCCTATATACACTGGGAGCACTGTTCAGTGCTCTTACTGGGTAGAAATTCGTTCAGTTTTGGACTGACAGTATACTGCTGCAGTATCCTAGGGAAATATATGACGTCATAAATCGTCGCCATTTTTGTACTGTGAGCACTGACGTTTTTGAGGTAAGGTGCTCTCAGTGCTTTGGTCACGTGATCAACAGCGTCCAGAATGACAGTAGGATATATACATGGATGACAGACAGTATACTGGACTGCGTTCCGTTTTAAACAGTACCCAGTATACAGTGCTCGCAGTGCATATCGGAACATATCCATAAATTGACGAATAATTGGAGATTTGGCGACAATCAGTATCACTACATAGTATAAAACAAAGTCGCTGTCGATGTCTGTCCGTCCCTATGAATGCTTAAATCTTTAAAACTACGCAACGGATTTTGAAGCGGTTTTTTTTTATAGATAGAGTGATTCAAGAGGAAGGTTTTTAGTATATAATTTGCCTTCTACCCGCGCGTAGCCGGGGCGGGTCGATAGTTTTACGATTATTCTTCTCGAAAACCGGCTGATAGTGTAAACATAATTTTTGGCACGTACCTTACATATTGTAATCAATAACACTTATCTATACTAATATTATAAAGCTGAAGAGTTTGTTTGGTTGAACGCACTAATCTAAGGAACTACTGGTTCGAATTGAGTAATTCTTTTAATGTTGGATAGCCCATTTATCGAGGAAGACTATGGGCTACATTTTATCCATTTTTTCCTCGCGGGTAACGCGGTTGAAACCGCGGGGCGGAAGCTAAAATTATTTTTTGTTAAAAGATTAATTTTCTATTTTTAGTTTCTTATATGTGTCTATCGAGTTTTGTCACTGATCGAGAATGACAATATTGAATAAGATATTTCAATCGCGATATTCGTACTCCTTTTCGTTGAGGAATTCCGTCATATCTTCAAAGTCCATGATCAGATAAAATTTATATGGGACCACCTCGAGACTATACACTTTCGAACAAAAAATAATTTTGAAAATCCGTCTATAAATGCCGGAGTTATCCGAACAAACGTAAAAAAAATATAAACATCCGAATTGAGAACCTCCTCCTTTTTTGAAGTCGGTTAAAAATAATTATTTATTATTTTCAATTACGGAACCCTCATCATTTAAAAACGACTCGAAATCCCCCTCTACAACGAAGTGATGAAATTGTATATGAAAAAGTGCATTAATTGATATTTTAATATTACAAACTATGTAAGACTTAAAAAAAAGTTTTATTATGTAAGAAGACCTTCAACACAATATTATTTCGGATCACTTAACTATATGGTAAGTATTATACTTAATAAATTAACTTTTAAAATATTATAGTTTAAAAAAAAAACCATAAAAACCCGCCATATTGAATTTAGTGTCACGTCATTTTATTTTTCGTATTTTTCTAAGCATACTCTTTCATTTGATCACTAATCCGCCATTTTTGTGAGTCCACCATATTGGATTTAGAATGAAGTCACTTAGCTAACCATGCATTGTCATCCAACCTACTTATATAAAACTAGCGACCGGCCCCGGCTCCTCACGGGTAGCAGAGCATATACCTACCTACCAATTGGTTTACACGGCGCACGCCAGTAAAACTCTCAGTCGGAATGTTTTATCCGACATCTTCAACAATTATCGTGATATTTCAGCCAGTTTATATAGACCTTTAATGAATTATATACCTAAACCTTCCTCATGAATCACTCCGTCCATTGGTGGAAACCGTATTCAAATCCGAATATTTGAAATACCAGGGGGATCGCTGAAGTATGCCGACCTAGAAGAGCTCTTTTTACGACGCTCCTCTTGAACCCTATTCTAAATAACCAAAGCCGCTGTGAGGAGGCATTGTACCAAGAATGCTGGTGGCATTGCCACGTTGGATGGCAATTCTGATTCTCTGACCGAAGGCAAAGAGGAGTCCTTACTTCCTCTGTGCCGAAGGTATATGCCAGCATTCTGGTCACAGTTGCTTCGGCCAAGCGTTTCGAAATTTCACAATAAAGATGAGCCAGCGAGGCCGAGAGAACGTGTGAGACTCTGGAGTTTGCCTGCACTTGAGAGCAAAAAGCACTGCCTACAGTAGTCACTTAGCATTAGTTGAACCGGCTGAAAATTGTCAGACTTCTGACATAAAAAAAAAATTGTAGACGACTTGTTGTGCCGACAGAAGTGATTTTTTTTTTGAGAGATTGAGATTGAGCTCTTGTATCATCATCATTATCATTAAAATTATTACAATCTAAAATAGTTTTTTTTTCTGAGTGAGTTTGTTTTGTTATGGCGCCAAAACTGACAGTGACTAGCGACATTACTGGCCGCAATTATTTTAATGGGAGAATAAAAAAAAATCTAAACGTCAAACTGCGTCTCCGTGTCGCGAGTCCAGAGGTTTCACCTCATCTAAAAATATGCGTACCGCGCTAAAAGAAGTTTACACTTCAAAAACATAGAATGACCATTTTTTTTCTGACAGGACTAGAAATTGATAGCCAAGGTGGCATCGACACCTTATACGCGGGCAATACTATGAGGGATGACGCCCTCAACCACTAAATTCACTCTGTATACCATAAAAACATCTGTATAACCCAAAACCCACTGCAAAATCAATAAATAGATGCACCTCCATCTTCATAACCTCAAATACAGTCACAATATTACCTTTTAACAAACCTGTCAATCACTTAAACTCAATCTTTTCATCTTATAATCGATTTAAACGACTCGAGACAGCCCTTACCGCGAACAAATACATACAATAACATCTTTATAACTCTTATCTATTCACGTTAAGGTTCAAAATAGGATGACAATTAACTTTATCGTGTACAGTAAAACTTGTTATGTAAAAACTGTTTGATAACTCTTATGGCGTGAAAATAAGGTATATAATGCAATGGCGGGAGTGTGTATATAAATTGGTTAAGTTAAAGGTAACAATATTTTTGATTCGCACGCAGCAGGTTTTCTAATAATGTAGGGTTTCCACAAATTACGTGATTTGTGAGATATTTTTAAATATAAGGTAAAAATATATGTAAATTTTTTATTGAGCTGTTTAGGTATAGATTATTCAAATTCAAATTCAAAAATCATTTATTCAGTTTAGGCCCTAATAAGGCACTTATGAACGTTACAAATGATTCTACCACCGGTTCGGAATACACTTGGACTGAGAAGACTCCGGCAAGAAACTCAGCAAGGGACATTTTTTATAGATCTTTGTTCTTTTTTATTTATGTAAAAATTTAATTACTAATAACAAAGTTTATAAAATTTTAATGAAATAGTTTGTGTAGCGAACATTTCATTTAAATGCATTCTTGTCTTCTATAAAATCAGAAACTTTATAGTACCCTTTCTTACATAACTTTTGTTTAACTAATTTTTTGAATCTATACACAGATAGTTCTTCTCGTATTGTATTGTATTGTATTGTATTGTATTGTATACGATGCTAGCATCTCTATTTTTGTATATTTAACTGAATTAATACAGGTAAATAACTTTGCTATACCTACTTATTTACCTAACAGTTTAATAAGTACACTTATGGGTGTATCGATTTATAGTGAAACTAGTTTCCACCCCGCGTTTTCTCCCGCGTTCCCGAGGGACCTCGAGCCTTCCTCGATGTATAGGCTATCCAACACTGAAAGATTTTTCAAATCGAACCCGTAGTTCCTGAGATTAGCGCGTTCAAACAAACAAACTCTTCAGCTTTATAATATTATATAGTATAGAAGTATAGATTGGCATGAAGTAATTCCTTTACACGGGTTGCGGTTGGAGTTGGAGTTGACAGGGAGAAATGGTCACGTAATCAAAAAGCGTTACGGATGTGACGTCACCAGTTATGCCTCCATGTGTCTTTCTCTCTCTCTCTCTGTCTCTTTCCATTAGGTATATACATGTATGTTTGAATTTTATAAAAGTATTTATTTTTAACTAGATTCCGCCTCGCGGTTTCACCCGGGTTCCCCAGGGACCTTATGTTTACCCGGGATAAAAATTAGCCTATGTTCTTCTCCGTACCAAAGGCTATCTGCATACCAAATTTCATCGCGATCGGTTCAGCGGCTTAGGCGTGAAATGGTAACAAACAAATTCTCTTTCGCATTTATAATATTAGGATGTAATGATAGACGTGGTTACCCTAGCCCTGTTGCATGTCGGTGACACTTGTCACGTTTGATCTCCAGACACCCCCCACCCCCCACTCCACGCACCCCACGTGACGTAACAGCACCCCGCGGTGATCAGTATAGATGAAGACGCAACTTTGTCATCAATGTAATAAGGAAAGATATTTGATTGAAAATCGATCGATTTTGTTTTTATTTTTATATTGTCGGTCCACCTGATGGTAAGTGGCCACCGTCGCATATAGACATTAGCAATACCAGTGGGATTGACAATGTGTTGCCGACCTTTATAAAGCACTAGGTGTTCCCCGCGGTTTCACCCGCATTCCCGGGATAAAAACGCCTATAACCTTCCTTAAGAATTGGGCTATCAAATGCAAAAAGAATTTTTCAAATCCGACAGGTAGTTCCAGAGAAAACAAACAAACAAAAAATCTGTCCAACTTCATTATTTTAGTATAGATAGATTTTAAAGGTTTCATATTTCATTATAGTTTTAAAGAACTTTATAAATCTCATAAGAAATTACATTTCACTTATAAGAAAGTTACTTCTCATACTCATACTTGGTAATAAATGTGTAATATACAAGATAAGACCAAGTATAGATTTAAACTAGATTAACAATAGTAGATTGTTATACAAGGAGCTAAAATGACCCATTTATATACGAGGTAGTTTTACTCCCGAACTTTAGGGAGGGAGTAAATAGAAACCGAGTTTTAATGGGTTTTAGCGCCGTGTGTTACACTATACTTTTCACTACGATTGCGAGAAAATAAAAACTGGCCAAGTGCGAGTCGGATTCGCGCACCGAGGGTTCCGTACAATTGTTGTCCGTCCATTGTTCGTCCATCAAGGGAAATGCACAATTTTATTTATTTACCTTATTTGAGGTTGGTGCCAATTAAGCTAGACCTCTAAATTGTATGAGTGCCGATACAACTATGTGTGTATGGAGACACCCTTTAATTTTCAACATTTTTATTTTTTAGAATTTTTCCTTTATTTGTGCTGTAAGACCTTGCTTTTTGCCATTTTTTTTTTATATTTGAGTTGATTGAATGAAAGGTAAATTGCGGTTTACGATTTATGACGTATTAAAAAAAACTACTGATTAAATCTTGTTCAAACCAATTTTCGGTGGAAGTTTGCATGGTAATGTACATCATATATTTTTTTTAGTTTTATCATTCTCTTATTTTAGAAGTTACAGGGGGGGGACATACATTTTACCATTTTGGATGTGTCTCTCGCGTAAACTATTCAGTTTAGAAAAAAATGATGTTAGAAACATCAATATCATTTTTAAAGACCTATCCATAGACACCCCACACTTATGGGTTGGATGAAAAAAAATGAGTTTCAGTTCTAAGTATGGGGAACCCCCTAAATTTATTGTTTTTTTTCTATTTTTGTGTGAAAATCTTAATGCGGTTCACAGAATACATCTACTTACCAAGTTTCATATGTATAGCTCTTATAGTTTCGAAAAAAACGTGGCTGTGACATACGGACGGACAGACAGACAGACAGACAGACATGACGAATCTATAAGGGTTCCGTTTTTTGCCATTTGGCTACGGAACCCTAACAATCCAATACAAGAATCCACTCTTTTTTCTGTCCTCCACTTCATAAACTTTTCGTAAGTATTTAAATAAATGCTTTGTGACCTTGACGGCAACAGATTGAAAATTATTTCTTTTCCTTTCTCTTCTATTTGTAAATTAGGGTCTCCATTCTCACTAGATGATGACATTTTCACTATTGTAAAATTAATTATGGTCACTATCAATTCAATTTGCAATTAGAGAAAAATTATAAAGATTTCGCGCCAATGTCTTTTTTTGTTTCTTCTGTAGCCGCAACACATTGCATGCATTCTACCAGAGATCGCCGATTTTAGTTCCATTTTCAAAATTAAAATGAAGTTATTTTTTATGAAACAGTAACAAGTCGAGTCTTTATTCATGATTATTCTACTTATGACTAAAGACTTTTTCGTTTTTGTAGGCTCATTGTCATTTGACACACAAAATTTTAAAAAGAAAATACTTTTTCCCCTAGAGGAAGAATTACTATTTTTTCTTCGCTCTGGTACGCCACAATGTCGGTCTTTTTGAGCAAGAGGAGTGAAAACGGTATTTTTCATATTCAGGTCTTCCTGTGCTAATTTTGCAATATTATCGAGTGATTGTCCATAGTAGAAAAGGCAAGTATCATCAGCATACAAAGTCGTCTGGCGGTGGAGTGAGAGTTGGCTTATATTATTCACGTAAATTAAAAATAGCAATGGCCCAAATATGGAACCCTGAGGAATTCCAACGCTGATTATCCCAGAACTACTGGCGTGATCCCCAATTTTCACTATTTGACAACGATTTTTCAAATATGATTCAAACATTTTATATGTTACACCTGCTATTCCCATGTTCTTGAGCTTGTTTAGTAAGTGCGAGTGACTTACGGTATCGAACGCCTTTTTCAAGTCAATAAATATACCTAACACGAACTATTTATGATCTATATTTGTTTTAATTTGCGTTACTAGATCTATAGTGGCCGATAAAGTGTTACCTTTAAATCGGAAACCGTATTGTCGCTCATAAAGAAAGTTTATTTTTGTAAGGTATTTGTTTAACCGATCGTAGAGTACTCTTACAAATATTTTGGAAACAGTTGGAAGTACGGATATTGATCGACCCTAATTTATAAATAGGTATATTTTAAGACAGTCCGGGAATACCCCATCCTTCAAGCATTTATGCAATGTGTTAGCGGTTCAGCTATAAGTTTATAAATACCTATATTTATACGTTTTTACTGATATACCATCTATACCCGTACTGATATTTGGATCAAGACTATCTATTATTTTAGATATCCCATCAATAGTGCATAGTTCCAGAATCGTTAATGAGTTAGTACTTGTAGGGCCATGGTATATTTCATATAGGTTTGTGTTTGACCACAATCTCACTATGGTAGGTGATGATGTGGCCGAAGGTGGTAAGCATACAAAGCCTAGAAGGATCTGGTTCTCAAGCGCAGCTTCGGGAACACACCAATAGGTGTTTGGCGACAGATTTTCAACTTGAGGGTGGTAGCCAGCCAGGCGGGTACTACAAAGTACCCTACCACCGTGCTATGGTTTCCTCACGATGTTTTCCTTCACCGAAAGCTCAAGCTCATGGTAGGATTCGAACCCACGACCTTCGCCGCGGCGTCCGACGTCACTACCACTGAGCTATCATCGCCTTTGTGGAATTTTAGAGGCTAAAATAAATTTAATTAATTTTATTCTCCAATTTAATGAAATCCGCTTCGACACAGAACAAACTAGAGACGCGGGGGTGATGGAAAGAGCAACCGTTTGTGCCGGATGTTTATATACAGCGTGTTTGTATTGCCGCTTATAACCCCGCCCGGGACCCGGGTAGAATGTTATATCAGTGGATTATCTTGATAATTGATAAATACATGAATTAATTTGACATTTTATGATATAACCTATTTGTAACTGACTTTCAAAATTTTGGACCCGTTTAAAAATTACAGCTAGAGAAAAATAGTAGCCATACCATAGGCTATATGAGTACCAAATTTCATCGCGATCGGTTCAGCTGTTTAGGCGTGAAAAGGTAACATACAAACAAACTCACATTCACATTAATATTTTATTTAATTTTTTCATATATTTATGTATTTTTTGTGTGGGATGCCACGTGTGTAGATACACTTGCGCCTTCTCACTTACTGGCGACTTGTAAAGTCGCTGGGGCGGCTGCGACCGGTGCTAAAAATACGCTTTCAAGTGTTTTCAAGTGTTACCGATATGCAACATCAAAATTTACAATCCAAATTTTTTGTTCATGCCATTCCCGGTACAAACTTTGGGTCCGTGGGGGTTCGAGGCTCGCCGATTTGCTCGGATTTTATCATCGAACCTCATCGAGGCTTCGGGAGACCGACGGGCTGGGAGCTTTTTCCGCCAACGCATAAGCTTGGCCATCCAAAAAGGGAACGCTGCCAGCCTGTTGGGAACCTTGCCTATCGACAGCAGCGAGGGCTTTGAGGATGTTTTCTATATATCATAGTTTGTATTTTATACATTTATTGTAAATACTTGTTGTAAAAAAAAATGTTAGTTATAATATTAATAGGATAGTATGGATTCACATCTAATATTGATTTTTACGAATTTTAGCAAAAAAAGATACTTAGGTCAAATCACAAATACCCCCGAGTAAAACCGTAGGGCGGATTAACCCTTTATAAAATTCCCTCGCTAAGCCTGCACCAGTTAATTGTTCTGAATGAGTGATGCGAGGCGAAGCCGTGCCGCGTGTAATAGTGCAGTGTGCCATCAACAATATCTACTGCGATTATTGAAAGGGTTTGTAGTACAGCCACAGTGCAGGGATGTAACAGTAAACTAAGTATATAACTCAAGACGCGTTACGATTCACAAAATAGTTTGATGCCAATTTCTCTTGCTTTTTTTTGTAGTTACCTATTGACAAGCTTTATATCTATCGGCCTATATCTGCCCACTGCTGATCACAGGCCTCCTTTCGCGAATAAGGGTGAAAGGGGAATGGGCAAATACTCCACCACGCGTGCCCACTGCGGATTGGTGGAGGTAGGCTAGTGGTCAACCTACTGTTGGAGTTGTCAGGCCACCTAGGAGGTCTCAAACTAGCTTAACGACTATCACAATTAAGTGATAACCAGAACCAACGGCTTTACGTGCCTTCCGAAGCACGGATACGCTCAAGGTGAAATACCACTAGGCGGTCACCGATTCAGGTACCGGCCGGACTGGACGTTGCTTAATTTTGCCGATCGGTTAAGAACGGCTAATCAAGCTACGCCACGAGCGCGACAAGCTTTAGTGTAGTAACAATATAAAAAAAAATATTGAAAAGCCACAGCAAACCGTGACTGGGTTTACTCTAGTATTAAATGAGCAAAGACAAAATAGTACTATTTTCTCTTCTGTGTGTGTGTTTTTTTTAATTTCAATACCTAAATAAAATAATAAGTATAGGTACCCTATATAGAACTCCAGGGTATGATGAATCTTCTGAGTACGAATGAAAGCATTTAGAAAATTGTTATTTTAATTTTAAAAGAAGTTTCGATTTTGCATTACTGCCCTTAGCTTTATATATACTGTGTCCAGCTTTATACAGAGGGTTGAATATTCTCAGTCAATTGTGGGTACTTAACTTGAGGGTTGTTTAAGTTATTACTTATTTAGTAGCCATCCTGCATTTTGGAGTTATTTATAACGTACTGTATTGTGTTGAATAAATATTCTGGGACATTATTCCTCAAACGCGGCTATCTGACCGCAAACTAAGCAGAGCTCGAAGTATGGAAGCCAGATAACTGATATACTACATATACTACTTTTCTTTTGTAAATATATACTTATATAGATAATTACACCCAGACTCAGGACAAACAGACATGTTCATGCACACAAATGTCTGTCCCGAGTGGGAATCGAACCCACGACCTGCGGCGTGATAGATAGGGTATCTTACCAACCACGCCAACCGGCCCGTCATTCGCCTAAACCGCTGAACCGATCGCGATGAAAATTAGTACGCAGATAGCCTATGGTATGGAGAAGGACATGGGCTACTTTTTATCCCGGGAAAGCATAAGATCCCTTGGGAACGCGGGGCTGAAGCTAGTAGTCTCTAAAGATGCCGCGGGCGAAAAGCTAGTCTCATCTACAAGAGTATATGCCAGGATAGCCAGCCAGGTGGGTACTACAAAGTACCCTACCACCATGTTATAGTTCCCTCACCGTTCAAGCTCTTTCAAACAAACCTTCGCCACTGCTATATCTATAATGACATCCAAAATAAATACATTCGACCCCCAACCGTGTCGTCACTCGCCACAATTAGCTAATGTGCCACCGGGGGGCGCCACCCGCCACCTGTGTGGCGGTCGTTTCGACACACGCTTTGTTTGACATCTTTTGTCCAACTTCTATAAAGTTGGTTTAATTTATTAGGTAGTCGATCGGAGTTTGATTCGGGTACTGCTTCAGCCCCGCAGTGACCTTATGTTTTCCCGGGATAAAAAGTATCCTATATGTTAAACCAGAATATATTCTATTTCTGTGCCAAATTTCATCCAGATCCGTTCAGCCGTGTTGGCTCCATCCAAACTTTCACAATAATCCTACGATCTTTTACTTTGTATAAGTTACTATTACTACAGTTTTTTTGTTTTCATATATTTTATTTTAATATTTTGTTCAAGTACCTAGTAAAGTTGTTGTTTTTGTTAGTGGATAAGAATTTGTGTGTAAATAAATATTATTCTAGTTAAAAAATAAACAATAACTTATCTAGTTAACTTTCGGGAGCGCTGAGATAGCTTTTTAAAAACTACAATTCGGTTTGTACGAACAAACTTTAATTAAAATAATAAATATACAAAGGCTTAAAAACTACACGACCGTCGACAGAGTTGGATGCCTTAAGACTACTTACAAGTAGGTCTAACCTATGGTCATACCAATATCGTCAATTCAGCATTGGCGATTGCAAGTTGCAATTTGCAACGGATCACGAAACGCTTCTCAGTTTCTGCGTAAACTATAAACGTCTATCAATTAAAAAAAAAACTGGGACATTATTCCTCATACCCGGCCACCTGACCCCAAACTAAGCAGAGCTTGTGCTGATATAGGTACTACGTAATTATACTACTATTCTTTTGTAAATACATACTTGACGGGCCGGTTGGCGTGGTCGGTAAGATACCCTATCAATCACGCCGCAGGTCGTGGGTTCGATTCCCACTCAGGACAAACATTTGTGTGCATGAACATGTCTGTTTGTCCTATGTCTGGGTGTTATTATCTATATATGTATGTATTTACAAAAGAAAAGTAGTATATGTAGTATATCAGTTATCTGGCTTCCATAGTACAAGCTCTGCTTAGTTTGGGGTCAGATGGCCGTGTGTGAGGAATAATGTCCCAGAATATTTACTTATATTACATCTACTTATATTTTGATGATAATTTAACAGAGGGATAGCTTAGAGCCCAGAGTCTTAGATTAAAGTAGCATGGGTGAATCCACGGGGCACAGTTAGTATTTAAATTTAAATAAAAGCTAAATTTCATGATAAATTATTTCACTCACGAATTTTAAAGCCGCTGGCACATCGCCGCAACTGATTCGCCATTTTTTTTTATAAATTCCCCTCACCTCGCGATATTCCGAGATATTATAATAACAATGGTGCGTGATGACAAACAGACGTGACAAATAGATGCTGTAGGTGTCTACATGTATTATCATAAAATTGGCGATATATTTTTTTTTAATAAAAACACAAAATGGCGCGGCAAATTGGAAATTGTTGCCTCGAGTTATTTTATAAAATGAAGAAAAAAAAAACAATATTTCGTGCAATAACTTCATAATTACATACTATGGGAAAGATGTTAATAGTAATATTAAATACGTGGAGTAATTTTTTTTGTATAATATGCATAAGAAATAATAAAAAAAAATTACATACTATGTCGCCACTGTCAGTCGTGTCTCTATGCTTTGTCGATAACGCGGCAAAGACAAACGTAAAGAAAAGAGTTCGTATATACGAGTGAAGTGATTTTCTTTACATTCTTAATATATATACTCTTTTGTTTCATTATGGTCGAATTTTGACCACGGACCACTAGTATTAATAAAAAAAAAAACTGAATTCCGTAACTCTGACCCTAAGGCGACGAATCAAGTAGTTTTCAATAAAACAAACTTGTACAAACATGTACACGCGTTCAATGCAATAATCCGTCACATCCGACTCCCCCACTCCCCTCGCAGGGGGGGGAGGGGGTTTTAATGCATGTAGTGTGGACATTGCCTATTGTGTGTGTTTATAGGATTTTGATCGAAGGATTAATTGTACGTATACTATCAGTTATTGTGTGGAAGAATAACAATTCTAGTTCAGTGGTTGTGGTAGCGATGTCCTATAAATCCTTTGGTCAAATGAAGATCGAATTTACTAAAGTTACCACCGGTTAGAAAGTCAGCATACTACTTATTTAAAAAACGTTAAATATGATGTCGATTAACACTGTAATGTAAGAATTTAAGAATGGATTCAAGCGCCAAAAAAGTACTCCGATTCGCGTGAAACCCGGCGGAGAAATAATAATCGCCGATTCCAACCATAGGTATATACAAGGTTACAGGTTAAGTCGACCTACATCCTTTAGGGGGTTGTAGTTTCCATAATTTCTGACTGATTTGACTATGAAACCCCATACCCCATACTTAACCATTTTCAAGATATTGGAACTTTAAGGTTTGCAAATTGTTTGCCTATTGTACTACTTTTTTTTTGTAATTTCTGCATCTATTTTATTTTCTTTACGATTTTTGTATAATAGATAAGTTGCTTTATAATTTTCAACACCAAAATTGCAGGTAAATAAACAAACCGGGTTATAGTAGACGATTGATAGTGGAAAAAGAAATAAATTTTGTACATTTTTTTTCTTTGAGGAATAAAAAAAGAAAACTACAAGAGTTATATTTCAGATGTACTTAAAAATATCTACGTTTCTTCAGCTATCCAACAAAGTATAACAGTCTAGGGTATTGGGAAAATCCATGGGAAAAACTTTGATGAAAGGCTCCCAGGTAGATACAATATACTTAAAAAAATTGCAAAGCTTAAAGTCAATGTTCCAATATCTTCAAAATGGTTAAGTTGATAGAAACTACAAACCCCTAAAGGATCTAGGTCGACCCTGTATAACTCAATAAGGCATAATGTGTCGCTAGAGTCAAATTAGTCAAATAGCCTTCTTATATTTACAACCATAGGCTCGTTGCAATCAATGTGAAACAAACACGTATACAGTAAATCCCTCGGTACCTCCGGTATTTAGTCTTACCGAGTGCAGATAATGTACTATTTAAATATTTAGCGAGCCGGACTCCCCCGGGACTTCAGTGATTCCCCGAGTGTCTCGGGGGAGTCGTGTTTATTATTTAACAGGTTGGCTTGTATTTTGTTGTTAAATTACCGGTATTTTATTTACATGTTTTGAACGGGTGGTAGGTTTCGAACCCACGACCCTCGCTGCTGCATCCAACAAGTTCGTGTTATAATCAATTTATAGTTAAACTAGTTTCCGCCCCGCGGTTTCACCCGCGTTCCTCAGGCATCTTATGTTTTCTCAAGATAAGATGCCTGAGGCGTTGGTGGAGGAACTGATCGCGTTGAAATTTGGTATGCAGATAGCCTATGTCCTTCTCCATACCAAAGGCTATCTGCATACCAAATTTCAACGCGATCAGTTCAGCGGTTTAGGCGTGAAAAGGCAACAAACAAACAAACTCACATTCGCGTTTATAATATACCCTCGGCTCTGAACGCATGGGTATTCTTTTTTTGACCCCTGAACATCTATCTATACAGCAAGGTGCTTTCAATAAAATTAATAATGATTTCAGCCCATGGCCTTATGGCCAAGAGCCTCGACAAACACCTCTAGAGGCTCGCGCTGGATCAAGGGCCAAATTCAGAAGGCAGTGCTCCTGGAGACGGCACGCATAGTGAGGAAGTTCCTCTCTCTGGAGCCTTGACCACCGGTAACTAGGACCCTGTTCCCTCTACCGATGGGGAACTGTTTTTTTAATATTTCTAAATGTATTTTTTTTATAACTTATATTTAAAAATGTAATTTAATAGGAAATATATGAATAAATTAGATAAAAATAATAAATATCCCGTGACATTCCTCACACGCGGCCATCTGACCCCAAACTAAGCAGAGCTTGTACTATGGAAGCTAGATAACTGATATACTATACTACATTTCTTTTGTAAATACATTTTAAATTCTTCCCTTCTATCAAACTCCATCGAAATCCGTGCATTACGACAAGGAGATATTGCGGTTAATAATAGTTTTTGAGCCAATTCGTTACAAACATACAAATACAAATCTATCCTCTTTATAATATTATAGTATAGACAGATAAAGCAGTGTACAATATGTAGGTAGTTATATATCTTTATCTATAAGATAACATCTAAAACTGAAAGATTGACAGAAACCCCATCAAAGTATCGCGCCGTGATGCGAAGTCACAGTATCGTTTGACTGCAGTAAAACAACATTTGTAAAAATGCTGTTTTCTGTGAAGGAAAACTTCGTGAGGAAACAATAGCACGGTGGTAAGATACTTTGTATTAGTACTGGCTGGTAGGTGTGTTCCGACACCTGCACTTGAGAGCAGGCTTAAAATAGCTTCCGTCCCGCGGTTTCACCCACGATCCCGAGAGTTCTTATGTTTTCCCGGTATACAAATTAGCCTATGTGCTAATCCAGGGTGTCAGCTACCTCCATACCAAATTTCATCAGAATTGGTCCAGCCGTTTGAGCGTGAAGTAGTAACAAACACACACTCACAAACTTTCGCCGTTATATCTATATACTTCTATCCTAATCCTAACTAATATTATAAATGCGAAAGTGAGTTTGTTTGTTACCTTTTCACGCCAAAACCGCTGAACCGATCACGATGAAATTTGGTGTTCAGATAGCCTATGGTATGAGGAGCACATAGGCTACATTTTATCCCGGGAAAAAATAAGATCCCTGGGGAACGCGGGTGAAACCGCGTGGCGGAATGTAGTACTTTAATATTATAAAGCTGAAAAGTTTCTTTGTTTGTTTGTTTATTACTTTTTAGCTTCAAAGATATAAAGCTTCGTAGATTTTCAACTTGATGGTGGCAGTCAGTCAGGCGTGTACTATAAAGTACTAGCTTCCGCCCCGCGGTTTCACTCGCGTTCCCCAGAGATCTTATGTTTCCCCGGGATAAAAAGTAGCCTTTGTTTTTTTCCATACCATAGACTATCTGCATACCAAATTTCATCGCGATCGGTTCAGCGGTTTAAGCGTGAAAATGTAACAAACAAACAAATAAACAAACAAACCCACTTTCGCATTTGTAGGAAAGAAGACATAATTAATAAAAATGCAGGTATAACGATATAGATGTAATTGAATCCACAAGAACAGGTCTAATTTTATCAATTAAGGACGGCAACTCAAACTAATCCTTTTTTACAATTTAATCAGCGACAGTACAATCTAAGATAAGATAAGTCATCAATTATAGATTGCACTGAGGCTAATTTGTAATTGAGAATAATAATTAATTCGTTTTCACAAATTAACTATCCAAAGTGTCAAGGATAAGCCAGTAGCGGAGTACAACGAGTGCACTTTGCCACGCCAGAGCCAAGACTGCCTTATGGACGTTTTTTTTTGTTTTTTGATCGGGCCCAGAAGGTGGTGGGTCCAGGGAACCATCTTCCACCCTTACGCGGACAAAACCCTTATCGAGGATCGCTCCGACCCTTTTATACAGGTAGGAAAACAAGTCGAGTAGTGGGGAGATGGATGACGGGTTCGGTGGCGTGGTCGGTGCACGTGCTCCTTGTGAAATTCTTGCTACGCTCGTACGAAGACTCAGGCGCCATCACATTTATAATATTAGTTAGGATTAGGATAGTTAGGATATCAAAGTTAATCCGGACCTAGGCTACTGTACACCGGTACACTAGGCCCCAACAACGCAACGGAAGCTCAGCGGAAGCGAGTACAGGTTCATTTCCCGACTCGCGGCGGGGGTCGCCCTGGCCCCCCCTGGGGGTCGGTCGTGCCCCGTGGTGCTTGGATTTTGGGGCTTAAGTTATTACACTTACACTTAACAACAATTTTTTATTACATTTAACAAAAAAAATATGATTCTAAATTATGTTTTCTCTGAAGGTATTCTTTATTCATAGAGATTTAAAAAAAAATGTTAAACGAGTTTTTTTTTTCCTTCTGTTTTCCCTAATTTTGGGAAGGCAAAATTAAACGAGAGAATTTATGTCACGGATTTTTTTTAATATTTGCATAACGTCAGAAAAAAATCGAGAATATGTCCTTTTTTTAAGATTATATTAATTTATTTACAATAATTGTATAAAATCTCAGAGTAAGTATCAAATAGAGTTGTATACCGGTAAAGGATAGAAACAAAGTACCTACACCCGACTAAATTCAGAGGACATACGAAAATAGTCAACTGGATTCATTTTACTAACCTACAAAATTCGATTATATTCTAAAGTCAATAGTTTACGTATTATTCCGTTATTTCTATGCATTTTTGCAGTCATGAGATATAATCTGCATTTATCTAAGGTCAAATTTGTGTGAGTACTTACGAATGAAAGGTTATGTTTTCGTCTTTACGTTCACTTCAGCTTTTGCAGCTTAAAACAGCAATGAACCATTGTTTATAAGTTCTATACACATAAACACATATCAAGTTAACAACACAACACCGATTTCTCTTTGTAAACTCAGAATTCATTAAAATCACAAAAATGTCCTAGAACTGTTTGGCACATTTTCAGATGTACCCACCCAACAAAAAAATGTGAGGTTAAATTTTTTTTCTCGAAATCTTTGACTTCTAGGAATAGTCATTCGGATTTATTCCTTTACTTGTGCTCAAACAGACCAAACAGACCGGAAGCACGGAAACCACAGGTTACTACAAAAAAAAACACGTGTGTCACTCGGGGACTGCCGCGGTAAAGCTATTGCATAGCATTTTTTTATCAACTTATGCAATTATAATAATTATTTTTTTTTTATTTAGGCAGTTTTTTTTTTTTTTCTTTTATATTAATAGATACCTATACACCTATATACCTTCTCACAAACAGCAAATCAAAATCATACAAATTGCTTAACGCGTATGTATGTGTGTGTGGGAGGTGTTAGGTTTTTTCGCTACGGTTATTATTTTTAATCAAAATTTCTTGATTCGGTCTCAAACCCCGAAGCCCGCGATAAAAGCTATAAATCACCTATAAAATAACCGGTGACGCCCTCGACGTAACCGGTTACGTTACGTTTCGCTAAAATAATGTAACGACACACGTCTAGATGATGTGGCCGAAGGTGGTAAGCACACAAAGCCTAGAAGGAACTGCTAGGCTATTCTGAACTTAAACTCGACGGTGAAATGACGCAGTGACTATTCTCTGTCTCACTCGTGCAACTCGGTAATCAGATGTTCAGAATAGCATAGCTGGTTCTCAAGTGCAACTGCCGGAACACAACCAATAGGTGCTTGGCGACAGATTTTCAACTTGAGGGTGGTAAACAGCCAGGTGGGTACTACAAAGTACCCTACCACCGTGCTATCAAGCAACGCTTAAACACAGACCTATTAATGGGATTAAAAAAAAAACTTACACGAATTTAGAATCTTCATAAATATTTGTCAAACAATTAAAAGTCGATATACAACCCCGTTAGCGGACATCACAGAAACCACAGATAAATAAATAAAGTCAGACAGCCACAGACTCCGCCATCTTTCCGGATATTACGAACAAATCAATCAGACTTAATGCAATTGTCGCGCGAACGTACTACGCGACACCGCGCGACGCGAATACCAAATACAGTTTATTGTTATCATTTGAGATTTGTATGTACAGAATCATTTTGGAACAGGAACTTTTGTTATATTTGGCTTCGCACGGGTGCAATGTATAATTTCAATTTTACGGTGACACTGGGTGACTTTTTAGTCACTGGCAATACTTGCAGGGGTGGAAGTACTCATTACTATGAACAACTTTTATTATTACATTAGTTAAGTGTGAAATCACGAAAAATATATCAGCTGTGGAACAGCTCACCTACTTACCTACTTCGGTTCGATGAGCTTGGATGATCTATCTAGTTAGAGTCAGACTATTCATAAGAAAGATCTATTTGAATAAAATTATTTTTGATTAAATTTCACACATTATTTTAACAAAGAAATGATGCCTAAGCAGGTACTGAAAAAATTCGCAATCACCGACAACATGTCTAGAATGGCGGCATTGATTTTCATTTCGCTGTCAAATAAGAAAAATAAATTAGACTGTTCATAGAAAAGCAATCGTGTACCGGAACTTACTGCACCGCAGAGAGAAACGAAGTTACCGACTCCGCGGGACACGGCTGTCTGTAGATTCACTAATAGTATTTCGAATGTGTCGGTATATATTATTACTACCTTCCACCCCGCGGTTTCACCCGCATTCCCGAAGGATCTTGTGTTCCCCGGAATAAAAAGTAGCCTATAGCCTTCCTTGATAAATGGGCTATCCAACACTGAAATAATTTTTCAAATCGAAGCAGTAGTTCCTGAGATTAGCGCGTTCAAACAAACAAACTCTTCAGCTTTATAATATTAGTATAGATAAAGATTATTGAAGAGATTGAACACTCTTTTATGTCAGAAGGCTAATAAGCAGTCGGTCCACCTGATGGTAAGTGGCTACCGTCGCCTATGGACATTAGCAATACCAGTGGGATTGACAATGTGTTGACGACCTGTATGAAGCATAGAAGGCAACTAGCTTTTCTACAAAATTATTAACTGTCTATGTATAAAATACAAACTATGATATATAGAAAACATCCTGAAAGCCCTCGCTGCTGTCGATAGGCAAGGTTCCCAACAGGCTGGCAGCGTTCCCTTTTTGGATGGCCAAGCTTATGCGTTGGCGGAAAAAGCTCCCAGCCCGTCGGTCTCCCGAAGCCTCCCTCGATGAGCTTGGATGATAAAATCCAAGCAAATCGACGAGCCTCGAACCCCCACGGACCCATGGTTTCCACTGCGAATGGCATGAACAAAAAATTAGAACCAAGACAAGCGTATTTTTTTAATTTGGATTTTTCAGCACCGGTCGCAGCCGCCCCAGCGACTTTACAAGTCGCCAGTAAGTGGGAAGGCGCAAGTGTATCTACACACGTGGCATCCCACACCAGCGGCTTGCCAACACTCCACGGGATCAAAGTCATACCATCCGGCCTCTTGCCATCGTCACGCGCAATTCCGACTGGTTCTAGTACAGAAGGCACGTTGGCGACAACAAGAGCTCTACGGATAATATCATTAAGAGCCGCGTGGCGTGAAAAACGGCCGGCGCTTAAAGAGCACGAAAGCCCATGGTGGCCGAGCTCGTTGACAAAGTCTCCGCAGCGGCAGCGATGAGGATGATTGGTCCTGGAACCAAGACGGAGACAAATGGATAAACTTAAAGTGATTCGGTCTAACAAAGTACCGATGTTTGTAGATGGAATGGCTTGCAATAATGTATAATATACTGGGTGATTTTGTTATCACTGGCAATACTTGCAAGGGTGGAAGTACTCATCAAAATGAACAACTTTTATTATGGGACTAACTGTGAAATCATGAAAAAATTATCAGCTGTTCCATACAAAAGTTCAATACCTACTCGACCAAAATGTATGAAGCAACCATATTATTTTACGCGATATCAGAGTTAGCCCTATAATAAAAGTTGTTCACATTGATGAGTACTTCCACCCCTGCAAGTATTGCCAGTGATAACAAAATCATCCTTATAAATGTAACCTCGCTGAGTTTCTTGCGGTTCTTCTCAGTTGAAGGCGACTTCCGAGTCGGTAGTAACTTGCCCTTGTAGGGCCTAAACTGAATAAATGGCTTTGACTTTGACATTGTAGGATTCGAACCCACGACCTTTGCCGCGGTATCCGACGCCTTACTACAGCCTATAACTGCAAATCCATTCCAGAAATAAAGTTATCGCTAACTATGAAGAGATTGACGCTTCGAGGATCGGTGCAAAGCTGTCGATCAAATAAACAGTGTATGCGGCGCAGTGCCACGGAAAGAATACAAATTACCGCTTAGCTAATATTCAATGTAAGAAAGTGTTTGCAAAATAACGTATTTATACTTTTGGAATAACTTCAGTAGTTTCGACGTTCATAAGTGCCCTTCTAGGGCCTAAACTGAATAAATAGCCTTGACTTTGATCGAGGGGCCTGTTGGCGTGGACGCTGGATACCCTACAAAGTAAAAAAAAACCTCTCGACTGCCACGCTACCGGTGGTTGATTACATTCATATCGTTATCTCAACTCGTTTTCCCGTAAGAAACTAACTTTGTCTCAGTTTTTCAGGAACAAACGATAAGGACAACTGTTTGTCTCTCACGCGCGAGATTATCTCGTGGTACGTATACATATTAGCCCACTCAGTTGTTGTCTGACTTCCGAACCGGTGGTAACTGTCTACTCAGGTCCTGTAGATACTGCCGGGACCAGACCCATCCACAAAACTACTGAGAGTTATTTCATTAGCCCCACATACTTAACCGAATGGTTATACAGAAATGCACACATTCCTAGCGCCATGTACAGCTGCGGTAGGAATTGCATAAAGCATGAGTAGCAAATGCGACGGGGACAGCACATCAGGGGGCCCCGCGTCCGCGCTTATAAAATAATTACACATCGCTCGTTAGGAATTTGATTTATTACACTGAAATCACGGTAAATTGCGATGCGCGACCGAAATATCGTTGAAAATTTAAAAAGCACGATATGTTTTTGGTGGAGAAATAAATTTAAAATGATTGTAAAACTAAAATTAAGACAAATCACGCTACAATCATAATTAATGTCTTTCGTATCTTTCAAAAGACTAAAATTACTCTAGTTTATAATATTAGAGAGCTAGAACCAAGGGCCCTTGATTATATTGGCTACAGGCCCCGCGCTGGTTTAATCCGGCACTGCGTGCGGGACCAGCAGGAGCTGAGCACAAACCAACTTGAGGAACACTATCTTTGTTGACAGATGACGATGAACACGCAGTGCAGTCCAGGAGGGGTCGCGTGGTGACGTCATGGCTCAGCAGACACCTTTCCCCCTCCCTTGGGGCTTACATTATCAGCCCAGGTCAGTAACATATTGTGAACTATCGTTAATGTTGGAGGAAACCAAATAGGACGATGAGATTGGCATAGCTCCTGCGTCGCGGTTTTTTCGGGATTAAATTATCATATGTCTTATTCCAAGGTTTGATCTATCTATATGCCTGATTTAATCCGAATCAGAAATAGATAAATATATAGTTATCGAGTGAAAAAAAAAATACCAACTGTAGTGGAGTCAGTTATGAAGTACACACCAGCGCTACGACCCTGATACAAATCTTACTAATATTACAAACTAGCTTCCGCCCCGCGGTTTCACCCGCGTTCCCGAGGGATCTTGTGTTTTCCCGGTATAAAAAGTAACCTGACGGTTAAAAAGTAGGTAACTAAATCAAGCATAAACGGTTGTATAGATTTGGATGAAATTTAGTACATAAATAAATCATACCCTGGAATAACATATAGGGTACTTTTATCCCGGGAAATCATGCAGTATATATAATTGAAACTCCCACAGAGAAGGCGGAGGTCCAACCAGCACTCCGCGACGCGACCTCCCCCCTCCACCCTACGAGCACTCGCATACACACACGCAGCCCTCTCACTCGCACCTGTATACACGACACGCACACTCACACACTCACACGCTGCTGGAGAGTCAGCCGGCGCAGACGCATATTCAGTAAGTTTGTTTTATACTTGTTTCTAGTTTAGAATATGGTATACATTCAAGTTCTTATGGTTATCATAAAGGATATTTAAAAAAATTCGTCCACGTTTCCATTGGTCCAAACTATGTATATGTTTTTGCCTTTTGAGGTGGAAATCATGGGACCGAGGGGGTCAGAAGCTCGCAGATTCGCACGGTTAATCAAAATTCAATGAGGCTTCGGGAGAACGACGGGCGGGGAGTTTTTTCCGCCAACGCATTAAATTAGCCATACAAAAAAGAAACGATCCCAACCTGTTGGGAACTTTGCCCAACGACAACGGCGGTAGCTTCGAGGATTTTTTTCTACAAAATGATGAAATTTGATTTACCATTATACTGTACCAGTATCCTTTGACAGGTGTAAAGGCGAGAGTGACGAGGTGAGAGCAGACTACAGGGAGCAGTACCACGTACACAGGTAACTAATAAACTTAAGCTTAAGTTGTAAGCTTCGGGAACCCACAACCTTAGCCACGGAATTTGTCACTATTACTGACCCATTAGAGTAACTCCCTCTCGCCATATTAAGTAATGACTTGACCAAAGATGGTAAGCATTCAAAGACTAAAGGGGAATAATATGACGATGACTCTATGATTAATACTGTTGACGTCGATGATAATGTTTAGATGCAGTGCGTCTTACGGCAAGTGCGTGGAGGAGTCGGAGGAAGCTCGCGAGGAGCCCGTCACCAGCACAGCGGAGCACCACCACTGGGACGAGAAGATCGGTAATGAACTATCTCACTCTTACAAATAGGTAACTTTCAAGGATTGAGAGAGAAAGCGTCTCCTGGGCGGTTGAATCTCCGCGGTCTGAAATGATTTGAAATATTTTATATTCATTCAAATATGCCTTCACAGGCACTTCAGAAGGTGGCTTTTGCTGAGAAGAGCCGGCAAGAAACTTATCAATTACTCTTTTCAACTTAGTATTACATAAAATATATCCTGCAAGAATGAGCGCTACACCCAAGCATTGTCGTCTTAATATTCATTAAGTTATAGTATGCCTTCTGTACTAAAACGGACTTAACATGTTCCTTAAATTTATGAAAATGCAAATTTAAAAGTGCAGGAGGGATTTTACTATAGAAAGCGTGTACTCAGATCCAAAAATGGACTTGTCTTTCCTCTTGTTCCATACATATCTTACAGGAGAGTACTAAGCATGTCTTTCAGGAGAGAATATTAGACATTACATACCTCTGTTTACAGTAAGCAGTTCTTTATGCGGCTCTGCGACAGTATCAGCGGGTCCAGCGTCCCGCGCCGACGCCGCATCTCCACACCAACACGTCACCACCACGCATGCGGGTACGATCAGCATTAAACTGCACAGGCACTCTTTTAAACTTGTATTTTGATCGTTATGATGTTAGCTTTACGGTGTAAATTCACTTGTAAATGGGTGTGTGAGACTTACAAAAGCTTGTGATAAATCCAAACGAGTGTTACATGCAAAATTTATACTTTTGGTCCACCAGATTCCTCTTAGCAAATATTATAAAGCATTTAATGTCCCATTCCAGAACAAACGCCTTCCTCATTCCAATACACTCAGTTAAGCATTTTGGTCTAGTCATTCTTATAGGAGATTAAGTTATCCCCAGATTTCATGATGTCATGATGCAGGTAGTGGACGTCGTGGGGCCCTGCAACTGTGGCAGTTCCTGGTGTCCCTGCTGGCGGAGGGCGCGCGCTGTGTCGCGTGGACCGGCCGGGGACTCGAGTTCAAACTGCACGAGCCTGAAGAGGTAACTTGTTCAACTATACGACATCACCTACTTTTGGGCCTCAGCGTGGTAGTTGGCATACGAAAGAGAAAGAAACTGGGTCTCGAGGATAAACTCTAAGTTGGTAGGTATCAAAAACATCGCTTTTCGTTATCCTTCATCGAAAGCTCAATCTCATTATGTTTTAAAACCCACGACAGATTTTCAACTTAAGGTCGGTAGCTAGTCAGGTGGGTACTACATACTACCCTTCCACCGTACTATGGTTTTCTCACGATATTTCCTTCACCAAAAGCTCAGGCTCATTGTAGAATTCAAAAGCTCGACCTTCGCCACGGCGTCCGACGTTACTACCACTGAGCTATCATCGACCTCTCAGGTCCACCATTATTCAAAGTACCACAAGAGTATTTTCTAATTTCCAGGTGGCTCGAAGGTGGGGTGCTCAGAAGAACAGACCTGCGATGAACTACGACAAGCTGTCTCGATCGCTCCGGTATTATTATGAGAAGGGGATCATGCAGAAGGTTGCCGGTAAGATGACTTTCCAAAAAGCCGTACGTAATTAAGACTCTCGTGGAGAAGAACAACTTTTTATCCTTCAAGATGATGTTAAAGTTACATAGCATAACATGACTTGGCCAAAAATGGTAAGCATTCAAAGACTAAAGAGAATTAATATGAGGATAACTCTGTAACTAATACTGTTAAATGCAGCGCGTCTTACGGCAAGTGCGACGGGCCGGTTGGCATGGTTGGTAAGATACCCTATCTATCACGCCGCAGGTCGTGGGTTCGATTCCCACTCAGGACAAACATTTGTGTGCATGAACATGTCTGTTTGTTCTGTGTCTGGGTGTAATTATCTATATATGTATGTATTTACAAAAGAAAAGTAGTATATGTAGTATATCAGTTATCTGGCTTCCATAGCACAAGCTCTGCTTAGTTTGGGGTCAGATGGCCGTGTGTGAGGAATAATGTCCCAGAATATTTATTTATTATTTATAATCTTAGCATAATGGGCATCTTGGATGGCGCATCATTGCCTTTATCAATATCAATTTTACCACTGCTAGACCATTTTACCTTAAAATGAGAGGTTTGGGCTTTGTTCACCACGTGGACCAATGTTTATCGGATCAATCATCATCATTCCTCATCAGCCGCAAGAGATTTTTACTATCGAGACACATTACATAACGTGTTCCTTTTGATATCCCATAACTCTAGGGCATGAGACCATCCCCTTTATTCAGACTATGTTTGGTTTTTTCTTACAGCATATAACCTTACAGGTATGAAGAGGAATACGTTGTATAATATAATAAACATTTCCAGGTGAACGCTACGTATACAAATTCGTGTGTGACCCCGAAGCCCTGTTCAGCATGGCGGCGCCTCGGGCTCGCTCGCCCGCGCCCCTCGCGCCCCCCGCCGCGCCCCCCGCGCCCTACGACGTGCTCTCCCAGCTCTACGGAGGGGTATACCCACAGTACCTACCCCAGCAGGACTACCAGCGGAGGTATTACCAGCACCATGTCAATCAATTGGGGTATGATGCGTAGAAATACTAAATTAAGTTATTTTATTGACTAATATCTATAGATAATGAATAAGACACATAGCATATGTTGCGGATATAAATTAAAGTAAAGTAGTAGACCGAGATGTGAACCTTGTGGAACCCCTGATACTAATATAAAGTTTTAAGACAGTGAAGTAAATTGTAATACCACCGCAGATATTACTTATAGATATATTATGTTGAAGTCATAGAACATAGAATGAATAGATCAGATTCAAATCGTATTTAAGCATCGCAGTTTTATAAGTCGTCAATATAAATAAGGAAGAGTAATGGTATCAGGTGAGACCCTAGTGGAACACCCGATAAATAATAAGGACTTGTCTTGCACAGTGGTTCAAAAAGTTACTAAAGGGTACAAGAAAAGAATTATTCATGCAGTTCTACTTGAAAATGTGATGAGACAGGAGAATCTTTCATGCTATAAGCAAGTTTCTTTGATTTTATGAAATTCTGGTACAATACTTCACATGAATCAGATATTTGTACGTAGATAAGTTATTAGTTTGTCGACTAATTTTGTAAAAGTAGTGGTGGTCATTTGACGATGGTTTTCTATGTCTATGTTAGAGAAACATCCTAACTTAATTATTATAAATGCAAAAGTGAGTTTGTTTGTTTGTTACCTTTTCACGCTTAAACCGCTGAACCAATCGCGATGAAATTTGGTACGCAGATTGCCTATGGTATGGAGCTACTGGTGCTGGCTACTTTTTTTCTCAGGAACGCGGGGGACAGATAGTAATATGTAAAATTCCCGTGTCACGATGTTGGTCCGCGATGAACTCTGAAATTACTTATCCGACCTTAACGTAATTATTTCAATATGTGTGATTTGTTCTAACTTAATAGAGGATAGTTTTTATTCAGATTATTTCCTTTTTTTATACCGGGAGCAAGGGTGAAACCGCGGGGAACAGCTAGTTTATTTTATAAAAACGGCAATTTGTCAAATTATAGTCATATCTAGTCAAATTAACAACTTAAGTTACCTTAAGTTTATAATTTACTGTGCTTAAAGCACGATAATTTATTTTCAAGATTTTATTAAATAGAATTAGCTGTAAGATTAGTTACAATAGTTAAGGTTCTTAAATACAATAAAACTTATAAGTTAGAAAAATATTTTAAGACTCCATGTCTTTTATTTGATAATAAATAAATATTCTGGTACATTATTCCTCACACACGGCCATCTGACCCCAAACTAAGCAGACCTTGTACTATGGAAGCCAGATAACTGATATACTACATATACTACTTTTCTTTTGTAAATACATACATATATAGATAATTACACCCAGACACAGGACAAACAGACATGTTCATGCACACAAATGTTTGTCCTGAGTGGGAATCGAACCCACGACCTGCGGCGTGATAGATAGGGTATCTTACCAACCACGCCAACCGGCCCGTCAAATAATAAGGTATGATACCTTCATGGTACATAATCCCCGTATTCAGACCCATTCGGTTGCCATACCGATCGGAAAGGACGATTTTATTTCGACTGATGCTGTGTTCATCGCAGAATTCATTTGCCGCGATCGTGTACATACCGATCGAATGCCTCACTCCAAATGGAAGTCTGAAATGAGAAAATAGGAGCCATCCTATTCAATAGACTATTCACTCGGTTTATCTACCCGATCGGGACCACTACCTAGCAGGTTTGAATAAGGGGGAATGTATTTGTAAAATATATTATGTTGTTTGCTATAGCTGTCAACTATAATACAACAGAATTTTCAAATAAACTTGACAACATTTAGTCAGAGATGGCGCGAATAGTCTGTTAGCGAATAATCGGGAATTAATCGATATGAAAACCGATAATATAAAATTTATAAAAAGAATATCGAATAATGGCGGCTAATCGCGGCATCTATTAAGTCATATAATAATTTTATAGAACCAGAGTGTCAGTACATTGTTTTTTTGTTTGTCATGTATGAACTTTTTTCTTTTTCTTGTCAGACTGTATGTTTGTTTGAACACGTTAATTTTCGAAACCATCGAACAGATTTTCATTGGTTTCATCGATATCCAACGGGTTTTTAAAGTATGGAAGTTTGTGACTCAATCACGCATAAACGGCTGAATGGATTCGGATGAAACTTGGGACATAGATAGATCATACCCTGGAATAACATATAGGGTACTTTTTATCCCGGGAATACCTAAGATCCCTATAATACTTTGAGATATAGCTTGGCTTGAAAAAGGGAACGCTGCCAGCCTGTTGGGAACCTTGCCTATCGACAGCAGCGAGAGATTTGAGAATATTTTCTATATATTATAGTTTGTATTTTATACAATTAATATTGTAAATAAATGATTATAATAAAAACTTTGAGATATATATATAAAACAGTAAATTAGTAAATTATCCACGAACCGATCCGAGTATAATACAATACAAAGTCAATAAATTTGATGGTATCTACAATAATGAAGTAATATTAGCTGTTTGGTTACAAATACGCTTTGTCATACCATTAGTTTATTGGTTTATCAAGTTGTTTGGGGACGTGGGGTGGCGTAGCTATTTTGTTTTGTGACGAAATATATTGTGTAAACGTCGAGCGCACAAAGTAAATAATCTCAGACCCATTCGGTTGCCATTCCGACCAGAAACGACGATTTTATTTAGTTAAATTTAGACTGATGCTGTGTTAATCGTAGAATCCATTTGCCGCGATCGTGTACCGATCGACTGCCTCATTCCAAATGGAAGTATGAAATGAGAAAATAGGAGCCATCCTATTCAGTAGACTACCAATCGGTTCGTCTACCCGAACCGCAACCGAGCAGGTCTGAATAAGGGGGAATAAGAGCAGTTTTCACGCAAATAAATATGGCCACTTCATGGAATTAGAAAAAAAGGCGGACGCCACCTCATAAAACAATTACTGAAGCACCCAAAGTAAGCCAGCTCGCTTAAATGCATACACGTCCGGCACGCACACATTTAATTCTGGGACATTCTGGGACATTATTCCTCACACACGGCCATCTGACCCCAAACTAAGCAGAGCTTGTACTATGGAAGCCAGATAACTGATATACTACATTTACTAGTTTTCTTTTGTAAATACATACAATATATATAGATAATTACAACCACATTCACACCACACTAAGCCGGACACAGTTACGTCGCCACCATTTTGGTGCTTCAATAGTTTCTTAGCGGCCATCTGTCCGCCTTTTTTCTAGATCCATGGGCCACTTACCGTCAGGTTTTTGACATGAAAAAAGAGCGCGTAACTTGTACAAGTGGCAGAAGTAAAACTAATAGCTTTTTTTTATTATCTGCTGTATCAAAGCTGTAATTCGTAAATTACTCTAAAAATGTGACTGTGTTATTATTTTATGACTTCGAAAATGTATCTACCTAGTGTAAGTGTATATACTAATATATATATATAGTATAAATCTACTCATCATATTTATAAAAATGTGCAATATTATTTATGAGACACAATATGTTAGATTTAAGGCAACATTAAGCAATCTTGTGAATAATAAAATAATAATTATTATTTAAAAAAACTATTTATTTTTTGTTCCTTTTCTAGGCATTGTTCAAATTACTTTGGGTCACTTACCACGCCATCTGTGTTCAAAATCAAACAAGAGGTTTGCCTCTTGTCGCGTCAATCACGTAGTGGGAGTTTTTCCATAGATGGCGCTGTCTTCAATTTTGTTTTATTTTTAAGGACATATTTATAATTACTTTTTATGACGTTATCTGTGGTAAAGATTTCTTGCGTCTTTAAAATGAAATTTTTGACATACAAAAATATTTATAAATAGGTAAATATACCACCTTCACACAAATAAAGTATACAGTTACATTAAATACAAGATATTATGTGCAGTTGAAATCGCCTCCGCATCTCAGGTAAGTAAGTCATTATATTTTATCGTTTCCGTGCTATTTGAATAATTTATTATTGAAAATATAAAAAATAAATTATGATGGACGAGTGTGCTTCGATAGCTCTAAAACTTGAATGGTTGAAAAACAGTATGACTAAAGAATAGATACCTAAAGAAAAACTCATCAAATTTACCCAACGCGTCCCGATTGTGTGAGAAAAGTTTTGGTAGTTTGTTTGTTACTTTTAATAATTTACTTGCTTATTTTTAACGTACATGCGAAATCTTAAGTTTAGGCGACATTGGCGCCACTGGTTTGGCCTAAACGGGCCTAAACTGTCAGTTTATAAAGACAGCGAGTACAATCTTGTAAAATGCCCCACAGTTGGCGTATCCTAATCCTAACTATAATATTATAAATGCTAATGTGAGTTTGTTTGTTTGTTACCTTCTCACGCTCAACCGCTGAACCGATGGCGATGAAATATGGTATGCAGATAGCCTATAGTTTCTCGAGAACGCGGGTGAAACCGCATCTATATTGATAACAAATTGAACAAATACAAATAAAACTTCAAATTGTAATATTAATAATAATATTTATTTCGTTATTATTATATTTATACGCACAAGTCTAGCACCGGCCCCCCTCCCCTCCCCTGCCTTCCCCCTACCTCGCTACAATCTGTACATACATACATTTATACATTATTTATAGATATTCAAACAAATGCTAAAAGAACTGTAACTTTGCCATTAAAATTACCACTTAAATGGCCCCAGAGATTTTGTAAAACCCATTGTTTTTTACTTTGTAAAGACTTGTGTTTGACCACAATCTCACTACGGTAAATGATGATGTGGCCGAATGTGGTAAGCACACAAAGCCTAGAAGGAACTGCCTCTCAAGTGCACCTACTACAATACACCGGTACGTAAATTGACAACAGATTTTCAACTTTAAGGTAGTAACCAGGCGGGTACTACAAAGTACCCTAACACCATTTTGAAGTGAGATTTTAGACAAATAGTCAAATGGGGTAATTTTGACCATCAGTGGTAATGTGGTCGAAGGTGGTAAGCACACAGTTCAATCCTGACCAGAAAAATAAAAAACCATGAGGACGCCACTATAAAATATTTTGACAATTCATAGTAAAATCAGTACACGTATTAGTTCCGAGAAATTTCGCAATATGGCGGAGTATTATTTTTTTGGTCGAACTATTCAACTTACTCCAATTTAGCATAATTTTCAAGAAAATGCAATAATTTAAATGCACACTTATATCACAATATTGCGGGAGGGGGCTTTTCTTACATAGCATATCATTGCAAGCACAATTAAACTATATTACATTTAGGGCTTTCACAATCGTAGAATATATCCTGTGACATTCCTCACACACGGCCATCTGACCCCACACTAAGCAGAGCTTGTACTATGGAAGCCAGATAACTGATATACTACTATAGATATGTAGCGACATCTATTAACTTCACAAGTAACTTCCACTGCCAGCGTATAGATGGCGCCACAAGATCCTACATCGCGATATCAAAGTTCCGCAAGCACTCGGCATATATACGTGTGTCCGACATCAACAGTTACCTTGTCAATGGAGGAGTCTACCACCTTGCTCCTACATATATATTTACAAATCTGGATTCTGGATGGGAATCGAACCAACGACCTTAATTTAAATGCTATATTACTTTGTTAGGTATATTAAACGATTGTGAAATAAGTTCTTAATATTATGTTAAAATAATTTTATTGATCGAAAAATTTGTTAGTTTTTTCATTCAGGCAAGGGATTTCATGTTTTTTGTTTGTTTGTATAGGCATAGTTTATAGGCTGGAGAGTAACATAGCTAACTAGTATCTTATCCTTTGTTTTATTCCAAGCTATGATCTATCTATTTGTCAAATTTCATCCAACTATGTTCGGCCACTGCGATGTAATCAACAAATTCAACAAAAATTTACTCAAAATATTTCCAAAATTTTCCGATCAACATATATTTTTTATTTTTAGTACATTCATTTATTTTATTAAAAACTGCATATTCCGTCTCTTTCTAAGACCAAACATGCTAGCCCGATTTTGATGGGCCTGAAACCGAATGAGTAATTAGTAAGTAGATTTCTTTACAGTAATCTTTATGTAGCTAATATTTTACAGTATTTTATTATTTGGTATATTATATATACTATTTCTTTACGTTAAATATTATAAAGGAGAAGAGTTTTTGAGTTTGTTTGTTTGTTTAAAGGCGCTAATCTCTGGAACTACCAGTCGGATTTGAAAATTCTTTCTTGCATTTGATAGCCCAATACTTGAGGAAGGTTATAGGATACATTTTATCCCGGGAATGCGGGTGAATCCGCGGGGAAAAGCTAGTTATGTATATATTGAGATGTCATATTTGCAAAATCATTTTGGACAACATTTACTATGGGACCAATTCTGAATTCACGAAAATGTATTTTTTTTATTTTGATCCGGTTCTTCTCAGTTGAGCTGACTTCCGAACCGGTGGTAACTTCAGTAGCTTCGACGTTCATAAGTGCCCTCCTAGGGCCTAAACTGAATAAATGGCTTTGACTTTAGTATGAAAAGTTTAGTTTTTATGTCAAATTTATAATCGACTAATTTCATTTCTGTATAGCTCTATCTCTCATCAGACAGATAACCCTATATGCCTCTCGCTCTAACGAAGGATATGTTTAAACGATAGAAAGGGATCGATATATAGGAATATTTGACAGTAAAAATTTTTAGAAATAGCCTCTATTGCATAAAATAAAATATTTTGAAAATTCTTTTTTCTTTTATACTATCAAATAAAACTATTAAGATTGGCCACAGGTTGTAGGTTCAATTCCCTATCAGGACAGACATTTGTGTGCATGAACATGTCTGTTTGTCCTGTGTCTGGGTGTAATTATCTATATATGTATGTATTTACAAAAGAAAAGTAGTATATGTAGTATATCAGTTATCTGGCTTCCAGAGCACAAGCTCTGCTTAGTTTGGGGTCAGATGGCCGTGTGTGAGGAATGTCACAGGATATTTATTAAGTCGTTTTAAATATGCTTTATTCTGCGAAGAAAGTATTATCTATACTAATAGAATAAAGCAGAAGAGTTTGTTTGTTTGTTTAAAGGCGCTAATCTCTGGACCTAGGGAGCATTCAAGTATTACGTAACGATTTTGGGTCTTGTAAAACGTGGGGAGTTTAAAACGTAACATTGTTTTTTTGATAACCCTTCATAAAGGTCGCGAAGAGATTCTCTCACGCATTTTTTAAAAAACATAATTGTGACTTTTAGGTAAAAATGGTCACTTGGTGGTTCGGTAACGTTACAAAAAAAAACGTTACGGCGCGTTACATGGGGGGAAGGGGGGGGTCAAAAATCTCCAAGAATTGCGTTACGTAATACCAGTCGCATTTGAATTCATTTTGCATTTGATAGTCCAACTCTTTAGGAATATTATAGGCTATTTTTTATCCCAGAATGCGGGTAAAACTTCGGGAAACAGCTAGTTCTAAATATATTTTCATTTAATAGTATCTTTCGTTTTAACTTATCTAATAAAAAAAAATGTAATATATTTAATTTTCTTTCTTTTTTGTTCAATAATTTTTATATAATCTCCTAATATGGCTTCCTTACATTTATAAACATTATCAACTTTATTAACGTCTGCTTTAGGGTGAATTTCGACTACGGAGAACTACGTACCGCTATATTGGAAAGGTACCTTTAAACAAATGTAAGAGATAAACAGAATGAGTATGTCTTTAAATCGCACGCCGTCTAACGATTGCGGGTTTAATTTGCGGAACCGGTAAATAAAATTAAGCGGTTAATTAAAGTTTTAGTACAAAGAATTAACCGGTTAATTACATTTTGATTGATTTGGCGTTGAGAACAGTTCGCATGCGTACATACAGGGCTATTTTTAAGTAGTAAGCGAAATTTTCAATACGAAAAAAACTTTTGTATGGAACAGCGGGTTTTCCTTTCGCTCTTTCAAAGTTGGTCCCATAGTAAAAGTTCTTTGTATTAATGAGTACATTGAACACTGAAAATTTCGCTAACTAATAAAAAAAAAATGTCTAAAGGTCCGTCTCTGACGCTTGTGTGTCGAGCCAGTGTCGCTCGCGGCGCCGCGGCCGGCGAGACGACTCACTCTGAAACATCATAAAATCATCCTGTATAGTCCATTTAAGTATATATTTACAAAAGCAATGTAGTATATCTATACTAATATTATAAAGCTGAAGAGTTTGTTTGTTTGAACACGCTAATCTCTAGAACTACTGGTTCTATTTGAAAAATTATTTCAGTGTTGGATAGCCCATTTCTCGAGGAAGGCCGTATACTTTTATATTAATTTTAACTCCACGCGTTCCTCAGAAAATGGGTCTTGACAGACAGACGGACAACGAAATGATCCTGTAAGGTTTTCTTTTAGCCTTTAAAGGTACGGAACCCTGAAAATAATTATCTATAATAGGGTATTTGCCTATATTCAAAATAAATTATCCAACACTAACCAATGTATAAAACATCTAAAAAAAAGGGGAAACCACGATTATTTTATTAAATTTATCCTTATTATGATTTTCAATGACCAATCTAACCATAAAGAGTATGCTATATAATTATGACGTCACATGTTTGTATTTCATACAAAACTCCATATAAACCTATCGTTTTGACATTTCATAAAAAGGTGCTGATTTGAATGTCAGTCAAATACCCTATAGAATAAATGACTGACTCTGACATACCTTATGTTCGACATAGTGTTGTGTCGGCTCGTGTTGTTCTGTGTGCATTGAGTTGTTAGCTTCACTAGTAGCGCGAACTTCCCGCGACGTCAGCACCTCCTGTAAATACAGGCTGATTTTTTAGTCGCCGGCAACACTTGCCGGGGTGGAAGTACTCATCAATATGAACAACTTTTACTATGGGACTAATTGTGAAATCACGAAAAAAATATCAAGCTGTCCTACAAAAGTTCAATACCTACTCGACAAAAATGTATGAAGCAAAAAAATCGCTGGTTTATGTTCTATCCTTCAAAGTCAAAGCCATTTATTCAGTTTAGGCCACTTTACGTTTAGGAGGGCACTTATGAAGGTCAAATTTACTGAAGCTACCACCGATTCGGAAATCAGCCTTCAACTGAGAAGAACCGGCAAGAAACTCAGCAAGGTTACATTTTTTATATATATATTTTTCTTTTTTTTTATAATCTGACTATTGGCTATATTTTTTCAATAACAGCAAAATGTACAATACAATATACAATTAAATCAAAAAGAAAAATACCAATACCAAGTAAATAATAAAATGTAACGCAAACAAGTTCTTATTAAATAATAGCGAATACGCTACATAATGGCTAAAACTAAAAAAGTAAAATAAAAATCCTACTTTAGTTACCCCCTTTCTATTTCTATTATTTTTCTTCAATGTACAGATACACCGGATTCTACTGTTTTATTATAGTGGTTGGTTTTTTTGTCACTGGAAATACTTGCAGGGGTGAAAGTACTCATCAATATAAACAACTTATATCATGGAACTAACTGTGAAATCTCGAGAAAAATATCAGCTGTTCCATACGAAACATCAATACCTACTCGACCAAAATGTATGCAACAATTTCATTTTACGCGATATCAGAGTTCGAGTTCATATTGATGAGTACTACCCCGGCAAGTGTTGCCAGTGACTAAAAAATCACCTAGTATAGATATATAATACAAGAATTGCTCTTGTCCTTGTTTACCTGCATCATAACCGCAGCTTCCATTTCCGCCATACTGAAGTTGCCCACTGGCTTCGGGAGGTCTTCCTCTTCCACATCTATCAATATCAGAGCATTTCATTAATCATCATCATCATCATCTCGGCCACAAGACGTCCACTGCTGGACATAGGCCTCCCCTAAGGATCTCCAATAGGACCGGTCTTGGGTATATATTTTTAATTTAATAATAAAGAATAGCTTGGTGGTAGTGACATCAGACGCCGCGGCGAATGTCGAGGGTTGGAATCCTACAATGACCTTGAGCTTTGGGTGAAGGAAAACATCGTGAGGAAACCATAGCACGGTGGTAAGGTACTTTGTAGTACCCGCCTGGCTGGCTACTTGAAGATAGGGATGTTTGGAAATAGTTTCACTCTGCACAGGTGCACTTCGCATATTGTTGATTTTTTTTTTTTTTAGTTTTAGCTATTATGTAGCGTATTCGCTATTATTTAATAAGAACTTGTTTGCGTTACATTTTATTATTTACTTGGTATTGGTATTTTTCTTTTTGATTTAATTGTATATTGTATTGTACATTTTGCTGTTATTGAAAAAATATAGCCAATAGTCAGATTATAAAAAAAAAGGAAAAATATATATAAAAAATGTAACCTTGCTGAGTTTCTTGCCGGTTCTTCTCAGTTGAAGGCTGATTTCCGAATCGGTGGTAGCTTCAGTAAATTCGACCTTCATAAGTGCCCTCCTAGGGCCTAAACTGAATAAATGGCTTTGACTTTGACTTTGACTTTGACTTACCACCCTCAAGTTGAAAATCTGTCGCCAAACACCTATTGGTGTGTTCCCGCAGCTGCACTTAAGAGCCAGATCCTTCTAGGCTTTGTGTGCTTACCACCTTCGGCCACATCGTCACTTACCATAGTGAGATTGTGGTCAAACAAAAGCTTATACAAAGTAAAAAAAAAGATGTACCGTGGTAGGAAAATAATTGTGGTGGCTGGTGGTGGTCCCGCAGTGAGACAGTCTCTGCCTTCAGTCTGGCCGCGTGACCTCTCAGACGAGTCTCGCACTCCGCACTCCAACTCTCCGCTTCACAGACTCTACAAATTATAATAAATTAGCTTTTCCGCGCGGTTTCACCCGCATTCCCGGGATAAAATATAGCCCATGTTACTCAGGGATAATGTAGCATTCTAAATGGTGAAATATTTTTTTTTATATCGGTCCAGTTGTTTTTGAGTTTATTCGTTACAAACATACAAAAATACAAATCTTTCCTCTTCATAATATTAGTTTGAATTATGATTTATTACTACTTCTTTATTTCCCCGAATAAAAAGTATTTTATGTTTCAATCCAAAATATAATATATCTGTGTGCCAAATTTCATCCAAATCCGTTCAGCCGTTACGGAACTGAGTGATAATAAACATACACAGGCTATCGCGTTTACTAATATTAATAAGAAGTAGGATGTAACAGGCTTGTTTGCACACAATTTCTACAATGACTAGAGCGGTGGCCGCCACACGTTGCTACTTGTGAACAAGTGCTGCTTGAGGGGGCTGGTCTCTACGAGTATTTTATTATCTTATTAATTTTTTATTGTTAACTAGCTTCCGCCCCGCGGTTTTACCCCCGTTCCCGAGGGATCTTGTGTTTTCCCGGGATTAAAAGTAGCCTTCCTCGATAAATGGGCTATCCAACACTGAAAGAAATTTTAAAATCGAACCAGTAGTTCAAAAACAAACAAACAAACTCTTCAGCTTTATAATATTAGTATAGTATAGATATATTTTGCAAATTTTGTAGTGTTTGAAAAAGTACCCAAAATAGTCAGCTCATAGAAAATGTAACCATGCTGAGTTTTTTGCCGGTTCTTCTCAGTTGAAGATTTCCGAATCGGTGGTAACTTAAGTAGCTTCGACGTACAAAAGTGCCCTTCTAGGGGCTAAATAAATAAATAGCTTTGACTATTCGGTTGACATTCCGATCGGAAAGGACGATTTTATTTCGTTAAATACAAGCTGATGCTGTGAGTCACAGAATTCATTCACCGCGATCGTGTACCGATCGTCTGCCTCATTCCAAATGGAAGTCTGAAATGAGAAAATAGGAGCCATCTAAATCAGTAGACTACTCAATCGGTTTGTCTACCCGATCGGGACCGAAACCGAACAGGTCTGAATAAGGGGGAGTAACCGTTTTGTAAAATTTCATAATAATAAATGGTTTATCTCACTGGTTGTGATGCTGCAGCCAGGGTCCCGGAGACAGGAGTGGTTCCCCGATGCTGGCTGAAGTCTGCTCCGCGTCCAGACGAGCCAGCAGCTGTCGAGCCACCAGTTCTGCCGCTTCTCGCTGTAAACGGAAATTCATAATTTTACTAAAGTAACGCGAACAACAATAAATAAGAGATATTATTTTTATTTATTTTTTAATTAGAAGCATAGAATATATATGGACTATATGGAAAGGTTTTAGTATAAATGCAATAATATTGACAAATTTAAAAATAGGAATTATATTTGATATTTTCAGAATCTTTTTTGAAGTCGGTTCATAATAAATAAATATTCTGAGACATTATTCCTCACACGCGGCCATCTGACCCCAAACTAAGCAGAGCTTGTACTATGGAAGTCAGATAACTGATATACTACATATACTACTTTTCTTTTGTAAATTTATACTTACATATACTGAGTGATTTTGTTATCACTGGCAATACTTGCAGGGGTGGAAGTACTCATCAAAATGAACAACTTTTATTATGGGACTAACTGTGAAATCATGAAAAAATTATCAGCTGTTCCATACAAAATTTCAATACCTACTCGACCAAAATGTATGAAGCAACCATATTATTTTACGCGATATCAGAGTTAGCCCTATAATAAAAGTTTTTCACATTGATGAGTACTTCCACCCCTGCAAGTATTGCCAGTGATAACAAAATCACCCTCTATAGATAATTACACCCAGACTAGGACAAACAGACATGTCCATGCACACAAATGTTTGTCCTAAGTGGGAATCGAACCCACGACCTGCAGCGTGATAGATAGGGTATCTTACCAACCACGCCAACCAGTTCATAATAAATAAAAGCTTTTAAAAAAAATACAGTTCTTTATACATTATTTCTTTAGTTCAAGATCTTTATAAAACTACACAATTTAGAAAGAGCATTAACCTCAGGTCCTTCCAAGTTCTGCGTCTCAGCTAGCGCTAAGAGCACGTCGTACGTCTCAAGAGCGCGATCAGCCGCCCTGAGAGCTACACACAGCGCCACCGAACACGATTCCTGCACCGCGCACGCGCAATATAACCTGTAAATATTATAAAATAAATTATACATATCTAACTCATGTGCATATATCAATTACACAAGGAACTTCCACTGCCCGTGTATAGATGGCGCCACAAGATCCTACATTGCACTATCACAGTTCCGCGAGCACTCGTCATATATACGAGTGTCCGACATCAACAGTGTGACCGCGGTCCACACACACCGTGACCTAGCCTCAGTGGAAGATGTTACCTTGTTAATAGAGGAAAAAGCAAGGTGGAAGCCACCTTGCTCCTACATAATTATTTATTGGCGAGTTCCTTCTAGGCTCAATGTGCTTGCCACATTCGGCCACATCATCACTTACCATAGTGAGCTTGTGGTCAAAACACAAACCTATACAAAATAAAAAAAAGCAACGCGCGCGCTACACCGACACTGGGGACTGTGTCTGTGACTGTGGCTGTGACAGCATGCACAATGGCGGCATGCACACGTATACGTACCTGTGTGCGGTGTCGGTGGCGCGGGCGAGCGCGCAGGTCAGCACGCGACAGTCCGCCTGCACACACCGACACTGGGGACTGTGTCTGTGACTGTGGCTGTGACAGCATGCACAATGGCGGCATGCACACGTGTACGTACCTGTGTGCGGTGTCGGTGGCGCGGGCGAGCGCGCAGGTCAGCACGCGACAGTCCGCCTGCACACACCGACACTGGGGACTGTGTCTGTGACTGTGGCTGTGACAGCATGCACAATGGCGGCATGCACACGTGTACGTACCTGTGTGCGGTGTCGGTGGCGCGGGCGAGCGCGCAGGTCAGCACGCGACAGTCCGCCTGCACACACCGACACTGGGGACTGTGTCTGTGACTGTGGCTGTGACAGCATGCACAATGGCGGCATGCACACGTGTACGTACCTGTGTGCGGTGTCGGTGGCGCGGGCGAGCGCGCAGGTCAGCACGCGACAGTCCGCCTGCACACACCGACACTGGGGACTGTGTCTGTGACTGTGGCTGTGACAGCATGCACAATGGCGGCATGCACACGTGTACGTACCTGTGTGCGGTGTCGGTGGCGCGGGCGAGCGCGCAGGTCAGCACGCGACAGTCCGCCTGCACACACCGACACTGGGGACTGTGTCTGTGACTGTGGCTGTGACAGCATGCACAATGGCGGCATGCACACGTGTACGTACCTGTGTGCGGTGTCGGTGGCGCGGGCGAGCGCGCAGGTCAGCACGCGACAGTCCGCCTGCACACACCGACACTGGGGACTGTGTCTGTGACTGTGGCTGTGACAGCATGCACAATGGCGGCATGCACACGTGTACGTACCTGTGTGCGGTGTCGGTGGCGCGGGCGAGCGCGCAGGTCAGCACGCGACAGTCCGCCTGCACACACCGACACTGGGGACTGTGTCTGTGACTGTGGCTGTGACAGCATGCACAATGGCGGCATGCACACGTGTACGTACCTGTGTGCGGTGTCGGTGGCGCGGGCGAGCGCGCAGGTCAGCACGCGACAGTCCGCCTGCACACACCGACACTGGGGACTGTGTCTGTGACTGTGGCTGTGACAGCATGCACAATGGCGGCATGCACACGTGTACGTACCTGTGTGCGGTGTCGGTGGCGCGGGCGAGCGCGCAGGTCAGCACGCGACAGTCCGCCTGCACACACCGACACTGGGGACTGTGTCTGTGACTGTGGCTGTGACAGCATGCACAATGGCGGCATGCACACGTGTACGTACCTGTGTGCGGTGTCGGTGGCGCGGGCGAGCGCGCAGGTCAGCACGCGACAGTCCGCCTGCACACACCGACACTGGGGACTGTGTCTGTGACTGTGGCTGTGACAGCATGCACAATGGCGGCATGCACACGTGTACGTACCTGTGTGCGGTGTCGGTGGCGCGGGCGAGCGCGCAGGTCAGCACGCGACAGTCCGCCTGCACACACCGACACTGGGGACTGTGTCTGTGACTGTGGCTGTGACAGCATGCACAATGGCGGCATGCACACGTGTACGTACCTGTGTGCGGTGTCGGTGGCGCGGGCGAGCGCGCAGGTCAGCACGCGACAGTCCGCCTGCACACACCGACACTGGGGACTGTGTCTGTGACTGTGGCTGTGACAGCATGCACAATGGCGGCATGCACACGTGTACGTACCTGTGTGCGGTGTCGGTGGCGCGGGCGAGCGCGCAGGTCAGCACGCGACAGTCCGCCTGCACACACCGACACTGGGGACTGTGTCTGTGACTGTGGCTGTGCCAGCATGCACAATGGCGGCATGCACACGTGTACGTACCTGTGTGCGGTGTCGGTGGCGCGGGCGAGCGCGCAGGTCAGCACGCGACAGTCCGCCTGCACACACCGACACTGGGGACTGTGTCTGTGACTGTGGCTGTGACAGCATGCACAATGGCGGCATGCACACGTGTACGTACCTGTGTGCGGTGTCGGTGGCGCGGGCGAGCGCGCAGGTCAGCACGCGACAGTCCGCCTGCACACACCGACACTGGGGACTGTGTCTGTGACTGTGGCTGTGACAGCATGCACAATGGCGGCATGCACACGTGTACGTACCTGTGTGCGGTGTCGGTGGCGCGGGCGAGCGCGCAGGTCAGCACGCGACAGTCCGCCTGCACACACCGACACTGGGGACTGTGTCTGTGACTGTGGCTGTGACAGCATGCACAATGGCGGCATGCACACGTGTACGTACCTGTGTGCGGTGTCGGTGGCGCGGGCGAGCGCGCAGGTCAGCACGCGACAGTCCGCCTGCACACACCGACACTGGGGACTGTGTCTGTGACTGTGGCTGTGACAGCATGCACAATGGCGGCATGCACACGTGTACGTACCTGTGTGCGGTGTCGGTGGCGCGGGCGAGCGCGCAGGTCAGCACGCGACAGTCCGCCTGCACACACCGACACTGGGGACTGTGTCTGTGACTGTGGCTGTGACAGCATGCACAATGGCGGCATGCACACGTGTACGTACCTGTGTGCGGTGTCGGTGGCGCGGGCGAGCGCGCAGGTCAGCACGCGACAGTCCGCCTGCACACACCGACACTGGGGACTGTGTCTGTGACTGTGGCTGTGCCAGCATGCACAATGGCGGCATGCACACGTGTACGTACCTGTGTGCGGTGTCGGTGGCGCGGGCGAGCGCGCAGGTCAGCACGCGACAGTCCGCCTGCACACACCGACACTGGGGACTGTGTCTGTGACTGTGGCTGTGCCAGCATGCACAATGGCGGCATGCACACGTGTACGTACATGTGTGCGGTGTCGGTGGCGCGGGCGAGCGCGCAGGTCAGCACGCGACAGTCCGCCTGCACACACCGACACTGGGGACTGTGTCTGTGACTGTGGCTGTGCCAGCATGCACAATGGCGGCATGCACACGTGTACGTACCTGTGTGCGGTGTCGGTGGCGCGGGCGAGCGCGCAGGTCAGCACGCGACAGTCCGCCTGCACACACCGACACTGGGGACTGTGTCTGTGACTGTGGCTGTGACAGCATGCACAATGGCGGCATGCACACGTGTACGTACCTGTGTGCGGTGTCGGTGGCGCGGGCGAGCGCGCAGGTCAGCACGCGACAGTCCGCCTGCACACACCGACACTGGGGACTGTGTCTGTGACTGTGGCTGTGCCAGCATGCACAATGGCGGCATGCACACGTGTACGTACCTGTGTGCGGTGTCGGTGGCGCGGGCGAGCGCGCAGGTCAGCACGCGACAGTCCGCCTGCACACACCGACACTGGGGACTGTGTCTGTGACTGTGGCTGTGACAGCATGCACAATGGCGGCATGCACACGTGTACGTACCTGTGTGCGGTGTCGGTGGCGCGGGCGAGCGCGCAGGTCAGCACGCGACAGTCCGCCTGCACACACCGACACTGGGGACTGTGTCTGTGACTGTGGCTGTGACAGCATGCACAATGGCGGCATGCACACGTGTACGTACCTGTGTGCGGTGTCGGTGGCGCGGGCGAGCGCGCAGGTCAGCACGCGACAGTCCGCCTGCACGCGAAGGCATCGCGCGCGCCACACCGACACTGGAGAATGTGTCTGTGACTGGGACTGGGACGAGGTACCTGCGCAGGACCACCATACTTATGAACCTATATTATACCTACTATATGATGACATTTCATCGTACTGAATAACAATTACTATGTTAACTGTGAAAACGAGAAAATAATTGTAATCTTTCACACTAAAGGTTGCTCATTCAAAAACTATTTAAAAAAAAAAAAAAAACGAAATTTCCGTATAATTTTTTTTTTTTCAGCATGCCCAACACGCAGTTCGAAAACCTGCCACCTCATAATATCCACCCTGTATTCGTTCATTAATAATATTCAAGAAAAAAAATAGTCTAAACCTAAAAATGCATAGGACGCAGTCAGTCAAAGATTTCTACTCTAGAGAGGGCAACAGTGATGGGCGTGAATGGGGAGAGGAACGTGAGGGAGAGAGGAGTGTGAGGGGGAGGGACGTGAGAGGGGAAGACGGACGTAAGGGGGAGAAGGGTGTGAGGGGGAGAGGGCTGTGAGGAGAGCGGGGTGTGAGGAGATCGGGACGTAAGGGGCGAGACGCGGGTGGTACGAGTCGGTACTACCCACGCCATCATACCAAACTAGCGGCACGATATGATGAACGTTTTATTTATTACAGAACATGATTTATCTATATGCAGAGATGTGAATTATTTGAAATACATGTATTTGAAATGCAAATACAAAATGCAAAATACCTATTTTAATTTAACATTTGAAATACTTTATATAAATATATAGTATTTGTAAAATACAAAATAGTTTCGTTACATTTTTTAAATCATTTTTCATTCTTAAATCCAAAATTACATTATTTATGAACGCACTGATCGTGATCCTTTGAACAATAATGCCAACATTGCGCGACAACCAAATGTTAGGTAAATGGCGTCAATCAAACTGTATTTTGAACATGAAAGATGAAGTCTTTGAATAAATACCTACTAGTATTAAAATTAAAATCAGTTAAAAAAGTAATAAGATATTTTATTTGGAAAACCTATTTTGAAAATACGTATTTTGCATTTTGTATTTAAATACTTTTACTAAACTATTTTTCACATCTCTGTCTATATGCTAATTTTCATTTAAATCCTTTCAGCCATTTGCAGCGTGACTGAGTTACACAATCACTCTGACATCCACAGAAACAGGGCCGGATTTAGGGGAGGGCAACTGGGGCTACAGCCCCGGGGCCTCCACAAAAGAGACTTCGGAAAAATTCTTTCCAATTTCGACTAGTGAACACTAGTAAACAACTTTTCCTTTGATATTTCTTTTTCACTGTTTTTTTTTTTACTTTGTATAGTCTAGTGTTTGACTACAATCTCACTATTGTAAGTGATGATGTGGCCGAAGGTGGTAAGCACACAAAGCCTAGAAGGATCTGGCTCTCAAGTGCAGCTGCCGGAACACACCAATAGGTGTTTGGCGACAGATTTTCAACTTGAGGGTGGTACCCAGCCAGGCGGGTACTACAAAGTACCCTACCACCGTGCTATGGTTTTCTCACTTTAAATATTAACAGACATCATTGATCTATATTTGTTCACCCCAATCAGACAATCTGTAAACTATCAAAATCTCAAATAGCTCTGATGAGCACTTGCATGCAATCAACTACCAAATTCTCCAAAGATCAACATTTCAGAGCTACATTTTCAAACCTTTAAATTGCATTGAGAATGTATTTGGTTTTGATGGTACCAAATTACTGGAGAGCGCTCATTTAAAAAAATGAAAATTATAAAACACAGGCTTTGAACCACGATGGGACAAAACCGTCTATCAAAGTTTTCTCTCTTGAGTATTGAAAGTGATTTACTTCGGGAACTGGATTTCAGCGAAATCAACGATTTTTCGGCGAAAAAAGCTCGGAAGGTTCCGTTCGATAACGCTAAAATTTAATTTCAGATAATTCGTTTCCGATTATATTTATATATGTTTGTTAAATACTAAAAGAATCTACTCAGTTTATTACAACTACTTGGTTTCACAATAAATTATTCATTGAAAAACTCGACTGAAAATTTTTGATCATTTTATTTGGAAAATAATTTGGGGCCAAGGGGCCTTCCACTCCTTTATTGCCCCGAGGCCTCCAGACCTCTAAATCCGGCCCTGCACACAATCTTCCTAATGTATAATAATATATATTTTATATGTATTTATACATGTATATTTATTTATTTCATTAAGCAACCAACTTATAATATAAGTATGACTAGCTTCCGCCCCGCGGTCTCAACCGCGTTCCCGAGGGGTTTTGTGTTTTCCCGGTATAAAAAGTAGCCTATAGCCTTCCTCGATAAATGGGCTATCCAACAATGAAATAATTTTTCAAATCGAACCAGTAGTTCCTGAGATTAGCACGTTCAAACAAACAAACAAACTCTTCAGCTTTATAATATTAGTATAGATTGGTATTGTATAGTTACCGTCGTGTAGTTGTGAGACTAGTGCCTCCCGCAGGTCCGCCTGCGCACACACATCTAACGCGAGCCTCTCTGCAGCTTCAGTACACCACGCCTGTGATATAACAATTATATTAATACTAGCTGTTCCCCGCGGTTTCACTCGCGTGCCCGGGATAAAAGTACCTCATTCCAGAAAATAAAGTAAAAAAATACTATACTGGGTGATTTTGTTATCACTGGCAATACTTGCAGGGGTGGAAGTACTCATCAATGTGAACAACTTTTATTATGGGACTAACTGTGAAATCATGAAAAAATTATCAGCTGTTCCATACAAAAGTTCAATACCTACTCGACCAAAATGTATGAAGCAACCATATTATTTTACGCGATATCAGAGTTAGCCCTATAATAAAAGTTGTTCACATTGATGAGCACTTCCACCCCTACAAGTATTGCCAGTGATAACAAAATCACTCTGTATAAGTATAAAATTCCGTTGTGCGTGTGTTCGTACTTCTCCTCCTAAACGGCATTATCGATTTTGATGTTTTTTTTTTGTACTTATGGGGTCACCTAGGTAGTTGTTAAGGTGACTTAGTTGGACCCGCTGTTGTCGAAATCCAGTTTTATTTTTCCAGGTCTGCTAGCAATAATATAATTTCGGAACATCCTGTATTTGTCCACAATCTCACAATGGTAAGAGATAAAGGGTTATATTCCGATATACACTGCGAGCACTGTAAGGTGTGACGTCAATTTAGTATACTGAGAAGCCGTTCCTTTAGGTTAGCCAAAGTTAGCAAGTCATTCCTTGGTAATTGCGTTCGTTTTTATAATAAAATACCTAACTCGGTAACCAAGATGACCGATTTTAAATTTAAATTTTACATAAAGAAAGTTTTGAAGGAAAGGCTTATTACAAGGTAGCTCATTATGTTGAAGATAGGGATGTTTGGAAATAGTTACACTCTGCACAGGTGCATCTTGCATAATGTTTCTTTTTAATTATTATTATTTATTTCTAGTTTTAGCCATTAGCGTATTTGCTATTATTTAATAAGAACTTGTTTGCGTTACATTTTATTATTTACTTTATATTGGTATTTTTCGTTTTGTTTTAATTGCATATTGTATTGTACATTTTGCTGTTTTTGAAAAAATATAGTCAATAGTCAGATAATTAAAAAAAAATATATAAAAAAATGTAACCTTGCTGAGTTTCTTGCCGGTTCTTCTCAGTTGAAGGCGACTTCCGAACCGGTGATACCTTCAGTAAATTCGACCTTCATAAGTGCCCTCCTAGGGCCTAAACTGAATAAATGGCTTTGACTTTGACCTTGACTTTATAGTTAGCCATACTGGGTACTATTTAAAACGGAACGCAGTCCAGTATACTGTCTGTCATCCACGTATATATCCTACTGTCATTCTGGACGCTGTTGATCACGTGACCAAAGCACTGAGAGCACCTTACCTCAAAAACGCCAGTGCTCACAGTACAAAAATGGCGGCGTTTATGACGTCATTATGTTTCCCTAGGATACTGCGACAGTATACTGTCAGTCCATAACGGAATGAATTTCTCCCCAGTAAAAGCACTGAACAGTGCTCCCAGTGTATATCGGAACATACCCGTATTAAAATAAATATTTACCTCTTCATTATTGATATGATCATTTGAATCTGTTTCTTCAGTTCGTCTCAGGCGCACCCGGGAGGCGATCTTAGCTTGCCGAGACTCGCATCTACCTGGAAATATTGGTTAATTATAATACAGCCGGGATGCGGAATAAGATGGTCTAGTCCAGGGGTCACCAAGTTGCGGACCGCGGACCGGATCCGGACCGCCGACCTCCAATAATTGATATATTTATTTAAACATTTGTGTGCATGAACATGTCTGTTTGTCCTGTGTCTGGTTGTAATTATCTATATATGTATGTATTTACAAAAGAAAAGTAGTATATGTAGTATATCAGTAATCTGGCTTCCATAGTACAAGCTCTGCTTAGTTTGGGGTCAGATGGCCGTGTGTGAGGAATAATGTCCCAGAATATTTATTTATTTATTTTATTATTAGTATCTAACATTATAGTAGGATTTGTAGGAAAGGATCTAAGCTTGGTCGCCACTTATCATCTACACATTTAAACGGACCCCTAATAAACTATATTTTTAACATTTAAAACTATTAATTAATTATAATTTTATTAACAGTGCACTTCGTGGTAGATTCGCCATGTTTCAAATTATCTCCCCGTCTCTTTCACTCTTGCTTGACAAATAAAAATCTAAACGATTTTTTCTTATATGAATGTATCTCGCAAAAAATCCGAGGGTGACAAACAAAACTTAGAAACTGGCTCTCAAGTGCAGCTTCCAGAACACATTATTCAACTTGAGGGTACTACAAAGTAAGTAGAGAGGTAGAGCATAGCTCCACCTTACAGAATACCGCAGCCAAATAACTGATACGTCTGGTGTTGCAAGCGTTCATAGGCTACGGTGACCGCTTACCATCAGGCGGGCCGTATGCTAGTTTGCCGACTATGTTGTATAAAAAAAAAAACCTACCACCGATTTTAGGCGATGATATTTCAGTGGTAGTGGAAGGCCGTGGGTTCGAAGGAAAACATCGTGAGGAAAACATAGCACGGTGGTATGCTGTCTACCACCCTCAAGTTGACAATCTGTCGCCAAACACCTATTGGTGTGTTCCGGCAGCTGCACATGAGAGCCAGTTCCTTCTAGCCTTTGTGTGCTTACCACCTTCGGCCACATCATCACTTACCATAGTGAGCTTACCTGGTGATGCTGTATACACCCTGGCACCTTCCGAAGACCCGTGTTCTCTCTCACAGCTGCCCGCGCTGGCTGTGTGCGTGTGCGTGTTGGTGTGTGTGTGAGTGTGCGTGTGACGGACGTTCTGACAGCACCTGTCAAAATATATAAAATTCCCGTGTCACGATGTTGGTCCGCGATGAACTCCGAAACTACTTATCCGATTATTTCCTTTTTTTATTGAAAATTTAACTACCGTAACGCGTTTCGTCGGTTTTTGGTTTTTTTTTTTCAATGGCGTAGATAATTAGGTAGAAAACGTTAAAAATGGGCGAGGTCTACAGCTCTCAGAGCCACTAGTCATACTACAGGGTGATTTTTTTGTAACTGGAAATACTTGCAGAGGTGGAAGTACTCATCAATATGAACAACTTTTACTATGGATCAACTCTGGTATCGTGTAAAATAAAACGGTTGCTTCATGCATTTTGCTCGAGTAGGTATTGAAATTTTGTATGGAACAGCTGATAATTTTTTCTTGATTTCCAATTAATCCCATAATAAAAGTTGTTCACATTGATGAGTACTTCCACCCCTGTAAGTATTGCCAGTGATTAAAAAATCTCTGTATATACAGGTCTTAGACAATGTTGGTTCTTACCGAGCAGTACTGAGGCATATCTCGGAGTCACGTTCAGACAGGTTGAGACTTGTATCGCAGTTGTCTGTCATCTCTAGAGGTTGCTCCACTCTGCAATGGGAACACTTATCATCAGCAACAGTAAACATGCGCCCGTAACAACGAAGGATATGGAGAAAAAAAAAATGGTGACCACAATCTCTTCTTCCCACCTTCTGGCCCGCGGTTTCACCCACATTCCCGAGAGATCTTATCCAATGTTTTTGTATTTATTTTTATTTTTTTTTACTTTGTATAGGCTTGTTTTTGACCACAATTTCACTATGGTAGGTGATGATGTGGCCGAAGGTGGTAAGCACACAAAGCCTAGAAGGATCTGGCTCTCAAGTGCAGCTGCCGGAACACACCAATAGGTGTTTGGCGACAGATTTTCAACTTGAGAGTGGTAGCCAGCCAGGCGAGTACTACAAAGTACCCTACCACCGTGCTATGGTTTCCTCACGATGTTTTCCTTCACCGAAAAAATGTCGAATGTCTGTCCGGATGTCCGAGTGTTCTCTACAGATCGCATTTCTCAACCGATTCTCGTGAAATTTTGTGAGCAGGTTCGATATAGCGCATCAAGGTATAGGAGTGGGGCTTGTGACGTCACTTTGTGGTAAAATTTGTACCACTAAGTGACGTCACACGAAATTTCAACGCACTGTATCCTCATTTTTCGTTTACGGTACAAAATAAAAAATACGTGTCCAATATTTTTTTAAATCTAACTGACGGACTCCTTACAATATTTTACTACACTACCCTATTGTATGGATATTTTTTAACGATTAAGTTTTTGGATTTTTTTCAAAATGGCGGAGATAAGGGGTTTGAAAAATTAAAAAACGCGCGAGATCTACAGCTGAACCCAAGTTTCATCCAAATTCATTCAACCGTTTATACAGGTTGATTTTGTTATCACTGGCAATACTTGCAGGGGTGGAAGTACTCATCGAAATGAACAACTTTTATTATGGGGCTAATTCTGATATCACGTAAAATAATATGGTTGCTTCATACATTTTGGTCGAGTAGGTATTGAACTTTTGTATGGAACAGCTGATAATTTTTTCATGATTTCACAGTTAGTCCCATAATAAAAGTTGTTCATTTCGATGAGTACTTCCACCCCTGCAAGTATTGCCAGTGATAACAAAATCACCCAGTAGTGTCACAAACTCACTATGGTATGTGATGAAGTGACCTAAGGTGATGAACAAAACTTAGAAGAGAATTGGAAATGCAGCTATCAATACACCAGTAGATGCTTAGTGACAGTTCAACTGAGGGTGGTAGCCAGACAGGCGGGAACTACGTAGTACCCTACCACCGTGCTATGGTTTCCTTCACCGAAATTTTTTGGGGAAACTGCTCGGATAGGGAAATAATTTTTAGAGCTCAAAAAAGATGTCTGCGATCTGTTTGCCATTTGAAATCGACGGAATCTTGCAAGCCGCATTTTATCAAACATAAAATATTGACGTTTCCGTGCTTGTACATATTTGAAATTGCTTTATTTGTTAGAAATAATTTCCATATGTTTAAGTTTTATACAGGCGAGCGCAATAAAAATAAAATTTGTATGCCCATTCATAGAACCGCACTATATCACAAAAGTGTATTTGGTATGGCACCAACAGTTTATAACCACTTGCCAAAATCTATACTGGAATCGGAATGCATCGGGACATTTAAAAGAAAATTGAATGATTACTTGACGTCCAAATGTTATTATAAAATTAATGAATATCTTTCTGACAAAACTACTGAGTAATAACAACTAAATAGACAATTTAATTTTTATTTTTATTTTTTTTGATTAATGACCATTTCAATTGTGTGACATCTTTATAATATATTTGCTTAATTAATCTAACATTTCATGAAAATTAATTATTATGGTTTAGGAAAAATTGTTAATTACATCAAATTTTATGACTTAACTAATTAATTAATTTGTAAAATTGCACTTATTAATATTGCATGTTCGATGTGGACGAGATTGTTGGGACTCATGAAATGTATTATATTATAACACCTGTATTCTGTACAATTTATGCAATAAATTATTTCTGATTCTGATTCTGAAAGCTCTCTTCTCTGAACTTACTTCTTCTGTACGTCACTTTTACTAAACGACAATGAACTCCTTACCTGATTTGTATCTCATGTGAACTAGTATCAGTAGTATCATCAGGTAGATCTGGTGGTTCCACCTTCTGCTCCTGAGGAGTTGGCAGCTCTGCTGGACTGAGGATGGACGAGGTGTCGTTCTGGAGACAGTCATTTTTTATGTCAGCTGAGAAGTTCTGCCTGATGGTAAGTGGGTACCGGCATCTACATACAGGATGATTTTTTAGTCACTGGCAATACTTGCAGGGGTGGAAGAACTCATCAATATGAACAACTTTTACTATGGGACCAACTCTGATATCGCGTAAAATAAAACGGTTGCTTCATACATTTTGGCCAAGTAGGTATTGAATTTTTGTATGGAACAGCTGATATATTTTTCGTGTTTTCATAGTTAGTCTCAAAATAAAAGTTGTTCATATTGATGAGTACTTCCACCCCTGCAAGTATTGCCAGTGATAAAAAAATCATCCTGTATACATTAGCAATACCAGGGGGATTGACAATGTGTTGCCGACCTTTATAAAGCATAGCAAGTGACTCTCAAGAATACACTAGTTAGATGCTTAGCGACACGTTTTCAACTTGAGGGTGGTATGCAGGTTTGATGATGATCATCCTCCATTGAAGATGGTAAGCAGTCACCGTAGCCTACGAACGCTTGCAAACCCAGACGTATCACTAGCGCGTTGCCGACCCTTCCCCCTACCCCAATGAGCTCTGGCGACCTTACTCACGCGCAGGAACACAACTATAAGTTATTTGGCTGCGGTATTCTGTAAGGTGGAGGTACTTCCCCAGTCGAGCTGCTCTCTGAGCGACATTTAGTTATGCTCTACCTCTCTTACGTCAAAGATTAAAGACTTTTAAAATGCAAGTAAGAGCTCATGCACGGGGCGTTATTTTTAGCATACAGGTTCACAATGAAGACACATCATTAGTAGAAAATTGAAATTAAGTCTAGAATGTCCCACAGATAATGTTTTAACGAAGATTTAAGATTTTCTCTATATATTTACATTATGCTCGCGTTCAGATCCAATAATCACATAAAATGATAAGTATCCTGTTTAAATCCAGGGTACGACCTATCTTAGTGTTTAAATTCCTCCAAATCCGGTTAGCCATTACGGCATTATTTTTAATATTATAGTACCTGAACTAGTGACTCAATTTCTCAATTCACAAATTTGCATCATTATTATTATTTTTTATTATACTACATAGGAGGCAAACAAGCTTACGGCCCACCTGATAGTAAGTGGTTACCGTAGCCTATAGACGCTTTTAATACCACGGGTAAGGAAAATACAACATTATATTTTCTCTGCTAGAAATATCACTCACGCGTTGCCAACCTTGAGACATGAAGTTGTTAAGTCTCCTGGCCTGTAATTTCACCGGCTCCCATACCCTCCTAACCGAAACACAGTAATACAAGTGCAATACTATTTCACGGCGGAATTAGTAGTACTTCCCCGGGGAACTCTGCACTTAGAGTTCTACTACCTACAAATGTCCAAACACCTACATGTCTCGAACTTAATGTTTTAAATAATTACCTGTTCAGTTCTAGACCTGTCAGCGTCGTTGTCCAGTTCACCGGCCGGTTGGGTCGTTGATTCACATTCATCTGAAAAACATACATAAAGGGACTATCTTACTATGTGACTTTTTTAATTACCCATATGTTTACAGACAATGGGGTTATCCCGATAGATATATTGAGAACTAGCTGTTATCGGCGGTTACAAGCGCGTTCCCGGAATAAAAAAAAATCTGGGACATTATTCCACACACACGGCCATCTGACCCCAAACTAAGCAGAGCTTGTACTATGGAAGCCAGATAACTGATATACTACATATACTACTTTACTTTTGTAAATACATACATATATAAATAATAACACCCAGACTCAGGACAAACAGACATGTTCATGCACACAAAAATGTTTGTCCTGAGTGGGAATCGAACTCACGATCTGCGGCATGACAGATAGGTTATCTTACCAACCACGCCAACCGGCCCGTCAAAATGTGTCATGTGTTTCTCTCCATGATCCAAACTACTCTGCCATAATTCATCAAAATCGATTCGGCTATGAAAACATAACATTACACCCTATAGAAAAAACACTTTCAGGTTTTCCCGATTTTTCCAAATATTTCGGGCAATATTTTCATTCCCTAAACTTAACAACTTTTGTGAACCTTTAAAAAAAATAGCCAAATCAGTCCGACCGTTTTCAAGTAATGCGCTTATCGACGAAGTAGGTATATGAAGTAGAGGAGATCTCTTTAAACTTCCCTTTTATATCTTCTTAATGCTCTTTTCACGCCTTTTATGAAGAACGCTGCGAGAAAGCTAGAAAAGCATGATACTATAACTTTGCTCACTGCAAACTCACCAGAAACCTCCTCCTCAGGTATAGCCCTCGTGTGCTTATCAGCCGCTCGCCTCCTCACTAGCTCAGCAATAACTCCGTGTAGCTCAGCCAACCTCGCGTCATGAGCTCTTGCTGCGGTGGCTGCGCGTTGTCGCTCGGCTGCTAAAGCGCGGGCTAGTGAGTCGCGTTCGGCTCGCAAGCTTGTTGCGTCATCGCGGCCTGTGCTATGGGTTGCCACCTGGGAATAAGGTGAAATCTAAAAAAATATGCTTACAGACTACTACTTTTATACTTTCCCCCCAAAAAAAATAGATTAAAAATAATAGCAGTCTATTAAAAAAAGTATCAGGATTTGAAGTTGCATAACAAATGGGATATTGTCCAAAAATTACAATGTAAAGCTGAATAATACCAAAATTAAACCTTTACATAAAAAATATTAATCACATGGACTGTTTACGTGCAGTCTGTACTTAGTATCTATTTTTTTAATTTGCCCAGTTCTTATAAAATTAGCTAATTAATGTGTATCTCAACTTAAAAACCCACCAAACTCAATCCATTCTGTCCTGGCAACGGCGGCGCCGTCACCGGCCTCAAACTGGAATACCTCCAAGAGGACTCTCTGGAAATTTCTTCATCAGGTACATTCGGACAACAAAGGTACCAGCTCCTACTTCTCCTCACACCTGACGTGGTTTCCAACTGAGTTAGTGGTAATCTTCCAACCACTTCCAACTCTGCTAGCAACGGTTCTTTTTCCTTCGGTTCTGGCATCGGAAATGTTCCAGCTGTAGAATAAGTTTCTTCCAGAACTTTCCTTTCTGGAATGTTGTACTCAGGGAGGCTCCATTGTCGCACTCTATCACGTAAAGGAGGTACTTCTCTTACCGCCCCATCGTTAACAACTTCGTTAGATTCAACATATTCGCTCAGCTCATTGACTTGTTGTCGGGTTATCGTCAGATCATCTGGTGGTGGGATATTCGGGCCAGAAAGGTTGGGGCTCTCTTGCGGGCCATTCTTGCGTTTGAGACGCTCCAAATCGGCGTAGTAGTAAGCAGTGGAGCGCGGGGGCTCCCCGCTTAGAGTCCTCGTACCCGAAATGGTTTGCATTTTTATTACATATCTTGACGATTCTATTGTTCTCTACATGTGTTGACAGTTACATTTTTACGTTTGACCGATGACACTGTAGTTTATAGATGTTATGAGTTTTTTTTTGTTTGCAGACCAAAAAGTAATATTAATATTATAATTTGTAATAAAATAAATAAATTTATAGGTAAACGAATGAGCCTTGATTGTTGTTTAATGTTTTGGAAAAGCTAATTGAATAAGTAACGAGATTCACAAAATACAGGAACAACAAGACAAAATGCTTCAATTACCGCAATCTCTGCTTTAGAATATAAAAAAACCCATTCCCAGTTTCTTGAAACCTTACTAATGTTAATCTCCGATTAAAAGGATACCTTTAACTATCATTAACAAAAATGGCAGTAGTTCTGAACATAAATAAATAAAATAAATATCCTGTTTTTCTTTTTGGCCTGCAGTAAAAATAAATAACGATAAATTAAGTAGATTGGCTGTGTGATTTTCATCAAATGCAAAACGAATACGTGTTACATTGCGCACGCGCAATTGGTAACAATTCACTAAAGTGGTACCTCGTGAGACAATGACCTTTAGGTAATCATTTGGTTTAAAGTCAATTCGTTCTCACAATTCACGGTAAATTTAATAGCTTAAATACTTTAGTCTGCCTTTCTGTCTGTCCGGCTTTCAAGCCTTAACTGTTGAGCTAATCACGATGAAACACAGATAACCTATACCATACGCTACTTTTTCTGAGGACGCAGGTGAAACCGCGGGTAACAGCTATTTCTATATAAAGTTCAGGAGTCGAAATTTATTCCCGGTTGCTTTAGTCAACTATATGTATAAGTTAGAGGGGTCTCTATACAGTTCATTAATTAGGTCAAAGTAAAGCTTCATTTCGAACGAGATGACCTTAATCTTAAGTTGGAGTAGCCGCAGTCGGGTAAAAAGTGAAGATGTAATATCTATTACGTAGCTTACTTATCTTGACAAGTGGTAAAAGTGGACAATAGAGAAGATTCAGAATATTCAAAATACATTATCAAACACTAACCAAAGTATAGAACAGCTAAAAGATAGGCTAAAAGGGAAGCCTCGATTAGTTCATTAAATGTATCCTTGTCTAACCATAAAGAGTAGATCTTTAGATGCTATCCAATTATGACGTATATAAACCTATCTATAAAAAGTTGCTGAATCAACAATGGCAGTTTATGAGTCGTGAAGTTTATAATCATTCATTCGATAATAATCGAAAATCTGGATAATTTATATTTCTTTAATAATTGTAAAACATTTAATGGAAAAAAGCCAACATTGTCAGATTGTCCAAAAAAACTATATAAGTATATAAAAAATGTAACGACATCCGAATCGGTGGTAACTTCAGTAGTTTCGACGTTCATAAGTGCCCTCTTAGGGCCTAAACTGAATAAATGGCTTTGACTTTGAATTTAATGTATGAAGAGAAGCAATTTTTATTATACATTAATTATTAACTGTAGATAATCTACGTTATCTTTCAGTCCGTTGTCACGTGGTAATCTTTGTAGGATTAATTCAAAACAACAAAAATAAATTAAACTGATTAAAATCAAAAAAACTATAATATATACCCTATATCTTAGTTTGTAAAAAGAGAAGCAAAGTTGAAGTGGGAGTGGGCTGGTCATGTAGCCAGAAAGCAAAACTCTTGGTGTAAAAGAGTGATATAATGGAGACCATGGGACCAGAATAGATCTCGAGGGCGACCACAGATGAGATGGAAGGATGACATCAAAAAAGTGGCGGGCAACAACTGGATCCTAATTGCCCAAGACAGAGGAAAGTGGAGAGGACTAAAGGAGGCCTACACCAAATATTTGGTCGATCAAGGCTAAAGAAGAAGAAGAAGATATCTTAGTTCAGGGAATGATCTATGAGCCAAAAAGTTTCATGATGAAACTTTCATCCAAATCCATTCAACATTAACATTTATAATATAAGTAGGATTACAAATAAATTATGTACGTACGGATAAGACTGTAAAGATATTTGCTCGTGGTTAGCAATCCGGATAATCGCGAATCCGTATAACTGGGGTACGGATAATAGTCTCCACTACTCCCCGTATCTATATATTACAAACTAGCGACCCACCCCTGCAATTTATTATACACAAACCATCTACGTTTATAGCTCTTTCTATTACTGAAAACCGTATCAAAATCCGTTGCGTGGTTTAGAAGAAGTAGTCGGAGAAACAGACAGACAGATAGCGACTCTTTAGCGGTTCTTTATAGGGTGTAGACATGGACTAAGAATGGATTTAACGAAATTCAACCCCTAAGAGTGTAAAAGGGGGAAATACAGTTTGTACTGTAAAACGAAATTTGATAGATATTGCTCGGCGTAGATAATTAATTTTACTTTTTAAGGTTTCTTTAAAACATACCCCTAAGTGAGTGGAATATAGATTTAATGTTGTATGTACATGGGTACTTACAGGGATCGCTTGTGGAACCACGGGGAACATCTTTATATAAGTAGTAGTAACAGTTCTATATAAGAACAAGCACTGACTGATTGATGATTAGTGATCGCAGACCCTAAAAACCATGGGTCATAGAACTATGACGTTTGGAAGATAACTTCTTATAGCGTAGGTGTATAAGATTTTTCGTAATTCAACCCTTAAGCGGTTAAAAAAGGCGGGAGAAACCGTAGGACGGAAAGTTAGTAAATAATAAAAGAACTGTCTCCCAAAACAGCAGTACTACGAAGGTTCTTACAAATTGTCACTTACGAAAGCAATCAACGTATTTCCCCCATTTGCTAAAAACAACTCCCGCCAGAAAATGGCGGCCGAAAATCAAATATTTACTCTCGACCTTGGAGCTGATGGAATAAAGTGTAAATTAGATTAGTGTGTTTGCGATGAGTCAGTGGCGCGTAATTGGGGGACAATTTGGTCACCTTTGACATAGTTTAGTGCAGCTGTGGTACAAGATCATGATATTAAGGCGATAATAGTCCAGCTTAAGCTTTCTGGTAGGGTATTTTGTAGTACCCGCCTGGCTGGCTACCACCCTCAAGTTGAAATGTCGCCAAGGACCGGTGTGTTCCGGCAGCTGCACTTGACAGCCAGTTCCTTCTAGACTTTGTGTGTTTACCACCTTCGGCCACATCATCACTTACCATAGTGAGATTGTGATCAAACATAGATCTATAGGTAGTAAAAAAAAAACAACAAAAAAATATGTTGCCAGTAATGTTAACTGAACAAAAAAACTAAGTCGAATATAACCTCCTTTTTTGAAATCAATTCTTTTTTTTACAAATCAATATTGTTTTCATTTATTTTTAACCTCACGATAGAAAATAGTGATAAACATAACTACACACATACAGTCGCATTTGTAATATTAGACGAAAAACTTATTAAAGCTGGAACCAAATTGCTAAAACAGTATTTTTAATCATAATATAGTCCCTTTTCTGTGCACTTTATTTATTTGGATATAAGTTGCCAGAAAAAAACATCTGATTCCAAAAACAAATTCAAATAATTCGACGACATTTAATTACGAAACTCGTTCTTAATTCAAAACATCATTTAGCCACCGACATTCCGTGCCCATATGCAGTGACTTAGCTACTCAATATATAATATTACTATTGTTCTGTAGGCCTCCATAACCAAAGTTGATGGCCAAAAACTATGCTATTTTTAACGCACTCTACGAATATGTAGAGACGGGCTTGTTGACAACTCAACGGCACAACCATTTGCGATGAAATTGTAGCACCCAGATAGATCGTACCCTGGGCACCACCCCCGAAAAAGTATTAGTATCTATATATCTACTATTTTATGCCAGTGTCTTTGTTAGTTTCTTTCTTTTACGCAGCAACGATCATTTAATCGACATGTTTAGAGTAGAAGCGTTTATTTATTTTGTCAAAAAGCAGACAAAGGCTCAGTGTCTTACAGCCTAGTCATAATATTTTTTTTATGTTAAAAATCTGTTTATGGTATTAGTTAATAATATTCTTTGTTGTATGTATTGTTTGCATTTGTATTGTTTATATTCATAAGTGTCTGTATTTTTTAATATTTGTTGAAGCCGTCGGATGGCGTGCATAAATAACAACTTTTTATTTCTTTCTTTCAACAATAGTCTATGGGCCGAAAGAGTAACAAAGGATTTTAATCCTGGAAATGCGAGTGAAACCGCGTGGCGACATGCTAGTAAACATATCTATAAAGTCAATCGGGTCGTTCATAGACCCTTGGCGAGGTGCCAGGCATCGTCAGTAGCTGAAGAATACTGTAATTTCTTATTACCTTTCACGCCGAAACCGCTGAACCGATCGTGATGAAATTTGGTACGCAGATAGCCTATGGTATAGAGAAGGACATGGGCTACTTTTTTTCTCGAGAACGCGGATTAAACCGCATGAGACAGCTAGTTATAAATGTATGTAAAAGTTTGTATGGATGTTTGTTGCACTTTCACGCAAAAACTACTGAACGGATTTGGATGAAATTTGGCACACAGATAGAATATATTATAGATTAACATATAGCATACTTTTTTTCATCCCGGAAAAAGGGTTTGGGTACAAAAAAATTGCTGTAGCCTCTGACGTCACACACGGAGCTATAAGATCGTTACAAATCGACTCATCACCGAAATGAGACCCAAATCTCAAAGTGATGATGAGTAGATAGTTAAATGAATGGATTCCGTCTGGGGCTGCAGGTGCTCCGGCCCCTGTCCCCGGGGGTGGGGGGGGGTGTCTAGGGGTGTCAATACAATCAGCAAGACTCTCCCCCTTTTGGGTATGGTTACAGATTTCATAAGCGACAGCGGTTTTATATGTTATACGTTAGGATAAACTACTAGAGAAATTGGCAAGTATATAATAGAACTCCCATTTTGTCTAAATCCACATTTATCGAGATAGCTTTGATTTGAGTTTTGATAATACTAGCGACCCGCCCCGGTTCGCACGGATAGCAGAGCATATACGCCTACATTTTTTTAAATCCTACTAATATAAATGCGAACGTTTGTTTGTTTGGATGGATGGACGGATGTTTGTTAGTCAACCACGCCAGAACGGCTGAACGGATCTGGATGAAATTTGGCACAGAGGTAGGATATGTACGGAGTGATTCATGAGGAAGGTTATAAAATCAATAAGGTTTTGTGTAAATTTTCTGAAATATGACGATGATTGTTGAAGATGGAAAGACTGGGAGTTTTACCGGGGTGCGCCGTGTAAACCTATTTACCTAATTTTTAGTTATTTGAACTTGTTAAGGTTTTTTTTTTTTTTCATTTTTGTGTTTATGCGTATTATATTTCTTTAATTATTGTAAAACATTTAATGGAAAAAAAGCCAACATTGTCAGATTGTCCAAAAAAAAAACAAAAAACTAAATAGGTATATGAAAAATGTAACCTTGCTGAGTTTCTTGCCGGTTCTTCTCAGTTGAAGGCGACTACCGAACCGGTGGTAACTTCAGTAGCTTCGACGTTCATAAGTGCCCTCCTAGGGCCTAAACTGAATAAATGGCTTTGACTTTGACTATATTGGTTTACCTTAACTCTATTTAACTCTAGCTCTATTGAGTTATAATTATAATATGCTTAAAAATACGTTTATACAATATGAACAACTATTACTATGGGACTAACTGTGAAAACAATATCAGCTGTTTCATACAAAAGTTCAATACCTACTCGACCAAAATGTATGAAGCAACTGTTATATTTTTCGCGATATCTGAGTTGGTATCATAGTAAAAGTTATTCGATGAGTACTTCCACCCCTTACGACTAAAAAATCATCCTGTATATGCTCTGCTACCCGTGCGAAGCCGGAGCGCGTCGCTAGTAAATCTATAAATCAATGTAAATGTGACTTACTGTACTTTACCAATGTGTTAACAAGGTAAATAAGTGAAAAGATTTATCAAAGCGCAGCAAAAGGCATTTCGTGTGCAATGAATTGATTTTTGAATGACACGGTCGTGAGATGTTTTTAATATGCAAAGCAGTCTTTGTCGTCTGTCTGTGATTGCATAAGTAGCTTCAAAATAGATGAACCGATTTATATGAAGTTGTTATTCTCACTGTTTGAGAATAATTATTTAGAAAATGAAAAAAATACCTTACAGGAGAATCTTAACAATACTAATCAAGTGAATATGGCAAGAATAAAAAAATTTTTGGAAATACATCAAAATATTTCTTCAATAGTGGTACCACTTATATGAAAAAAATATTAAATTGGACCTTCATAAATGCCCTCTTAGGATCAAAACTGAAATAATGACATTGATTTTGAAGTAGCTTCCTTTACCAAGTGAAGATCAATGATTCCCGCTAACACTGGGACTTTCAACAACCCCACCCCCCAACTCCGATTCCGAGGACGCGACCTTGACCGCCGAGCTCAACATAGAACTGCGTTCTAAATTAGATACACCTAGGTATCTAATAACGTTATTAGTTTTATTTAGTTTCTTTGGATTCATGAAACTAAATAAAAATATCCTGTGACATTCCTCACACACGGCCATCTGATCCCAAACTAAGCAGAGCTTGTACAATGGAGATATGATAACTGCGATATACTACCAACTTATCATACTCTTTATACAGGGTGATTTTTTTGTCACTGGCAATACTTTCGGGGGTAAAAGTACTCATCAGAGTTGGTCCCATAGTAAAAATTGTTCATATTGATGAGTACTTAAATATTACCAACAATTAAAAATCAACCTGTATATAAAAAAATCTGCCTGCATAACGCGAAAAATAGTCGAAGGATTAATTTGAAATTTTTACGCAACGTTCCTTTTTTATATAAGAGTGTTTTTATACTTTTAATCCCTAAGTTCCCAACGAATAGTACACTTTTGAAGCCAGTCAGTCAGAAGGCTGACAAGCAGGCAGACGGTCCACCTATGGCTACCGTCGCCTATAGACATCAGCAATACCAGTGGGATTGACAATGTGTTGCCGACCTTTATAAAGCCTAGAATGCATCAAACCGGTAGTTATTTAACGACATATTTTAATCTTGGGGATGGTAGCCAGCCAGGCGGGTACTACAAAGTACCCTACCAATTATACAAGATCAGTAGAAAGTGAATAATGAATCGACTACCCGAAGTTGATTAATCTCTTGCGATGTTGATTGATTGAACGTTTTGTGCTGAAATCGTATGTCGAATAGAATATTACATCTCGGCCATTTTCCCAAGTTCAATTCAATTTTATTTGATTCGATTCCAGTTGAATTTTGAAAAACCCTTCCTTAGTAAACGTCTACGTTGTACTGGGTGATTTTTTTAGTCACTGGCAAAACTTGCACGGGTGGAAGTATCATGGGACTAACTGTGAAATTACGAAAAAAATATCAGCTGTTCCATACAAAAGTTCAATACTTACTCGACCAAAATGTATGAAGCAACCATTTATTATACGCAATATCAGAGTTGGTCCCATAATAAAAGTTGTTCATATTGTTGAGTACTTCCACCCCTGTATAAGGAACCTATGGGCAACAAAAAGTTTGAGCTGTGAGTTGATATGTCGGCCAGTTTCTCAGATTGACGCGAAAAGCACGTATTCTTTTGTTTCTTTTTATGTTTTGCATACTATATGCAACTCTATATTGGAATAAGATAAAAACGATTATTAAATAAATAACAAATAGCTAATATTACCACAGTATAAAGTATATCAATAATTAGTAAGGTAAGTGTGTATCAACACCGAACGGAATTCATGGACCATTCTAGAAATATATTCTAATAAACCTACAAATAGAAAGAAGCTTTGCGGAGTCGATCAAAATTCAAATCCTATATCAATAAGAACGTAATGCGTATTTGAAAAAGGAATACGGCCAAAAACAACAATGATGAAAACAAAACGATTTGAATATAGAACATTATTCGAAGTATTTCGTAAGAGGCAAATCAGATGGTACAGAAATAAAGCAATCGAAGAGCTGCGCGTTCCGGTACTAAAATAGGCTTTGTCACGACAAAGGAGCTAAAAATGGCGCATTGTGGGTTGTTCATCGATTTGAGTTCACAGTGTAATTAGGTGTTGATTCAAGCTTATATTTAGGGACAAACTCATTTATTCAGTTTAGGCCCAAGTAAGGCACTTATGAACGTTACAAAAATGCCTTTTTTCTATCTTTGTTTTAGTAGTACATACTAAAACAGATTATGTAGCGAACTTAGAATATAGAATCTTTTTTGAATAGTTTCTTGATTTACTATACTTATTTATTTATTTTATAGGTTAAATTAGGCGGGAACAAATGAAGTTAGTATAATAGAAAATAGATGAACATTTATAATGTTAAAGACACATTTAAAGTCAGAAGGCTGATAAGCAAGCAGGTCACCTAGAGTTCACGCCACCAAAGAAGTCCCAAAGGTGAAGAGTGGGCTCTATCACAAAAGAAATAAGGTCTTTGGTGGCGCGAACTCTAATGGTAAATGACCACCGTTGTCTATGGACATTAGTAATACCAGGGCGTTTGAAAATGTGTTGCCAGCATTACAATGCCAATTAGACACAATAATTTTGACCTATGTCCCACTCCATACTATATAAGCCACCTGCGTACCAAACATCGCGATCGGTTCAACAGTAAGCGTGAAAAGGTAAGGATGGTTTTTTACACTATGTTTTCCTTCATCGAACGCTCCAACTCATTGTAGGATTCGAACAGACGCCACAGCATTCTACGTCAATGCCTCTAAGCTATCATAATATAGGTTAGTAACAGATAAATGGCAGTATATTTACAACTCCATATTGGTGCACTGCACTGCACTGCATCGTTATCAAGAAGGTCACTAAAATTAGCACAATTAGACCGTATGCAGTCCCGATTTGAAGATTGCACCAGCGTATCTATTCTCTGCCAAGATATTTTAATTTCACAGTTAAATAAATAAATATCCTGCGACATTCCTTACACACGGCCATCTGACCCCAAACTAAGCAAAGCTTGTACTATGGAAGCCAGATAACTGATATATCTAGTACATATACTACTTTATTTTTCAATATATAGATAATTACACTCGGACTCAGGATATATAAGATAAATAAATAAAAATAAAATAAAAAAATAAACAGATATATTCTGTCACACAAATGTCTGTTCTAAGTGGGAATCGAAACCACGACCACGTGATAGATACCCATCTTACCAACCACACCAATGATTGACTTTAGTACATTACAAACTCAAGTAACTAACTATTGACATTAAAAGTTTAATTTAAATTATCAAGTGGCAACCCTACAAGTCAGATAGCTCCCCGAAGACGCAGCCGGCGCCGCAATATCGACCAAACGGACACAAGGTCAAGTTGGCAGTAACGCGTTCTAAAACACGTACATACATGTGACGCAGGACAATTACTTGAGTTCCTTAGGGTGAAATAAAAACGGTTTGTGAAAAAAAAAACTGTCAAAAAAAATTGATGACGAAATGGTTTTACCGCCATGTAGGTTTACTCTGTTTTAAACGCCATTGGGTTATTCTTAACGAATGTACTGTCAGTTTTACCTGAATGTAAATTATTCTGACATATCAACTCACAGCCCAAACTTCTGGGACCGTGAAAATTTGCATGTGGGTTTCTTTGATACTGTAGGTGAGCACTAAGCAAGGATTTTTGAAAATTCAACCTCTAAGGAGGTAAAACAGCGTCAAACCGCGGGGCTGAAGACTAGTTATTTACATAAACAGGTAAAGACAAAATAGTTTGGTACCATTTAGAGAGGTAGAGCATAGCGGTATGTCGCTCAGAGAGCAGCTCGACTGGGGAAGTACCTCTACCTTACAGAATACCGCAGCCAAATAACTTGTGGTTGTGTTCCTGCGCGTGAGTAAGGTCGCCAGAGCTCAATTAAACAAAAATTGAGCTCTGGCGATCCTGGCGAGCGGCCATTTTTAATGCAACAGTGAGTTCGCTTATTGATTTGCAACAGCTAAACTGGGTAGTGATAGCTTGAAATTGGGGATGTTGAAAAAAAAAAAAGCATTCTTCATTCGTCCGAAAATCAGCGCTGCAGTGAGCTTCAGCAATGCTGAGCTGGGGCCGTTTGGACCCACAATATCACGCCCTAGGCAGCGTCAATTGTTTTAGTTTGTCTTTTGTTTTATTCTTTGTGCTGTTGTTCAGTATGAATTTGTCAAAGTCAAGGTTAAAACCATTTATTCAGTTTAGGCCCTTGGCTAGCTTTCGAATAAAAGTTTTGTGTGTCCAGTAAATATTCTCTTTTCCTCATTCTTATTGGAACACAGGAAAAACCGCACGGCGTAACCTTGCCAAGTGATTAAGACAGACACAAATTAAAATAATCCCACTCGTCCATCACATTAAATGATAAGAAGTTATGCAATATAAGTATTCATCGAATGATGTAATGTATGAACTAGGTCGAGCCATGTTGAGATCATTATATGTATACAGGGTGATTTTGTTATCACTGGCAATACTTGCAGGGGTGAAAGTACTCATCAATGTGAACAACTTTTATTATTGGGCCAACTCTGATATCGAGTAAAATAATACGGTAGCTTCATACATTTTGGTCGAGTAGGTATTGAACTTTTGTATGGAACAACTGATAATTTTTTCATGATTTCACAGTTAGTCCCATTATAAAAGTTGTTCATTTTGATGAGTACTTCCACCCTTGCAAGTATTGCCAGTGATAACAAAATCACCCAGTATAGAGGGTGGCTTGTTTGTTGTTGCTAGCGTAATGTACAGGCATATTGTTGCTGCAGTAAGTAAATATATCGATGATTAGCTGTTCCACACGGTTTCACCCGCGTTCCCGTAGCCTAAGTTACTCCTTATAACGTCAGCTATCTGCGAATGAAAGTCCCGTCAAAATCGGTACAGCCGTTTTGAAGTAGCCGGAACAAACAGACAGACAGACCGACAAAAAAAAATCAAAAAAATATTTTTCTCATAAGTACCGTATATACTTTCATATGCGTTTAGTAAAAAGCTGTTATTTTGAATTTGACATTACAAACGGACACTTCAATTTTATTTATTGGTTTTGGTATAGAAGAAGATATAGATATCTCAATGGTAGTAAAGTTAAAAGTCGTGCAAGCCTTACGTAATCCGCAACTAAGTGGACCACAGTATCGTTAGGTTGGTAAAGAACACGTGCCTACCACCACCCCCCTCTATAATCTCCCCCCCAACAACCCGGCAACCCGGCGCCTGACTAATACAAAAGCAATCGACACTGGCAAATACTTTCTACGTGTCGCGATGAGATTGACGAATGACTGTGTACAGTAAAGTTTAATACAGTAGTGTAATTTGGTTTTTATATTTATTTCACACATTATATTACATACATACTATTAAAAAAAAACTAAACACGTAAACCATCTACTTACTAATATAAAATAATCTAAATAAAAATATCGCCAAAGGGAGTTTTTTTTTTTTTTTTACTTTTGTATGGTGACGAAGGGACCGAAGCACACAAAGCCTAGAAGGATCTGGTTCTCAAGTGCAGCTGCCGGAACACACCAATAGGTGTTTGGCGACAGATTTTCAACTTGAGGGTGGTAGCCAGCCAGGCGGGTACTACAAAGCTGAGGGATCATTTTTTTTTAAGATAAAAGTGTTTTATGCTTAATTCGAAGATATATGATCTATATTTGCCAAGTTTAATCAAAATTCGTTCAGACACGTACGGCGTGTCAGAATGGATTCGGTAACAGGGTTAACACAAACATCCCCACAATCTTTTACATTTATTATATTACTAGTTGTCCTCCGCTGCTTCACTCGTGTTCCCGAGAAAAAAGTAGCCTAAGTCGTTCTCCATACCATAGGCTATCTGCGTACCAAATATCATCGCGATCGGTTCAGCGGTTTAGGCGTGAAAAGGTAGTTCCAAGTGATTTAAGGCGATGATAGCTCAGTGGTAGTGACGTCGGACGCCGCGGCGAAGGTCGTGAGTTCGAATCCTACAATGAGCTTGAGCTTTCGGTGAATCGTGAGGAAACCATAGCACGGTGGTAAGGTACTTTGTAGTACCCGCCTGGCTGGCTACCACCCTCAAATTGAAAATCTGTCGCCAAACACCTATTGGTGTGTTCCGGCAGCAGCACTTGAGAGCCAGATCCTTCTAGGCTTTGTGTGCTTACCACCTTCGGCCACATCATCACCTACCATAGTGAGATTGTGGTCAAATACAAGCCTATACAAAGTAAAAAAAAAAAAAAAAAAAGATCTTAATTTGTCTTTTTTCGTCAATATTGCGTCAACGAGCGCTAATAAAATACTTCAGAAAGCCTGTCACAGTTCAAAACAAACCTAATACAGTAAAACACGTCCCATAGAACATCGAGCGAGATATTATAGTAGATTCCAAAGACATTTTTCCATCGACCTATACACCTATGTGAACTTGGCACCCGACTTTCAAAAATCGTTTTTTTTTTGCGCATTCCTGTAGAACTTGGTAGGTAGTTGATTGTAGTTTAAAAATTGTTGATTGTAGTTGGACCAAAAAAATATTATGGGTCACCCAAATAGCCAGCCCCCGGATTTACAGAAACTCAATTCTCACGGTTGATTTGTAAGGGAAATCGTTAGTAGTTTTTTGTAGTGAACGAATTTTCGTTTGTAGTTACAAACTCTAATTAAGTAAATAAATAGATAAATATACTGTCCATCATAATTGGAAAAAAATATATGAATAATTCAATAAAAAAAAACGATAATTAATTTGAATGATCAAAATTTAAATACCTGATTCATACTCAACTTAATAGTGTGTCTGTTAATTTTTAATGATTTTATTTTTTATAATTTTTATGTGTGTTGTGTATGTAACTTGTGGTATGTATGTATTTTGTAAATCTTATTTATGTAGACTAATAATACTTTTGATAATTTAAATATCTATATATATAGGTGTAAAACCAACTGTTTATTTTGTATTGAATGTAAGGTGTATTCTTTGTTAGATATCCAAATTAAATAAATAAATGATAAAAAAATATATATTCAAAAATTATTCCATGCCATATGCATGCCATACACTAACAAGGCTGTGGCGTAAGATTTATCTGTTCAATCATTTTGAATTAAGAACTGTGGATTTTATTTCTTTAAAAAGTATAATACTTAATTAAAAAGTATGTCAATTATTTTTTAATGTGATAAAAATAACTTACATTATAATGCATATCTAGTAATAATGGGACATGCCATTTGGTAGACTATGTAGGTAGACTTAATAATTATACTTTTTAATTGATTTGGGCTACCAAATGATGTTATTTCTTCACAGTCAAGTTAGTGGTAAAACTACATATTAGTTTTTTTTATCACTAGCTCTCCACCAGTTTCACCTGCATTCCTGAGAAAAGTAGCCTATGTTCTTCTCCATTCATAGATAGGCTTTCTACATCTCAAATTTCATAGCGATCAGTTCAACGGTTTAGGCGTGAAAAGGTAATAGTTACATTTGCATTTATATTATTATAGTATGGACGAGTAAAATTGTACCAAAAATCGGTCTACAAAAAAAATTGTTATAATAAATGTTAAGTATGGTATTTTTTATTGCAACAACCTGCCCCTGAGCTTACTCTGACCAAAAAATAATAATTGGTCCTATTTTTAGGTAGCAACCAACCAGCAATAAATTAAATCAATTAAGTAAGTTTTTAGATAAGTGCTACAAGCTGTTTAATGTGATGACTTCTATACCTATAAGAGCAATGAAAAAAAACCTTTATGGTCATAGAGTAGTCTAAGTATTTATCTTTTGCAATTAAAAGATTCTCAATATTTAAAGGTTACTTTTTATATGTGCATTAAATAATTGCAGTTTCGCATAATAAATAAAAATCATACAGCCAATCCTCACAAAAAAAAAACTCATATTCAAAATACGAATTAAAATCGACCGCTCAAATCCACCGGTGGTAATGACGTCACGCTGCAATACACCGCACACAAGTAGGTCACCAATACCGTTGCACCGTTCGAATATGGAACACTACACCACACACAAAAATTTTCAAACTTGCGAAACGCCACACTGGCCACTATAAAAAACTGGTTCTCACATTGCTTACACTTTCACAATCAAAATATGGACGCACTAATTTATTATAATAGATCGATTATAATTTTAATTAAAATGTTTTTGGAATTCGGGCGGTTTTTTCGCGTTGTATTTATTTTGATGACGTATTTGTATGGACGCGATAGGTACAGGCGCAATTGACGTAGCGCGTCGCGGAATGGCGCATTTAGACTTAGTGTTGCCATGATTGAAATTTTAAATTCTGACATAATAAAAATATTTCGGTAAATATTTGAACGATGTCAGCCTGTATGTACAATTATTTAACTTGATTATAATGATGTCATAAATGAATACGATACAACTTTTAACTATTAAAACCCCCTAACTATTGTCCAAATCTCATTGCGATCGCTTTTAACAGACAGGAGTTAAATTCATGGGTATTATTGGTGTCCTTACTATCACACTAATATTATTAAGGGGAAGTTTGTGAGTGTATTTGTATGTTTGTTACTTCTTCCCGCTCATACGGCTGCACCAATTTTTATGAAATTTGTAATGGAGGTAGCTGGCACTCTGAATTAACATATAGATTACTTTTTATCTCGGGAAAACATAAAATCCCTCGGGAACGCGGGTGAAACCGCGGGGCGGAAGCTAGTAATATTATAAATGCGAAAGTGTTTGTTGTATTATTCTTCTTCCACGCGGCAGCTGAGCAAAAGATCGACATGATTTTTAGCATAGAGATAGTTTATGGGCCCCCGTTTTTAGCCCTGGAAAGCGGGTGAAAACGTTAATTCATTATAATAGATGTTAAAGATCGGACGGCACTAAGATCATCGTTCATAAAGCCTGAACCTTTTTTAAAAGGAAATTAAAAGGTAGTCTACAAAATACAACGACTGATTTTTTTATAATCCCATGTCCCTGCTAAATTAACTGGTAGGTATTTGGATACATTTATAAAAGTTTATAATAATTCTAGAAGGCTGCTTTGGTAAAATGTTATAAATAGCATCTATCTATTAATAAGCATTTAAAACTACTGAAAACCGCATGACAAATAGACAGAAAATATGTTTTGACAAAAACAGCGCAATTTTAACTAACATGGCAACACCAAAAGATATGTCATTGTGCTCGGACCGCTGCGCTACTACATGCTACAAACTCGATTCAATTTCCTTTTCCAATGATTCGAGCAAGAAATAAGACAGAAATAAACATATGGAGTGATGTAGAAGAGAGATGACTATTCATAGTAACACATATTTTATAGGGATGTCTACCCACGCATTTCGCGCCGTGAATTATTAATTAAGTAGAATAAATAAATAAATAACAGATGAAATTGTTAAGCCATATTTGTTTTTATTGTTAGCGTAGCGTGTAGGTGGAAATGTGAAGGCAAAGGGTTTAGATTTAGAGCATTATCGTGCCCTTTGAAAGCTGATGTTTGTAACTTTGTCTGTAAGAAGTAAATAATGTAACACATTTAGCTAATTTTTAATTTCATCAATAAGCATAATATATGAATTTTCACACACTTTATCATCAATTAATTCATTAAAAAGCACCTACTTATATTATTTACCACTAGGAACCCTTGTATAGACTTGTAACAACAGATAGTTGACATCTTCTCCCCGCGATTTTACCCACATTCGCGAGGTATTATGTTTTAACCTACGTACGTACTACCTATAGCCACAGTCTATGTAAATCTTACAGTCGGCCAACGGACACGTCTAGACAGAGCAATCGTGCGGGGCTTGCGGGTGAGAGAGGGGCGGTAGCGAGCCCAAGCTGCCATACACTCGCTTGGGACACAGTGCAGCAATGACGAATTTCCTTTTAAAAAAAGCGGCATTTAGCGTGATTTCAAACGCGATAGACCACTGTATGTAATTACGCTGTGATATTTGTGACACCACCTTGGAGGTTCAATCACCTTTTATGAAAAAACATAGAATAAATTCGATTGCTATTTGCTACTATTTATCAAGTACCGAACAGATTTAGATTAGGGTAAGTGAGGATACATAATTATTCAGTGAATGCATGAAACAGCAATTTTTACATTTCCACAATATAATAAAAACCAAGTGTCAACCCTACAGAACATAAAAAGTCGGCAAAGGAAGTCCACCATACAGCCACAAATACATATAAAACTGAAGTGCATCATTAATGTCAGATAAAAAAATAGCTTTGGTTCAAACCGCGGGCATTACTTATAATAACGTCAATTATATCGCTATATTAATGAGTCACGGCACCAGGCAGGAAGAGGGACATTTCTCTTGACATTATTAAAAAAAAAACGAAAATACTTATAAGTCCGTACGTAATAAGCACACAAAGTCTAGATAAGAACTGGCTGGCAACAACGACATCTGGAGGATGTTATAGCCGGGTACAGGAATGATTCCTTAGCCTTAAATCTCGAGTTCTTTGTAGGTTATGATTGCTTTTAATTGCAACTAATCTAACATCGCTTCAATTATTTCATTTTTAATTTATAAAAAGTGAATCCTAGCGATTGCTTTATATTCGTTGCGTTGTACCATTTTACAACATGCTTTTTTTTCTTATATTATGATGTATTTGTTTAGTGTTATCTTGGTTTATTTTTTCGTAATCCAGCTCTAATTAACCTATGTATGTATTAATTATGCTTATATATATTTAAAACTATACGTTAGTTTCCTATTAACATATTAATTTCATCAAAATTTTCTTGTAAAATAATCCTTGACGTGACACTGACAATAAATGTTTTGGCCAAAGAAGAAGTCTAAAAACAAAAAGAAAACTCAGATATACATTTTTACGTAAATTTAAATAAACAGATTCAAATGTTTTAAGTCTTTGATCAAATAATATTTGTACAAGATTTCATCACGTTGCATGCGGAAATGTATTTCTTAGCTAAACGAGTCGTCTCATGGCCTAATTTATATTAGTTCCGTGAACGGGACGAAAGTGGGACAGAGATGAATTAAAAATTATGTGTTATCTGTGGCATCGTCTGTTGGATATTTTAGTATTGCGTAATTATTTGTAAAATCTTAATTTATGGTGAATAACCCTAATGCTACAAATTCTTACATTAGAAAAAAAATATTAGACACATATTGCCTTACTTATATCTTACTAGCTGTCCCCCGTGGTTTCACCCGCGTTCCCGAGAAAAAAGTAACCCAAGTACTTCTCCATACCATAGGCTATCTGCGTACCAAATTTCATCGCGATCGGTTAAGCGGTTTAGGCGTGAAAAGGTAACTAACAAACAAACTCACATTCGCATTTATAATAACGGTTCTAATTTGCATACAATTTTGCATTTATATAAGTTTTTGCTTTGTTTATCTACATAGGCGTCTCCTAAAAAAATTCGATGACAAAAACATATAATTCTAACTTTATTTTTTTTTGTAAATCTAGTCGTATTCGGATAATGTCATAGCGCCATCTCGTAAATTTTGGAGGTACTTGCATTGTTGCTGGCTACTAGTACTTCAAAAAATTACGAGATGGCGCTATATGACATTATCCGAATACTACCAGATTTACAAAAAAAAAAAAAATCGGTCGCCTACATACTCTTCTTTAGAGAACGATAAATGTACTGAAAGATTGTATGGGAATTCCTTAATTTTTGAGAATAAATCACGAAAAATTGGTATTGGCAGTTATAAGATAGGGCTAAAATGTAAGGTGCAAATTATACAGAACGGGTATGGCGCCATCAGCTACCTCATTCAAAATGGAAAGAAATAGGAGCCATCCTATTCAGTAGACTACTCAGTCGGTTTGTCTTCCCGATCAGGATTGCAACCGAGCAGGTCTGAATAAAGGGGAATGTCTGTGTTGCACCGCTTCTTTCATATATTTTGCACCCGTTTTTCGCCACGCCCGTTCCGTCTGCTTACCTCTTCAACTTGACTGAGGGATGATCGACTACCCCAGTCGTCCCAGGTCTCTCTTTCACCTGTACAGAAACAATAAACAAAACATTAGTATGCCCTTGCCAATTTCTGAAGGAGTTGAGTAAGAGCTTGAGATTTTGGTGAAGAAAAACATAGTGAGGAGACCATAGCACGGTGGTAGGGTAGTTTGTAGTACCCGCCTGACTGGCTACCACCCTCAAGTTGACCGACCGCCAAACACCTTTCATCACTTACCATCATAAGAAAAAACCTAGAATTATTATATTAGATTATGATGGGCAGATTGGCGTGGTTAGTTAATATTTAAATTATCTTAACTCACAATAACTTGCATCGCTGCTCGCCTCCATGCTCCTCCGCTGCATCTGCATCTTGCTATGTTACAAGCATTTCCTGTAACAAGAAAGAAAGAAATAGTTTTTATAGAAGACAGGAATTCAAATTGTGTAAGTAAAACGAGGTTCTATTGTGATCTCCCATCAAATGGTATAGGTTTACCACATGTCAATGTCTACTGGGCAGTGTTGCACGACAGTGTGCCACAAGAGTCATACTTGTGAACAAATGCTGCTTGGGGGAGTTGGTCCGTTTGTTCTGGCAAATCTCCAAAATGGCTAGACCGATTTTGGCGCAACTTTCACTGGCACATAGCTGATGTTACAAGGAGTAACTTAACTCTGGCTACTTTTACTGCAGGCAAATTTTTATACCGGAAATGCGGGTGAAACCGCGGGGAATAGCTAGTTTATATTACGAATACTTTTACAAAAGCCGCGAAAATTTGCATATTATTTTTAATATCATTCAGTTTCAAAGATTTATTTTGCATGAGTACTTTAAAAGTATATAATAGAATTTTATATGACTGGAATTATTAATGGCATTATCGAATAACTTACCGAAATCTATTAAAAATTACTAAAAAATTATGTATTTTGCGAACGAAACTTACCTCACAAAATATAATTAAATTTCGAAGTAAAACTCACTGAACCACACAAGAAATGAGTCACAGACACTGAAATGTACTTAAACATGTACAAAGATACTGCTTTTCTTGTTCATTTGCTTTTCAATTATACAAAAATAGATTCTTAAAAGTAGACACACACGCCCATACATTTATTAGCGTAAATATCATCTAATAAAGGCCGTTCTTATGTGAAATAACTTCTAAATACACAAAGGGCACTGTTAAAGACACTTTTAATTGATAAATTATCTATTATTATTGATAATTATAGTTTAAACTAAAGAGTTCATTGTACTTTCTGTTTACAAAGTAATGTCAAATCGATGAAGTAGAACTGTGTTCCAGTATGCGTAAAGTTCATTTTTAACATGCTTCCAGAGTAGTCCAGAGTCGTTCAAATTTTTTATTGCTTCGTTTTTTAGCATAGACTTGGGTCTCGCAAACCATCAGAGTGTTGCCAGACCCGATTATCAAAAAACAGGAGGCGTTCACGTAGGTAGCTTCAGTACATAATAGACTTAGTAAATGCTCTCTCAATCTGGTAGCATAATACATGTAAAAACCCTAAAAACCAGTATTATCATTTGGCATTTGCTTCGCTTTTTTTGTTCGCTTATAAGGTCTATTACATATTTATATGCTCAATGGCGGAAAGGTACAAGTGGTGATCTTATTTGACGATTATTATCAAAGAAAAACAGGACATTCATGTAGAAAAACAGAAGAACAGGTGACATTTGAGAAAAACAGTAAATCTGCAAAATCTGAAGATCTGGCACACTGTTGCTATAATTTAAGTACTTTCTAGGTCACTTTATGTAGGTATCTTTATTTAAAGCCAATCAACTAGAAAGGTCATGTTGATATCTCAACAATAGTACGGTAGTTGGTGGGGTACTTTGAAGTAGGTACCCACCCACTCATCTAAAGTCCGCGCCATCACTGAAGTCCTATAGGTCCACCTCAATCATAGAAGTAATAAGATCCATTTTCATTATTCCATCGGACTTCAGTGGTGTCGCGGACTCTAGCCGCTCATTGATAATCGCTAACTAGTGTGTTCCGGCAGCTTGTCAGCTACCTAACCACCTACCTCTTAGGTCTTAGAGCATGTCGCCTTCTATACTTTGTATGCTTGCTTTTACCACCTTCTTTAATTAATAAAATCGGTATTTTACTCTATATGAGAAAAAATCTAAAAATGTACAATTTACATAGCTTAGGCAATAAGCAGTCGGAAAATGTTAGTTTTAGTTCATAAAATAACTTAATTAATTTTAAAATTCATTTCAAAGTTTTCAGTTTTTTTTATCTGTTTCTAAACTTGCGAAACAGTAGCCGCCATTATAATGACGTCATACTGAACTGAAGTACTATTATTATTATTTTTACACTAGTATTCATGCATTCAGGAACAGCACACTAATAAAAAGGATAATAGTATTTTTTTTTTTAAGTCCAATTGAGACCAATATCAGCGTATTTATTTACTTACAAGGGACCAAATAACGTCATGACCGTAGAGTTACATGACGTCCAGCGTTTTCATCAAACTACTCGTGGAATTTGAAAATGTAAAATTTAAATGCATTTTTATGGCACTTTTCTATTGAATAAAATTTTTGTTTTTTTTTTTGGTGGCTAATTAGCACCTTAGGAACGAATTGAGACACACTTGAGAAAATGGGTGTAATACCCTATTGATGCAGTTGTATATTTTTCGTTGTAAATAAAAAAACATCCTATTATATGAATCAGGAACAAATAAAGTAAAATAATTATTATTTAAAATATAATTAAATGCTCAATACAATAAAATCATCACAAATTATTCCTTTTTCCTTTTACTAGGTGAATCGTCATCTTTCGCGCTACTTCTTCTTTTCCTGTCATCTTTCTTTTCATCGCGATCGCCATCTTGTTTTTCCTCTTTGGTCTCTGGAATTACTTTTTTAACGCGTGCGGCTTCCGGTGAATATGCCCAAAGGAGCATTTCCAAGTGTTCATTAGTCGGTTCATCTTTTTCATTAAATAGTTTTACGTCGGCATACTGGAAAAACCAAACATTGATATTTTTTTAAATATATCGTCATGACGCCCATTATACCCGATCTTTACTAGTTTTTCACCCGCAGTTTTGCTTACGATCCCTTATTTTACCCCCTTTGGGATTGCAAATATTAAAAATAACGCTGGATGCAGGCCGCCCAAGACCGGTCCTATTGGAAATCCTTAAGGGAGGCCTATGTCCAGCAGTGGAAGTCTTGCGCCTGAGATGATTATGGACTAACTTTTGCTCTTGTGTTACGACAAAAAAAGTAGTTATTTGTTCTGAAAAAAGTTAAAGAATGACTTAATTATGATTTTACCTTTTCCTTGAGCTCCTTCAAGGCGGCATTTCTCACGATGTCCCACGTCTTGCCGCCATCGGTCTCGTGCACAGTGCGCAGCCTCTTGTACTCACCGTTCACGGAGCTGTACGCTGCTATGAACGCATTCTGTTCACAATATTGTAATACAGTTATTAGTTTATGAAAAATTTTATGATTCGTATGTGACAAAATTTTTACTTATTTATTTTACCTTTTTGTGGCAATGATAACTATGTGGTAGTGATGTTAAATGCTGAGATGAAGGAATCCTATGATGAGCTTTCGCTGAACATCGTGAGGAAACCGTAGCACGGTGGTAGGTTACTTTATAGTGCCTGCCTGGCTGGATACCACCCTCAAATTTAAAACATATCGCACACTTACCAGAGAGGTAGAGCATAGCGATATGTCGCTCAAAGAGCAGCTCGACTGGGGAAGTACCTCCACCTTACAGAGCACCGCAGCCAAATAACTGATAGTTATGTTCCTGCGCGTGAGTAAGGTCGCTAGAGCTCATCGGGGAGTGATACGTCTGGTGTTGCCAAACGTTCATAGGCTACGGTAACCGCTTACCATCAGGTGGGCCATATGCTTGTTTACCGACAATGTGGTGTAAAAAAAAAAACCGACAGCTGCACATAACATCCAGTTCCTTCTAGGTTCTGTGTGCTTACCACCTTTGGCAACTTCATCACTCGATTCTTGTAGTACAGGTTTACTCAACGTGGGGTACGCGAAGCCTTAGGGGTGTTTCGGGGGTAGTTCGTGACAAGATTTATGTAATGGCGGCTGGGTGGCTGGCAAGCGCGCGTGATACGCATGATGGCGCGTGCGCGACTTGATGCCGAGTCAGAATTAAGGTTAAAATTGTCCAAAATGACTTCTAAAATCAAGTCAATTTGCAACAAGAAACAAGCCTAGCAAGCAAGTTTTAACATATTTCTTTTTAACACTGTATTTGTTAACTTTTATTAAAATAAAAATCCCTATCCCTAAATTTTCCTATCCTTAAGGGAGGGTTGTAGTCATCTAGGAACTTTAACAGGGGGCCATAAGTTTGAGGAACCCTGTTTTAGAAAATACTAGAAGATCCATCATGATCTAACCCACCTGTTGTTCAGTAACACTGTCTCCAGCCTTCTTGACAGCAGTTCTAACGATCCCGATGCTGATATACGGGTTGTTCTGTTTGCTGAGGTGCATCGTGTCGAAGTCATCGAGGAACTTCTCGAACAACGACATGGCTTCTTTGATGTTTGATATTTTCTTCTCATCACGGGTACCTGTATTATATGGGGATGATCAAAGACTGCTTCTGGGCCCTGGCTGTAAGCTACTGCATGGAGATATACCTTATAAGAAGATTAGGGTGGAGGGTATGGGAGCTGGTGAAATTACAGGCATAGGAGACTTAACAACTTCATGTCTCAAGGTTGGCAACGTTTGAGTGATACCCCTGGCAGGGAAAATATAATATTGTATTTTCTTTGCCCGTAGTGTTACGAGCGTCTATAGGCTACGGCAACCGCTTACCATCAGGTGGGCCGTAAGCTTGTTTGCCACCTAAGTAGTATAAAAAAAAACGACGGAAAGAGTGAGCTCACTCTTCCCAACGATGACACATTTTCGTGTGCCATACGTAGGGCGCATCTAACGATTTAAATCTCTGGTGATAACTAAGTGGCTAGCCCATTACTCTACATGAATATACGAGCAATTCCTTAAATTCTACTTATATTATAAATATATAAACGGCTCTAAAACATATAAGATACTTTTTATTTACCAGGAAAACATAAGATTCGTTGGGGACGCGAGTGAAAATGCGGGGCGGAAATTAGTAAGACCAATTTTCGGATTTTTACCATTAATTGTGCTGTAAGACAAAGGGAAATCAATGCAACTTAGATGAAAATACGAAGACCGGTCCTATGGGAGATCCTTAGGGGAGGCCTATGTCCAGCAGTGGATGTCTTGTGGCCGAGATGATGATGACGATTGACTTAGAAGTTTGTTTTTTACAGCTTCAAGGGACCGTAGACCTCCTTAGTAGGATTTGATATTAATTTCGAATAGATACCTCCATGCGTTTCTAAGAATAAGTATCTTCAAAGATAACCCTAAAAAACCGGCCAAGTGCGAGTCGGACTCGCGCACGAAGGGTTCCGTACCATTATAAAATCAGCAAAAAAAACATGTCTGTTGTATGGGAGCCCCCCTTAAATATTTGTTTTATTTTAATTTAATTATTTATTTTTAAAGTGAATTTATAACTAAATATTCTGTGATTAATATCGAGCAAAAACGATTTAAAAAAATCACGTTTGTTGTATGGGAGCCCCCTTAAATATTTATTTTATTCTGTTTTTTAGTAATTTTATTTTAGCGGCAACAGAAATACATCATCTGTGAAAATTACAACTGTCTAACTATCACGGTTCATGAGATACAGCCTGGTGACCGATGGACGGACAGTGGAGTCTTAGTAATATATATATTCTGGAACATTCTGGGACATTATTCCTCACACGCGGCCATCTGACCCCAAACTAAGCAAAGCTTGTGCTATGGAAGCCAGATAACTGATATACTACTTTTTCTTTTATAAATACACACATATATAGATAACACCCAGACTCAGGACAAACAGACATGTTCATGCACACAAATGTTTGTCCTGAGTGGGAATCGAACCCACTACCTGCGGCGTGATAGATAGGTTATCTTACCAACCACGCCAACCGGCCCGTAGTAATAGGGTTCCGTTTTACCCTTTGGGTACGGAACCTTAAAAAGTATCAAATACTGAACGATTAACTCTTTGAAGTCAGAAGTATACTCACAAGTCAAGACTCTCTTAGCTCTGCCAATGAGTCCCTTGACGGCCAACTTCTGGTAGTCCGGGTCCCGGCCCTGCAGCTCGTGCAGGGTCCCCTCGGCGGCCTCCTTGTCCTTGAAGCCCAGCCCTTGCACCGTGTCGGGGGGGAGCTCCTTCTTCTCTTTTTTCTCTTCCATTTCCACATCTGAACTTGAATCTGAGTCCTGCAATGGAAATATCAAGGGTATGTTCCGATATACACTGCTAGCACTGTAAGGTATGACGTCAATTTAGTATACTGAGAAGCCGTTTATAGTTAGCTATACTGGGTACTGCTTAAAACGGAACACAGCCCAGTATACTGTCTGTCATCCTATATCCTACTGTCATTCTGGACGCTGTTGATCACGTGATCAAAGCACTGAGAGCACCTTACCTCAAAAACGTCAGTGCTCACAGTGCAAAAATGGCGGCGTTTATGACGTCATATGTTTCCCTAGGATACTGCGGCAGTATACTGTCAGTCCATAACGGAATGAATTTCTCGCTAACGCAGATAGCCTATGGTATGGAGAGCAATTTTTGACTTTCAGCCAATGAGATAAGATACAATTTCACTAATAATAATTCAAAAATAAGTTTACCTTCTCACTACTAACTTTCCTTTTCCTCTCTTCTTTCTTCTTTTCTTCTTTTGGTTTATCTTTCTTATCTCCTTTATTCTTCTCTAAGTCTGCGAGCCAGTTCTCGAACACTTCCATTGCTTCTTTTATATTCTTTATCTTATCTTCGGCTTTTGTCACTGGAAATAATTGTATTTAAGCTTCTTATAATATAGGGATCTTATAAAGAGTTTTTTTTTCTTTTGACCACAGTCTTATTATGGTAAGAGATGATCTAGCCAAAGGTGGTAAGACCACAAAGCGCAGAAGGAACTGGCTCTCAAGTGAAACTTCAACACACCGGTAGGTGTTTGGCGCCAGATTTCCAACTTTAGCAGCCAGGCCCTACTACTGTGCTATGGTTTCGTCACGATGTTTTCCTTTACTAAATGCTCAAGATCATTGCAGGATTCGAACCCACGACATTCGCCGCAGCATCCAACGTCACTACCACTGAGCCATCATCGCCATAAAACTTTCGGTGATCAAAAACCATAGCAAACTATACAATTTTACTGTCGCCATGCACACTATAGCGGTATTTCGGCAGCTACACTTGAGAGCCAGTTCTTTCTAGGCTTTGTTACCACTTTCGGCCACATCATCACTTACCATAGTGAGATTGTGGTCGTACACAAGCCTATACAAAGTAAAAAAAAAATGAAAAAAAAAATTTTTACTTGATAACACCCTCTTGGCCCTTCCCAGTAGTCCTCTAACTGTCAGGCGTCTGTAATTGGGGTCGTGCTCCTCCAGGAGTCGCAGGGTTTCTTCAGCCTTTGCCCGATCCTTGAAACCGAAGCCGGAATCTTCTTTGTCGTCTTTGCCCATGTTTCTGAAAAAAAAAAGAATAATTGGTATAAAAAATCACGGCGAGTTGGATACATTGATTAGATTTTGTTTTAAAATTTAATGTTTTTATACATTACTAGAATAGCAACATATTCTTCGTTTTATTTTAATATTTAGAATATTTTATAAGCCCCGCATTATTGAAACAATTCACATTAAAAATAGCAGATTATATTGGACTCGATTCGACTGAGTCGACGCGATCGAGTAGGTAATATGGTCTTGAATTTTTTTTAAAACCTCAATATAAATTAAGGCACCATTTACAAAATTATTCTACCTATGTATTTTTTTGCTTTGCCGCGAAACAAAGAACATACGTCACAATAGAGAAATTCCGCGGTCGAGTTGTGTAATGCTTTTGATTAAATAAATGCGAAAATTGGGTCACCCGTGTTTTTTTTTCTGTAAATAGTTCACCCTACTTTCTTTCTTACTGATATTTTAAAGAGCACGTGATTGACTGGATCATTTTGAATCTGTTGTATTTACTTACATAGAAATATAATATTATCCTGGAAATACGTAAGGACTGCTCTAAATCTACCTATCTATCTAAACATATCACTTGAGAACAATTCGACTTGGCTGGTTTTGTTTTGTGTTCGTAATTGACAGAAAAATGTTTGCATGAAAAATATTCTTTTAAAATCCACCGGAAAAGTCGCAAGTTTGGATGGAAGTTTTGGGTAAAATTCTAAATAAAAATAATGTGAAGTTCAGTTAGACGGTTCTGCTATAGTTTTCCTGGTAACGCGGGTGAAAGCGCGGGGAACAGACAGTAAGTAATAAATACTATATTGGGGAGGGTATTTTTTTGCAGGAAATAAATTTTCCCCGGAAAATTGGGAAATCGCGAAAACTGAAAGTGCTTTTTCTATAGGGGGATTTTATATAGCTATCTCATACTTTGATAACTTTTGGCAGAAAAAAAGGGGTAGTTTGAATCATGCCGTGACAAGACACACGAGACACAAGGCATATTTTATCCAAGTAACGCCGCCGGGTACAGCTAATTAAATATATAAATAACTAGCTCATGTACGATAAGCCTGGTGACGTAATTCTTATTAAACAACGATAATTTTATTTGTACAACTGTTGGTTACGTCGAATTAAGCTTGTATTGCAAAAATGCAAATTTGACAAGGTTTTTCATTGTAACTCTGATAAATTGTATTTGCTGTGTACATTTCAGTCTACAAGATGTGGCCTAGAAAATATTTAAAACTATTTAAAAAGTCACACATCTTAGGCTTCGTCTTCATCCTTGGACGGGTCTGGACGGGAATATAATAAAAAAAAACATCAGTGACATTTTTTTTTTTACTTTGTAAAATAATAGATTAAATTGTTTGATCACAAATCTATGGTAAGTGACGATGTGGCCGAAGGCGGTAAGCACACAAAGCCTAAAAGTAACTGGCTCTAAAGTCTAGTGCCGGAACACACTCATAGGTGTTTGGCGACAGATTTTCAACTTGAGGGCGGTAGGCAGGCAGGCGGGTACTAACTTTGTAGTACCCGCCTGCCTGGCTACTCTACCACTGTGCTATGGTTTCCTCACGATGATTTCCTTCACCGAAAACTCAAGCTCATTGAGTTTCACCTGGGCTAAGCGTAACATCCTGAATAAGACAGTCAATCACGTAAACCGAGGGTGGTTTGGTCAACTTGTTGTACATGCAAGACAGCAGTCAATACACTTAATGAAAATCGGTCTTATTTCTACTATGCTATTGTTGTGAGTTGGGATTTTCTTACCAAAACAAAAACACTGACAGATTAAAACAAGTGACACTGGTGACAGTCAAATGCCGAATTCCACAAGTAATCATGGGATGCAGGTAGCCTATAGCATGGAAAGACACATTGGCTACTTGCTATCCTGTAAAAACATAAGATCCCAGCGTAACCTGGGTGAAACCGCGGGGCAGAAACTAGTCTTCTATATAATTATATAAAATGGTAAACTGAAAATGAGACTGACTGTTGATATATCAACGCACACCCCAAACAGCTGGACCTACAGTCTTGAAATGCACATATATTTTTCGTTCATACCTAATATTATAAAATGCAAAGTCTTTATGTCTGTCCGTTAGTGTGCTAAAGCGAAAATGCATGCACTGCATGGATTTTGATATGGTTTTCACAGTTAAGTAGAGGGGTTGCTTGAGGAAAGTTTTAGCATCTTTAGCATTCGTTCTAGTGAAAAAGTCAGAGACAAGAATAACCATGCGAGAGGAGTATTGTTTTTTCCTTTTTTACAGTACACGAAGTTGGTGATGTCTAGACCGTTTACCCTTACGTGGACTTATCGGTGAGCGCTGAAGGTCCGCCACATGATTTAATAGATTTTGGGCATTAGACGCCTGAATGTGGCAAGAACCGTGACTGCCGATTTAAGTTTAATTAGGGAATGGTCGAATTGCTACTTGTAGCTCGGGCCATTACGGGACGATACATGAGAGGAACGTCGCGACGGTCCTCGCCGGTGAGGACGACTTCTGCGTTGACGGTTTTATGTAAGTCATGAGTGAGCATAGGCCAGTCTGTGATGGTTATTCAGACCTGCTCGGTTGCGGTCCCGATTGAGTAGTCTACTGAATAAGATGGCTCCCATTTCAGACTACCATTTGGAATGAGACAGTCAATAGGCACACGATCGCGGCAAAAGAATTCTGTGACTTGTTAGTCACAGCATCAGCCCAAATTTAACGAAATAAAATTTTCCTTTTCGATTTGAATGGCAATGGAATGGGTCTGAACTGATATACCCCCTATATCAGTTCATATACATTTCCAAAGATTAGTCAACATATCTACTAATACCTTCGACTTACAATACCAATTTAATTAAAAATACCTAAGTAGGTACGTAAATTCAAACTGCGTAACAACCTTGAACCAATATTATTTTACTTCAGTGTAATGCACTCACAAGGTTAAAAACGTCACGATTCTAAAATAAAGTCATACATTGTGAGTTTTATTTTGATAACCAGGTGAATGTTAACATTACGATATTATTATAATCTTTTAATCCTTAAATACTCTTTACCTAACCTACCAGATAACTGATAGATAAATATAGACTTCATAAAGATGGCACATTTTCGAAATCTAATTTGATCATCACTTCTATTATGGGACCAACTCTGAAATTGCCGCGCTCGGAATTTACCGTATATCAAACTAATAAAAAATGTATAGGAACTAAATGTCGTTTGCAGTCTGTGTCAACAAACAACTGCAGCTGTGGTCGGTGTCGGAATAAAATTGTATTATTGTACCTTTAAATAGTTATCCTTCGTAAAAGTCAAGTGTAAATAAGAAATGGTGCGAAATTGTACCTTCTTAGTTCGTGTCAAATTGTCAACTTAACTACTTACTGAAATTGAAAAAAAAGTAATTATTAATTATTTAAGAAATAATTATGACTTTTTTTTTTTAATAACTCGCTATTCCTGCTTTTTTTAAATGTAGTTTTTGGGTGCGCGGCTCATTCGAGAGCTAAAGGGTTGTTCTTTACATTTTAAGATATTCTCATTACTCTTACCTACCAGAGTTTTTAACGGAAGTAAAAGGCACAGTTTAATTGATTGAGCATCTTTCAAATCTGTTGTTTATTCTGCGAAAATTCATACCTAAATAAAATAAACATCTATCTATCTATACATATAATAAATAGTTGAATCCGGTGTGTCTGTATGGTTTTTAAAATTATTTTCCGTCTGTCAGTCTGTTCACGCACGGCTGGAACTACTGAACAGATTTTCATGTAGTTTTCACAGGTAGTCAGATATTAGTTTGGAGCAGAATATTGGCATGTTGCATTAAAATCAGATGGTGCAATAAAAAGTTATCGTCATTTTAAAGATTTCTTGAATTTACTTTTTACTGTTAGAAAGTTATCTTTAGGGGTTTTTTTATAAAGTCTACGCGAGCGAAGCAGCGGGCAAAAAGCTAGTAGTAAATAAATAACCTGGGACATTCGTTTATTCGACCAATAATGCAAATTAAAATATTTTATCGTAAAATGATAGTTAGCAAAAATACGGTGGCATCTCTAGTGTAAATGTTTTATCGAATACACGGAACACTACATGCCCACGTTGAACATTCAATTACAAATAGTAAGTCAGTGCTCAGTGCCAACTAGGCTATAAACCAAAGTGCAAATTACTAACAAATCTGATTTTAGATTTATTTTCCAATATAGTGAAAGGTTCCGTAGATTTTTTTAGTTATTTTGTATAGGCACATATAACATAATTGGTATAGGTTTATGTTGGACCACAATCTCACTATGGTAAGTGATGTGGCCGAAGGTGGTAAACACACAAAGCCTAGAAGGAACTGGCTCTCAAGTGTAGCTGTTGTAACACACCTGTAGGTGTTTGGCGACAATGCTCTCTGACCGACAGATTTTCAATTTCTGGGAGGTACTCTAAGTGCAAAATGGAACTAGTAAGTATATAGGTAGATACAGTTTTTATAAGCTACCCCGTTAATGCTATAAAAAATATATATATATATTGATGGTACGTGAAAACAGAATCATTGAAAATTAAGGCGTTCTTATTTTACACAAATTAAAAACCATTTATTGCATTGCATTTTTCTCGGAATTTATTCCTATAAAATAATGCTTTAGCATTCTAGGTATGATCTTTCTATGTGCCAAGATTCATATTAAAAGGAAAAGCACTGGTAAGGCATATCTATACATAACTAGCTTACCGCCCCGCGGTTTCACCTGCAAACCCCTATTTTAGCCCCTTAGGTATGAAATTTTCAAATATCCTTTCTTAGCGGATGCCTAAATGATAATAGCTATCTGTATGCCAAATTTTAGCCCGACCCGTCCAGTGGTTTGAGCTGTGCGTTGATAGATCAGTTAGTCAGTCACCTTTTTCTTTTATATTTACAAATCCTTTTAGGCTTTGTTTGATTACCACCTTCGGCTACCAACAGGCCCATAGTAAAAAAAAAAAGCTAGCACCAAAACCTTCCACATTACTTATAAAAGACTTAGAGGGATTTTCTATTACTTGACGCAACCCTAATAGCAATGATATCATGTCATTTCGTAGATTGGTCGATCGTGTCCTACTCATATTGTTTACATGCAGAAATATTAAGAATTTACACGTGATGTAATATACTAAAAGCATTAAAAACAGGTTTTTCAACATAAATCTTGGTCATTTACATAGCTTCTCTCGTCATCGCTCCATTAGTAGTCCGTGACCAATGACCATTCATTCTACTAATATAATAAATGCTAAATTTTGCATGTACCTATTCTTGTATACATCTTTGTTTATAAAATTTAAGTTGTCATAATATATAAGGTCCTAATAAATGAAGTACGTTCCTTTTGAGGGATGATAGTATAGGTCATAAGTATTCCGAAAATGATAAAATAAAAAAATTATCAAAAATAAAAAACCTGAAATTGTACTTCATAAATAAATGTAATGAATAAATAAAACAAAAGTAATGTATTTTTCAATGCTTTTTTAATTTTTTAATAATAAATTTTACACCTGATTATGCTGTTAATGGTTTTAATTAATGCTTAGTAGTGATGAAGTACCTACAATTTCAGTTTTTTTTTTCATTAAAATTACGACCGAATATTTTAATTTTATTACTATCATCCCTCAAAAGGACCGTACTTCTTTTATTAGGACCTTATATTTATCGATCACTTTACTGCCATTGTGAAACAAGTTCATTATTTGCATGACCATTTATTAACTAAATAGCGTTTTATAAGTATAGCCGTTTGTTTGCCACCTTAGTGGTGTAAAAAGGTTAAAAAAAGAAAAAAAACACGCCGTATGGCCACAGTATAAAGATGTGTATGGCTTTAAGAATTTGGTTTGAATTTGGAATAAAAGAATATGACATTAGATCTCTCGTCACTACGGAGCAGAAACTAATAATTTTAAGAGTGTTTTTTTTAGTAAGCTCAATAACAATTGTAACGTAAAGGAATAGTTAATAGTAAAAAACTGGCCAAGTGCGAGTCGGACTCGCGCACCGAGGTTCCGTACAAACTTCGTCCATCGTTCGTCCATCACGGGAAATGCACAATTTTATTTATTTACCTTATTTTAGGTTGGTGCCAATTAAACTACCTAGACCTCTAAATTGTATGAGCGCCCATACAACTCAGAGGTCTTTATTAATTGGCGTAACTATGTATGTATGGGGACACCCTTTAATTTTCAACTTTTTTTATTTTTTGGATTTTTCCCTTTATTTGTGCTAAATTTCGTGATACTAGGTCGACGGGAACTACCATACGGGTTGCACCCAAATAAAAGGGCAAAAAAATCGCGATTGTTGTATGGGAGACCCCCTTAAATATTTATTTTATTTTGTATTTAGTATTTGTTGTTATAGCGGCATCAGAAATACATAATTTGTGACAAATGTCTAGAAATCGCGGTTCTTGAGATACAGCCTGGAGACAGACAGACGGACAGACAGACGGATGGACAGATAGCGAAGTCTTAGTAATAGGGTCCCGTTTTAACCCTTTGGGTACGGAACCCTAAAAAGGAAGTCTAAAAATAGTTTACATACCTAATCGAAAAGGGCAAAAACAACGCGTTTGTTGTATGGGAGCCCCCCTTAAATATTTATTTTATTTTGTTTTTAGTATTTGTTGTTATAGCGGCAACAAAAATACATAATTTGAAAATTTCAACTGTCTTGCTATAGCGGTTCTTGAGATACAGCCTGGAGACAGACAGACGGACGGACAGACACCGAAGCCTTAGTAATAGGGGCCCGTTTTTACCCTTTGGGTACGGAACCCTAAAACTAAAAAACAAGGGAGTTATCTACTTCGCAAAAATAACTAACATAATATGTATAACCTACCTAACATAATTATCACTTTAATTAAATAAGAATATTTACTCAGAGCCATAAACCTGCGAACCAGTCAGTGGTGCTTAAATTATAATGTTTTTTTAAATTTATTTATGGTATTACCAAAATAAGAAGATTAATTAAATCCGAAACAATAAATTCCTATCCACAGAAATATTGTGCATAGAGATTTCCAGACCAACCATATTTTGCAGTGTATTTATTTTTAAACATGATGTAACTACATACTTACAGTTTTAAAAGTTCCGGTATTCGATAAAAATCCTCAAACAGCACTATTCACTTTTAAATAAGCTTTTTTTTTTGTTAATACTATTTAAAACACCAGAAACGCGGTCTACAATTGACTATTCCAATTTCAAATGTAGTGTGGTTGAGCGGGAATTTCACGATAACCCGTCAAGTAAGAAAGGTAGTCTACACTCGAGTGGGTAGCTTATAAAATGAACTGTATGACATAGCTGTATAAATTATTCGGGTTGCATGAAGAGGCGACAAATCGACAAAAATAACGTAGTGACGTCACCTATCGCCGGTCTTTGCTATTGCTATTCCAAGGTTGTATATTTCTTTCTGTTGTTGACATCATCGATGCTTCAAGTTAGCTGGTGGAGCCCCATCAGCCTTGACTTAAGACATAATGGCACTGCCCACAAATGGATTAGGTACCTATATTTACTTACCTACATAGAAGTTACATTTAGGTTATGAAAATACATGATATCGTTTCGTTTCAATAAATTAGAGTAAATTAAATAATGAAATTTGGTTATAGTTTGTTATTTTGTATTAGTTTGTATTATTTTTCAACGATTCGACAATAATTTTTGTTGCCGCTTTTGTTTTTAATTTTTATTCCATTGCATACAGAACTTTAAGAGTACGCTTTTTAAGGTCGAAATTGATTTTATACCTTTGGTTTTGCGTTCGGAAAATAAAACTACTTTTGATTTTCCTACTTTAATCCTATTATCCAACTCATCCCTTCAACTGAGTAACGGATCGACGTATTTTTTTAATAAACATATTTATATTAGTATTCCTCTGATAAATCTATACAAAAATTGTTCTAATTTTAAATAAAGCCAGAATACCGCATATTATAGGTACTTAAGTATTTGGATGGAGGTTTGGCCAAGGAACATATTTACTCCTGGGTTTGGCCCTCAGGTTTGGCCATTGAAAAATCAGGCCAGACAGATTGGCAGTGCGACCAGATTTAGCAAGAGTTATATAAACTCAATTCATAATAATATAATACAATTTTATTAAAGCGTGCAATATTAAATTAATCAAGAAACTTTTTCTTTTATACGCACCTACTTCCATAGAATTATGAGTTTAAATCGTTAGCATAATTTTGCTATTTTTTTCGATTTTTTTTGCAGTTTTTGTCGAGCAGCTGGCAAGAAAAATTTGGTCACACACTCACTGGTTCAGAAGGGAATTAAATTATTTTTAGTTGGCAACATTAAATAAATCAATAGAAGTAAACGTGCGTCCTTTACATTACGCAGTTTTTCTTGGTTTAGGTACTGAATTTTCACGAAAATGTGCAGTGTAAGACAGAAGCCGGTGTTCCGGGACCTCTCGGGCGAAGATCCAGATCCTGAAGTCACAGAAATCGAGTCACTCTGCATGAATTGCCACGCTAATGTAAGTAAAATATGTCGAATTTTCTTTCTCGAAGTATCGATCGACGCGACCTCTTTTTAACACGCTTTTTTTATTTAAACTTAATTTTTTAGACCTAGGTTTTTAGATGAAGTACCTAGTTTAAAAACAATGCTTGGGCTGTATTGTACCGAGCCGGTAAGTGTAATAGCCTAATTTCTACGTAGAAAAATGATGCAGCGCAAAATGGTGACAAAAGTAGTCTCTATTTTTTTGATCCTATTATCCCATTCATCCCTTCAACTGAGTAATGGATCGACGTATTTTTTTCATAAACATTTATATTAGTATTCCCCTGATAAATCTGTACAAACATTGATGTAATTTTAAAGCCAGAATACCGCATATAGGTACATACATATGCATTTGGGTGGAGGTTCGGCCATTGATAAATCAGGCCATATCTCAGATTAAAAAAGTTTTTTAATCTGAGGGCCATATAGATTTTCAGTGTGACCAGATTTAGCAAGAGTTCTATAAACTCAATTAATAATAATATAATACAATTTTATTACATAAAGCGTGCAATATTAAATTAATCAAGAAACTTTTTCTTTTATACGCACCTAATTATGAGTTTAAATCGTTAGCATAATTTTGGTATTTTTATCGTTTTTTTTTGCAGATTTTGGCAGTTTTTAATCGAGCAGCTGGCAAAAAAAATTTGGTCACACTGGCTGGTTTAGAAATTAGGAGGAAGTTATTTTTAGTTGGCAACATTAAATAAATCAATAGAAGAAAACGTGCGTCGTTTACATTACACAGTTTTTCTTGGTTTAGATACTGAATTTTCACGAAAATGTGCAGTGTAGGACAGAAGCCGGTGTTCCGGGACCTCTCGGGCGAAGATCCAGATCCTGAAGTCACAGAAATTGAGTCACTCTGCATGAATTGCCACGCTAATGTAAGTAAAATATGGCGAATTTTCTTTCTCGAAGGATCGATTTACGCGAGCTTTTTTTATTTATTCTTTATTTTTTAGTCCTAGGTTTTTAGTTGAAGTACCTAGTTTAAAAACAAAGCTTGGGCTGTATTGTACCGAGCCGGTAGGTGTTATAACCTAATTTCTACGTAGAAAAGATGATGCAGCGCGAAATGGTGACAAAAGCAGTCTCCATTTTTTTTTAGGATATTGTCAAGAAGCTTCCGAAAACCTATTCACGTTGAATTATATACATATACTTTATCATTGGGCTTTGTCTAGGCTCCCCCTGGAAAATAATCATAGATTATTAATTTATGAAATCTTTTGTGTTCTAGGGTATGACCAGACTGCTCATGACACGTATCCCGCACTACAAGAATGTGGTGCTCATGTCATTCTCGTGCGAAGAGTGCGGTTATGAAAATAACGAGATACAGCCAGGAGGGGCTTATGCGGAGCTTGGGGTGAGGTGCGCATTTTGTTTTTTTACTATATTTGCCTCTGACAACTATATGTTTCCCAATTTCTGATGGCACACAACACAATTATCTGATTAATATTTGAATTATTGTTCTGCTAGCTGTCCCCCACGGTTTTACCTGCATTCTCAAGATAAAATCAGCCTATAATCTTCCTCAATAAACTGGCTATCTAACAGTCATATAAGTTGATTCAAAAATCCCATGCTTTAAGTGCTCTAATGGTGGAAGAATTTTTGAAATCGGTCCAGTAGTTTTTGAGTTTATTTGTTACAAAAATACAAATCTTTCCTCTTTATAATATTAGTATGATTTTTTACAGATGGAAACTGAGAGTAGATACTCCCATAGACATGAACCGGCAAGTGGTGAAGAGTGACTACACATGTGTTAAAATACCTGAACTGGACTTTGAGATACCGGCGCAGAGTCAAAAAGGAGGTTAGTTTTATTAAATACTAGCTTCAGACATGTGGATTTGAGCGCGTTCCAAAAAAATGTTACCTATCTCTCTACATACTATAGGCTATTTGTGTACCAAATTTCATCGCAATCGGTTCAGCGGTTTAGGCGTGAAAAGGTAACAAACAAACTCATATTCACATTTATAATATTAAGTTAGGATTAAGTTTAGGAACCGAATGTTGTATGTGTCAGACTATACATAATTGATTGCCTATTTGAATAAGATATATTTTAATTTCATTTACTACTTTATTTATCCGACTTCAAAAAAAAGAGGAGGTTCTCAATTCAACTGTATGCTTTTGTTTTTGTATGTTTGTTACTTGATTACTCCGCCAATTATGAATCGATTTTGATGATTCTTTTTTTGTTTGGTAGGTCATACTTGAGAGATGGTCCCATATATATTTTATTATGATCTGATCATGGACTTTGAAGATATGACGGAATTCCTCAACGAAAAGGAGTACGAATATCGCGATTTAAATATTTTATTTTATATTATCGACAATTATTATTGATAGACATATCCTTGATGGGAGACAAATCTTGATAGGTATACAATACACACAATGAAACTAAAAACGCAAAAATAAAAGTAACATTTAACAAAAAAGGTAAAACCAACTTCAAAACGGGTTTGCACTAAAAAGTATAAAAACGATATTATAGTGAAAGAATTTGAGGATTCTGGAACACGTGCTTCTCTTTCCCTGACTTCTAAATTCTAATATGGTTATTTTATATTGTACCTACGTTTTCTATTATTGTACACATCAACTGTATTATGTTCACAAACAGAGGTAACAACAATTGAAGGCCTCATCTCCCGGGCAATATCAGGCCTAACTCAAGACCAGGAGGCAAGGAGGAAGGAGCATCCTGAAGCAGCCGAACAAATTGACACTTTTGTAGACAAACTGAGGCGGTTGAGAGAGCTCGAGACACCGTGGACACTGCTGCTAGAAGATATTAGCGGTAAGTATATATATATGTATTAGCTAACTAGCTAGCTTCTTATTTTCATGTGGAGACTAGCCTTCCGCCCCCCGGTTTCACCCGCATAACCCTATTTTACTGCCTCAAGCGTTGAATTTCCACAAATGTGCAAAATTTCAAGTCTATATCACCTAGTCAGTCAGTTTACCTTCCTAACTAATATTATAAATGCAAATGTGTTTGTTTCTTTGTTTGTTACCTTTTCACACTTAAAACGCTGAACAGATCGCAATGAAATTTGGTATGCAGATAGCCATATGACTATATAACTATATATGTAATCATATGTTATATAGTCATATCTGGGGTCTGGGGAACGCGGGTGAAACCGCGGGGCGGAAGTTAGTTATATATATATATAGATTCGTAGACGAATAAGAGTCACTGACATAGATAGCCCAGCGAATTAGCAATGGGCAGGCCACATAGTGCGCAGAACGGATGGCCGATGGAGAGCCGAAGAGTTCTGGAGTGGAGACTGCAGACCGGCAAGCGCAGCGTGGGATGTTCACTTACTGGTCCTATTGGAGATCCTTAGGGGAGGCCTATGTACAGTGGACGTCTTGCGGCAGAAATGATATTAATGAAGCTAGTACAGCTTCCGCCCCGTGATTATTCCCGGCGTTAAAAGTATCCTATATGTTAATCCAGAATATAATTTTATCTCTGTGCCAAATTTCATTCAAATCCGTTCAGTAGTTTTTGCGTGAAAGATTAACAAATCTTATGCTATGGTTTTATCACTATTTTTCCATCTCCAAGCGTTTATCTCAGAATTCGAACCCACGAGACCTCAATGATGAGATCGTATATTAAAGTATACCCAGCCAGGCGGGTACTACAAAGTACCCTACCTGTGTTTTCCTTAACCGAAAGCTCAAGCTCATTGTAGGATTTGAACCCGCGATCTTCGTCACTACCACTGTACTATCCTTGAAGTAACCATTTCGCATTCATATTAGAGATACTATTTTTTAGATAAAATTTCAACTTGTTCAGGTTCATTATTTTTCTTGTTGTTATTTTTTTTTCCATTTTTGTGTTTATGCATAATCCAACTAATATTATAAATGCGAAAGTTTGGATGGATGGATGGATGTTTGTTATTCTTTCACGTAAAAACTACTGAATGGATTTGAATGAAATTTGGCACAGATATAGATTATAGTCTGGCTGGAATAGTACATAGGCTACTTTTTATCCCAGGAAAACATACGATCCCTCGGGAATGCGGGTGAAACCGCGGGGCGGAAGCTAGTAATAATACATTTCTTTAAAATTTGTTAAACATTTAATGAAAAAAAAAACCGACATTGTCAGATTGTCCAAAAAAATACAAAATATATAAAAAAATTAACCGAGTTTCTTGCCGGTTAGTCAGTTGAAGGCGACTTCCGAATCGGTGGTAACTTAGTAGCTTCGACGTTCATAAGTGCCCTTTAGGGCCTAAACTGAATAAATTGCTTTGACTTTGACACATACTGTCTCTTATTTTAGGTAATTGTTTTGTGGAGAACCCTGAAGCTCCCCGCAGAGATCCCCGTTGTGACAGAACAGACTTCAAGAGAACCAAAGAGGAGAACCACACACTTGGGATATTTACACAAGAGGAGGTACGTATCTAGGGGCCATTCATGGTTTACGTAAGGATTTGCATTCAAAATAAGTTATCAAACACTAACCAATGTATAAAACATTTAAAAAAAGAGGGAAACCACGATTATTTTACGAAATTTATCCTAATTATGATTTTTTTGACATTTCATGAAAAGTTGCTGATTTGAATGTCAGTCAAATACACTATTTAGGCTAATTTTAACCTCCCCTACTTATATGTATGTGATATATAAGATTTTTCGGACTCCCTCTCCCCTTTACGTAAGATTTTACAAATAATTCAATGCTATTATTACGTGATAGTAGAGAGGATTTTTTTACAAATATAAATAAACTAATGAGAAGTAGTACACAGTTATCTGGCTTCCATAGTACAAGCTCTGCTTAGTTTGGGGTCAGATGGCCGTGTGTGAGGAATGCCACAGGATATCCTAACTAATATTATAAATGCGAAAGTGAGTTTGTTTGTTACCTTTTCACGCTTAAACCGCTGAACCGATCGCGATGAAATTTGATATGCATATAGCCTACGGTATGGAGAAGAACATAGGCTACTTTTTATCCCGGGAAAACATAAGATCCCTGGGGAACGCGGGTGAAACCGCGGAGCGGAAACTAGTATACGTATATTTACTCGTCATGGTTAGAGTGGTAATAAAAATCACAATGTATGAACTCCCCAGACATCTGAGGAGTTCCACCAGGGTCAAGAGAGCACCCTCCTGTCCCCCACGGACCCTGGACAGTGCTCCTACGACAAGATGGAGGCAGATGAAGTGTTGCAGTTCAGAACCAATTGTCCGGATTGTAATGCACCGGCTGATACTAATATGAAAGTTACCAGTTAGTAACACACTATTTTATTATTTCTACCCATATTAAGACGGGCCGGTTGGCGTGGTTGGTAAGATACCCTATCTATCATGCCGCAGGTCGTGGGTTCGATTCCCACTCTTGTCATACATTTGTGTGCATGAACATGTCTGTTTGTCCTGAGTCTGGGTGTAATTATCTTTATATGTATTTACAAAAGAAAAGTAGTATATGTAGTATATCAGTTATCTGGCTTCCATAGTACAAGCTCTGCTTAGTTTGGGGTCAGATAGCTGTGTGTGAGGAATGTCACAGGATATTTATTATATTATATAATTATGTGGAGCTGTGTGTAGTGTATTTTGTACTAGTTGTTACCCGCGGTTTCACCCGCGCTCCCATTCTAAAGTTATTCACATTGATGAGTTCTTCCACCCCTGCAAGTATTGCCAGTGACAAAAAATCTGCATGTATATTAAAATTCTGGGACACGTCTTTAGCATGAATAAATGTTCTTAGACAGTTTTTAAGTATTGTTTAAGTTAGTTGTTTGTTTCAGATATCCCTCACTTCAAACAAGTTGTAATAATGGCGACAACGTGCGACGTGTGCGGACATCGCACCAACGAAGTGGGTCTATTTCATATTTAATACTTGATTTTCCCTGCGGTTTCACTCGCATTCCCGAGATAAAAAGTAGCCCATATCTCTTTCCACACCCAGAATACCGCAGCCAAATAACTTATAGTTGTGTTCCTGCGCGTGAGTAAGGTCGCCATAGCTCATCGGGGAGGGGGGAAGGGTCGGCAACGCGCGACATGATATGATACGTCTGGTGTTGCAAGTGTTCATAGGCGGTAACCGCGTACCATCAGGCGGGCCGTATGCTTGGTTGCAATAAATATTATTTCAGGTGAAGTCTGGAAGCGGCGTTGAGGAGAAAGGAGTCAGATTTGAAGTGAGAGTGGCCAGTAGAGATGATTTCTCGCGGGATATACTTAAGGTAATTTAAAAAAAAACATATTATAGCTAAAACTTCAATATAAATAAAAAAATTACATTCAAAACGTTACATTTATTTCAATGTTAAATAAAATCTAAGGGGCCATCCATAAATTACGTCTAACGTTAAGGTTATGACGTCAAGAATAAAAATCAATATAAAATAAATATATAAGGGGGCTCCCATACAACAGCCATTTTTATAGATAACCAGCTTTCGCCCCGCGGTCTCACCCGCGTTCCCCAGGGATCTTATGTTTTCCCGGGATAAAAAGTAGCCTATGTTCTTCTCCGTACCATAGGCTATCTGCATACCAAATTTCCGTCCGATCCGTTCAGCGGTTTAAGCGTGAAAACGTAACAAACAAACAAATAAACAAACTCACTTTCGCTTTTATAATATTAGTTATTAGCTAGTGATGAATAAATTATAATCTAAATTTTACCATGCCAGATGATAACATTTCTAAATTCAAACTTCATACAAAAAAATTTACGAATTGTATTTTCAAAATGCTGAGTTTCACCTCGTTTGTATGAAATTTTGGTGGCCGGGCCAAATTCCGTGCCGGCGAGTGTATGTAACGTCACAACAGAGGGGAGGGAGTCTAAATATCATAGGATTCCTGTGAATTTATGGATGGCCCCTAACGTGAAATGTTATACTAAAAAAAATAATTCCACATGGTCAGTCGGAGACGTGCATGATGAGTATTCCGGAGCTGGAGCTGGAGGTGGGCGGCGCGGCGCTGGGCGGGCGCTTCTCGACCAGCGAGGGGCTCGTGGCCGCCACGCGCGACCAGCTGCGCAACCAGGCCGTGGGGGACGCGCCCGGGATCAACAGGGATGGCATGCAACTGTGAGTTGGACATTATTTTTTTTTCGGCTACCGTCCCAGCTAATATCTAAAGTAGATGGGCTCGGGTTCTCGTATAGAACGCATCAAAGATAGTCCGTCCCGGGGGAAGTGTACCGAGTGCCCAATTACAGGGCAGAGTAGGGCATTTAACTTAACCCAACAAATCTGGGTTAATCATTCGTATTCAACTAAATGTAGGTGTACACAGACACACTCACACACAGACCCACCGACATGCAGACATACCTAACCTACACACAGACGCACTCACACACAGACACACCTACACACTCGCACATGGAGACACTCACCCACAAACACTCGCACAAGGACGCACTCACACACGGTCACACGCACCCACATACAGACACAAGCACACACAGACATATACATACACACACATACACATATTTACACAGTCAGATTCACGTACTTATACATAATGAATGACTTTCATGACACAGTTTAGCTAGACAATTAAAAATCACCTGTAAGTCAAAGTCAAAGCTATTTATTCAGTTTAGGCCCTAGGAGGGCACTTATGAACGTCGAAGCTAAAAGAACCGGGAAGAAACTCAGAAACACACTAATAAAAATATATATGAATAATTCCAGGTTTATAGATAAATTGCAATCAGTGTTGGAATGCAAGTTGTCTATCACGTTAGTCCTGGACGATCCGGCGGGGAACTCGTACGTGCAGAGCCTCAATAATGAAGACCCCACGGTGCCTGATGATGGTAAGCCGCTTCCTTTATTTAGTTTTTGTTTTTACTATGGTAAGTGATGATGTGGCCGAAGGTGGTTAGCACACAAAGCATAGAAGGAACTGACTCTCAAGTGCAGCTGCCGGAACACACCAATGGATGTTTGGCGACAGATTTTTAATTTGAGGGTGGTAGCCAGGCAGGCGGGTACTACAAAGTACTCTACCCCCGTTGCTATGGTTTCCTCACAATGTTTTCCTTCACCAAAAGCTCAAGTTCATTGTAGGATTCGAACCCACGACTTTCGCCGCGGCATCCGATGTTACCACTGAACTATCATCGTATATTTAAGCTCCCCACCCATCTTAATCCCGATCTTTATCATCTAACTTAACATAATATTTTCAGGTTTGAAAATAACTCGCTACGAACGGAGTTACGAGCAGAATGAGGAGTTAGGGCTGAACGATATGAAGACGGAGGGCTACGAGAATGGATCGTAGTGCATGGATATAAGGTATAATTTACCATAATTGTGAATATGTACAATAAATTGTATATTTTGTACCATAGTTTAGTATTGTTTTATTTTTCCTTTCCATACTTAGTTGTTGCCACAGAGTTGAAAATCTGTGGCGAAGCAAACCGATGTCCTGGGATTAGACATGCTCTTGAGAGCCATTAGCTACCATGCATCTACCACATTGGGCCACATTTACTTAGATGAGATTGTGGTGGAAAACTAGATTGAAGTAAAATTGGGTGTCAAAGTTCGTGATTTTTTTTCTGTGTCGTATTTCGAAATATTGATTCCACAATATTGTTCAACAAATGCCTCTTAACATAATAAAATTATATTGGTGAAATTATCAACGATTGCTGCGATATAGACGGATTATAAATGGATTTAAGTCCGCCATGTTGTTATTTGTATTTGGGTTTGAAGAACATTTTTGATGTTTGTATATTTTTTTGTCGTATTTCGAAATATTGGTTTCACAATACTGTACACCAAATGTCTCTTAACACAATAAAATTATATTGCTGAAAATATCAACGATTGCTGCGATATAGACGGATTAGAAATGGATTTTAATCCGCCATTTTGTTTATATAACATGTCCACAATATGAAGTTCCATTTTCAAATCTAAAATCGTCACTTGAGGTTAAAATATTCCTTTTGGAATGCCTCAAGGTATGATTTCTATTTAAAAAGTGGTATTTTGTATTATTGGACATGAAAATGCATTTTTGAAAAAGTCAGTTGCCTTCTAGGCTTCATAAAGGTCGTCGATAATGTCCATAGGCGACGGTAGCCACTTACCATCAGGTGGAGCGACTGCTCGTCATCTTTGGTATATCTAAGAAATACAATAAAACAGTCGGGGAAAAATGTTCTAAAATGTTTCACTAGAACCAGTAAAAAAAAATATATTGACTAAAAATTTGCAAATGGGTTGTAGGCAAACAAGGAGTGAACTGTATTTATTTTTGCGTGTGAATTTGGATTAAACTCTTAGCGATTTCAGAGATAATCGTGTTTTGAAAAAGGTCTGCATATCCCAAAAGTTAACGCTCCCGCCATCATGCATTTCTCTTTAAGGATATGGGAAGCAGTTATATTATTACCCTTCGATAGGACCTTGCGCTAGTTCTGGTTTCAGAAGTTACTATTATATTCCTAAAAGAGGACTAAAAATGGACTAAATATGTTCAATACATTATACCCACAGGCCATACAAATATTGCAAACACAAGTTAAGAGCCACTCACCGTTCCTCCGGAGATTGTCAGGTTTCCCATAAGTTTTTCTCGAATTCCTTATTTTAAAAAGTTATATCCAATGGTATTTTTCTTAATATTCACAAACATGTACGTGCACGGCACCGTGTTTGTTTTAGTAAAATATAATTAAATTATTTGCATCGAACTTCGAAGCATGACAGACAGAAGAGATTTTGACGTCTTATATTTTCGAGGGCGGTTTGATAGTAGCGCCTCTCATAGCCAAAATTGGTACTACCGAATCTCTCCATCAGTTCGGAAGCAGTCTTCAGCTCGTATGCATTCATTAATTTCATTCGGTTCGTACGAACTCGCAACCTCGCCACCGCGACCGACTTACGATCGAGTGAGAACGTGGAGCGAAGAACGAGTGAGGGACACATCGCTCAATCTACTACTCTTAGAAAAAAAAAATATATTAAATTTATGTAGGTATTATGTCAAACATTAGTATGATAAATGATGTAGAAAAAAACAATTGAATAAGAAACAAAGCAATTTTTTTAATCTTAAATGTCGTGTAAAAAATCATTCACAGTATAAAATAAATTGTCTAATAGCCATTTGTCAATCGCATGTTTAAATTTCTGTGAGATCGTCTCTTTGTTTTCTTCATTTCTGTATCCAAAATCTGATCGATTGGCTTCATCTTCACTGTCATTTCCGTCAGTTTCGTGAAACACAAGATCGGTTCATTCCTCTTTGCTGGGTTCCGACTTCAACCTCGTTTTGTCTGTTTATCTGTGCTGATGCAAAACCCAGCATTCTTGAAGCAGTTTTGGTCAGTTTTTTCATGTTCAGCGCTACAATATGGGGTTCTTAAAAAGGGGCGTAAAAAGAGCTCTTCAAGGTCGGCGACACATCGGCAATCCACCTGGTATTGCAAATGTTCATAGGCGACGGTGACCACTAATCATCAGGTGGACCGTCTGCCTACTTGGCAACCTACTGACATAAAAAAAACGTTAATATTGGGATTTATTGATTGCTTTTAGGCACTTAAGAGTATATCTAACAACTTATCTCGAATAAAAGCGTTTGAACAGTCCATATGAGCAGTACAGTTATAGAGGTAGGTTTCAAAGGTTCTTGGAGGAAATTCATGTATAAATATAGTGACAAAGGTGGTTCTTGTAGGAAATTAATGAATTCTCCGCTGCTACTGTTGTCAGTACAATCAATAGCTATACCTACCATTTCCATCATCAATGTCATTTAAAACTTTTGATTTTCACCTTCAGAAAGTGTAACAACTTAAGGCATTTAATTTAGCTCTATTTATAGGAATTTGACTTACATACATTGGGCAAAAAGATAGTTCATTTGGTAATTTCTTTTTATTCCTGATAATACAGGATCGCCAAGCTACAGCATAATAAATAAATAAATCAGGGCTCTCTCTTCTGGGTTTGTATAATTCTGCTAACCACTGCAATCTCTTCTGATGATGGAAGTTGTATATAAGGATGTAGTCCAGCACACATTTCACATTGAATAACACCAAAACGCCGAGCGTCGTCTGTACTTCTCTGGATTTCTCTCGAAAAATTCGAGAACAGCTTCTCCTATGTTTGGCTCAACAGTGTTCCTCCTCCATTGATTATGTGTCTTGGAACTGTGAATTGGCTGTAGGTCCAGTAGTCGCTGGTTTGCAGCAACGATGGTGTCTCAATATCACTCGAACGTGTGTCTGAGCCCCTATTGTCTCAGTAACTGTGTGTGGCTTTGTTCGCCACGGTACAAAGTCACGCTAGCTCAAAGATTTTCTCTAATTAAATGGTTTTTCACTTAAACTAAGGTTTTCTTCCTTTATACGTCCAAAATTGGTGTTGCTGATGAAACATGTGCATATCATTGACTGTGACATTTTTGTCGTTTCATCATTTTTAAAGCTGGCAAAAAAGTATTGGATTTTCAAACATTTCAAAGTGTCCAAGGTTACCCGCCAAATAACTGTCCGACCTCCCAAATTCAATATTTTCGTCAACTGCCACCAAACCAAACAGTCTTCGTGATTTGAAAAATAACAATTGAAACTGCCTGCTTGATAAATAAGTCACTAAACCATAGGAAAGCCAAATAAAAATACTTACGTATGAGTATTTTGTTTGGCTTCAAACTTATTAAGGCGCGATCATAAATTAACAATCAACATAAATTAACATTTTCCACTTCTCAGTACTTTTAGCGTCTCTGCTACCTGTTTAGCATCATAGACAGCTCATCCCACTTTTGCAAACTACGCATCCTACCCCTAGCATCCGTAGAGGGTTTGCTTAGGTCTCCATGCCTGAAAAATTATTAACATTCAAGTTCAATTCTAGTTCATGAAACTTAGATACTAAACACTGAAATCATTAGTTCAATAAACAAAAACTAACACAAATTCTACTTACTTCTCCATAAACGTCACCATCATATCAAATTGAGCCACACTAGTTTTCATTTTAATATTAAACCTAGTTCACAATTCATATCATAACTCATAAGCATAAGCTTGGACTTGTAAACCAAACAAACAACGGAATGTCCTAAAAAATACACTTGAGACAGACTGTATAGCCCGCCTGAGTTCTATATGCGATGTTTCTAATACTGTCAGCTTAAAAAAGTTTTGTATTTTGTTTGGTTGGTTAATTCACAGATAACAAAAATGGAGCTTTAAAAGAATGAATGATCTAATGAATGTTCACTGTTCACGGTGAATAAACGCGTTAGAGGAATTTGTGACTCACACTCGCACCTTATTCGTTCTACTTCGGAAGAACGTTTTCTCGGTTTACGTCGTAAGGACGTAATTCGATGCAATCTATGAAACTTCAGGAACAAAATCACTTGTCACGTGCGAACCGTGGTACCACCACTAATTCGAATGTTTGTTTACGTCACCTGTACGCGTGATTCAAATTTCAAAAGTTTCTTAATTAAATGAACTCATTACAAGTATTTTTAATCGTCACTTGTTCCAATAATAGATATGTATATTTCTTTTAAATTATGCATTTCTTTTAAGGTATGCACTTAGAAGTAGGTATAAAGTATAATTTACAAATTTTATATTATAACAATAGCCTGCGGAGCGAACAATTGATTCAAATGCGTTCTTGTCATCTATAAAATCAAAAACTTTATAGTACCCTTTCTTAGATAACTTCTGTTTTACTATTCTCTAAATACTTCTTAAATCTATGTACAGATAGTTCTTGGTTTAATTTGTGTACTTTGTTATACAAACGTATATATTGCCTTTTGAAAGAGTCTTTTACTTTGCTGAGCCGAGTTACAGGTACAGCAAGTTTGTGCTTATTTCTAGTGTTCAAACTATGAGTGTCGCTGTTTTTAGGAAAGTTATGTATGTTTCGTTGTTTTATTCCTTGTTTTATATGTGTTTACGCACACACCGTGGACGTGAAGTGTCCGAGACTACCCGCTGTCCGGGGCTATCTACCCCTCCCCTATCTTTCAGCAGTTTTGCACGCATATCCTTTGAATTCTTCAATATTAACATGTTCTCCAGATGTTATTGTTTGTAATATGACAGCAAACTTGCGTATCAGTTCTTCATCTAGACCTGTAATAGCAGTTTTTTCTGAAAACGTTGCCATCGTTGGTAGTAGCATGACCCTGCTTCACCACATCAATAAGCAGGCCGAGTTCTGTTTTGAAGCGGTCTTGAACAATTTTCTTCCTTGCATCCCTTGGATCTTGGTCAACTTTTCCTTTGACAGCCCATTTTTTGATGTCCAATCTCTAGGATATGTTGAAAGATATTCCATCATATTTATACGTGCATGCAATGAAGAAATTCTGAACTCTTTCATGTCAGCTAATGTTACTTGTTACTTCCAAATGGTTTAATTCAAACAGTTTTGCTAAGCAATAGTTAGCAGCATTGAATCTAGCTTCTGAAAGGTATTTTGGCATCAATAATTGTCATCCGGAGCTTGTGACTAACTGTATTGCTGTTGCACTCAGTCGGTTGGAGAGCTAATATTTCATCCTTCATTTTGCTTTCTTCATCTTTCACCACTGCTTCATTTTCTTTTATAAATGTAAACTGCACCGGACAGAACTAAGACTAAATGCTGCTGAGCAAGGTTTCGAGTGCTCCCAAACTGTTTTCTCATCAATTAATATACTCGAGTCCTCTTGAACACAATCCCATTTTTGATCTAATTAGATACTCCAACAAAACCTCACTGAGATATTTAAATCAGTTCTTTGTTTTTTAGATCTTCTAGTAAAGATTTTGATATTCTATTCACTGTTAAGTCTAGAAGAGCTTGCCGAGTATTTTTTTGCTGAGGAATCTGTAACCGTGATGAAATTGTCGGTTTCTGGTGGATAGCACTCTTTTTCATTTTGCAAGCGGTTGTAAGAAGTGTGTTACTTAGAACTTCTCGAATTGAGGACTCTTTCAAAGTTTGATAATTTAAGTGATATAACTAAATACTTTTGGGGTGTAAAAGGTTTCATATTAAACGGGGTTTTTTATCAAATCATGGAATCTATCAGCTGCTTCTGGATTCTTCATCATATATTCAATCACAAAAGCAATTTTGTCTCGTCCATCTTTCTTCAATTTGGATACAGCTGCATTAAGAAGCTCACTGCAATCACTCCCCAAGCTATCCTTCTTTTGCTTAGATCCAAGTCTTTAAAAGGTTTTCTTTCTAGCGAACTTCCATTTGGTCATAGTACCACCTGATGATGTTGAACTCCATGGTGAACGACAGATGTGAAAGCTTCCTGAAAGTTTTCATTAATGCAGCTAGGCCAGTCGAGATTTCCCTCAAGCCAGTTTCCTCCGGAACAACTCCATTTTCCGGCTTGCGGATCGCCAACGTTTCTACTGCTGTATTTTTCGGTAATATTCTCGAAAAGCCACACGATCTCCATCGGATAAATTACAGCTCAATCGAGATTTGTTACGATGCTTTCGTATTTGGGATGTGGTTAGGAAAAAATAATCTTAGGTTTCGATAAACATCCACTGATGTGTCTCGATTTTCTAAACTCTTAAGGAAATGGCGCCGCGATAGCACGGTTAACTACAACTACTTTTACTTCTGCAATGTCCACGTAAAATAAAGAATTTAAGGTATTCTTAATTGAAATACAAAAATCATTTATTCAAATTAGGCCCTGTAAGCTTACCAAATGCCTTCGATTGTTTGGAGGAAGCCAGCACTCTATGAGTTTATCTACAATTCAACTATTTTTCGTCAATTTTCTTTAAAAGTTTACCAAAATCTTATTTAGTATCTAAAATCGGTGATGTTTTAAATAAAACTCCATAACATTTAGTTTATTAAGATACTTATGAAGGTCAGAACATGAATTATTACTGGTCTTGCAACCATTCTTATAGTTAATAAGCGTTTACAGGCACTTATCGGTCTCCGGCTTTGATGTTTCTCTTGTTGATAGGAGTCACTCAACAATCATATTGATTTTTAAGAGAAGATATAAACTTCTATTTTGAGAACCAAACCACTGTTGCCATGTTTCAATTATTTGTGTCATAATTGTTCAGAGCTAGAAAGCTTTTAAAATAATTTTTACTCATATCTCGTCGTGGTAGGTGCAGATCCTATTTACCAATTAATTCTTGAATCGTCTACAGTCGCTTTCGATACATTCTTGCACGTCTTTATCTCCACAGGTACATTTTTGCGTCACTGACGGAATGTCCCCAACCAACGCTGGACAATCAGAAAAGTTGTCCACAGTCACGCAGTGCCTCAACTCATTATTTTCAGCAAGGCCTTCATGACTTCTAACCAGCTGCGAAATAGCTGCATTTGCTGTTCTCCCTGTGTAAATATCGAATTTGTACAGGTATCTAGTCTGACTCTGAAGGAGTTCGTAAGACTTCGGACAGCTTTTACGGCAAAATGCCCGAGAACTATTGCGACTTTCCATAAATTAGCTGACATTGAAATGGCTCCATTTTGTAGCAAATCTTGACTTGTCATCGCAGAATTACCCACATAATGGATGAAATTGTCCAGCAAAATGTACAGATTATACGTCTTCGGTTCTTAATATTTGATATCAAGCAAGCGAGTGGTTGTCCAGTACTCATTTTTCTGAAGTTTGTAGATCTAATCCCATAAACTTACTGGGTTGATTTCTCTAAAACATTCTTAGGTCTGATCGATCCCCTTGGGACACTTCCCAGTTCTATCTCATCATCTCGGCGTATATATTTACAAAAGAAAAGTAGATGTAGTATATCAGTTATATGGCTTCCATTATATGGCTCTGCTTAGTTTGGGGTCAGATGGCCGTGGGGTGGAGGCAATGTGACGTCCACTACTAAGTGATAATTAAAAAATATACTAGTTTTTTTTTTATCGAAACCTTTGGTTTTACGTCTGTATTTCGGCTCGTCTGCACGCCTCCACTACCCAGCGGACAGTGAGTGCGCATGGATGATCCGCTATACACTAAAAAAGCGCATTCCAATATCGGAATAACTTTTTCGGTATTGCAAGCAAGTGTTTGTCAAGTCTTCATCGCTGACATTAGATGTGTCGGATGCAGGGCAGTTACACATGTTGTGCAGTACGCAACATGCGTTGATTATTTTGGACGCAGTCTGTGGATTATAGTGTACAACCGGTGACGCAATAAACACCTCCATATATGGAGGTGCCATATAGCTTTTAACAGTCCTTTGCTCTACTATGTTCCTAGAGGATTAATGTCTCTATTATTCCTCAGGAGATCCAGTTACTGCATTTACCATTGGTGTCATCATTACTATGCTCTCTGAGTATAACCACAATCACCAAAGAAAGATTTTGTATTTTATTTAACTACTAAATGATTGTAAATTGATTTACTTTTACCTAATAAATATTGTTGGTTCAATTTTTTTCACCACTTGATACCTTGCAATTTCAGATATGTCATCTTTAATTTGCCACTTAAATTTGTGGACATCTTTTTTTTTTAGCAAATTGTATTACATAGACATTTTCTGTTAAAAATTTTACCTGCCCTACATAACAATAACGATGCACAAGATTTTTCATGGACATCAAATTGACTATGACCCAGTCTCGTATCTTCGATTGGTGATGGAGGTTCGGAATAAATTCACATGAAATATATAGAAATTATATGAATCTCTTTTTAAAATAATATAAATATTCCATCGCTGATTAGCCAGGAGGAAAAAACAATAATACTGCGTCCCACCCCTTCCAAGTTGTTAAATCATTTGGTCATTTGATTATGTTGGTAAGTTATTCTTACAATAAAAATCAGCCTTTAGATGGCTTAATATAAAAATAAATAAAATAAGCCATAACATGCCTAGACATTAAACTAAAAACATCTCATATTTTTCGCCGGTATGCCTTGGCAGAAAAGAACAATATTTCCAACAACTCTCTGAAAAAGAATTTCCAAAACTTCGTTCAGAAAGCTACTTACTGTTGTACTCTCGATTATTATTTATGTAATTATGTTTAAATGCCTTCCTTCTCAAACCGCTGTGTATACACGTTTTTGGATTACGATTTAGCCTCGAAACTTTATATTCTTTCTTTGGTAAAATTTTGATTGTTATCTGTTGTGTGTACCAAATAAATAAAATAAAATTTAGCACGAAATTTTAATGAAATTAAATTACGTGCAAAATCCACAACGTATACTACAAAAGGATGATAGTGAAGTACCCTGTCTAGTTCAATGCAGTTACGCGCTTGCACATGCTTTTGGGTATATAGTTCTTCTCTTGAACCCGAAACTGCATTGAGGATAGGAGTCATAAGCCAAGGGCATTGTGGATACCCAGAGTCAACTGAAAAAAATGTTTTTGTCTTTGTTTTGCCTTTCATGTTATTTTTATAACCTAATAACCATGCTTGTTCATTATTTTGATGAAGTTCACGCATATATGATTCAGCTCTACTTGAAGACCATATATGTGAATCATGTCAAAAAAAAAAAAAAAAAAAGTGTAGCTCCACCAAACTTTGCATTCACATTTGTCACAAATCTGTAAAATAAAACTTATATTGAGAAAATGTTTTTATTATATTATTATACTTGAAACATTACACCTAAAAATAAATACAATTTTCTGTTATAAAAAAGATTTTCTTCATATTTAGGCTTTACTATACACAATTTCTTGTAAATAAATGTTTTTCTTTCTTTCACATGGGTGCTATCTATGCACCCAATTACTCCAGGCAGGCCCAATCTTCTCTGGAACCTAAAACAATAGGTTATAATGTGTATTACATGTAAGTAAAATTGTAAACAAATAATGTGATACACACTCTTGTTTTATAAGTCCTTCGACTTGCGTTGTTTACGGAAATACTATCCATTTTCCCATGCATTTGATGCAATAATCAATGCATCAACCACTTGTCTGATGCAGCGACTAGTTGTGCATTGAGCAAGATGGTGAGTGATATCAACAATTCGTTGTTGATGAACACCTTACAACCAAGAAAGAAATGAAGTGATAATTATTGTTGGGGTGTGTGTTGGCTTCGATAAGTAAATGGACTGATTACTGGTTTATAAAAAGTACCTATTATTGGTCAGAGATTAGCGGGCTTAACATATTAAAATATTTCTATTTCTTGTAATAACCTTACCTTATAGTTTGGGTAAAGATTGTTCGTTACATATATGGGTTCAATACGACACGTTAGGATATAAGATGTTGGTTATTGCTAAGCTGGTCCATGAATTGATCACGCATCCAAACCTACCAGAATATAATGCGTGTCCACTAACCTGATTCCTGTTGAAATATATGATTCGATTCCTGACGTCGCACCGGTGCGGGATGCCACTGGTTTGAAGTCGTCTATAACTCCTTGTTGAAACTACTGCTTGATGTCGATAAAATGTCCACATAAACACGCACCAACCGCTCGAGCAGTTGAATTTCTACCGCAGTCTAGTCATGGATTCTGACGAGGAAGCACTGCTTTTGCTGCTTCTGCTCAAGCGGAGACGACGGCGGCGACGTCAAAAGAGAAAATTTTGGGTTCATCCAATTTTGGAATTAAGAGAACAACATGGACAATTCCATCATTTGTTTATGGAACTTAGAAGTGATGAAGAAAAATTTTTCAACTATTTTAGGATGTCAGTGTCTTCGTTTGATGAAATGAATAATATACTAAGGTCTAAAATTAAACGTGAAGACACAATCATGAGGAGAAGTATCCAAGCAGAAGAAAGACTAGCAGTAACATTGAGGTTCGAAAAATAAATAACAATTATTTAAATTTTTATTCATTAAAAATATTGGAAAATAATTCATCAGACATTACTGAAGATGATGAAAGGTCTTCAAATTGAGAGTTTTGGTCATCAGCCGCTGATGTAGCCAGTAGGGGCCAGTCGCTGATTTAGAGGGGCCAGTCGCTGATGCAGAGGTAGAGGGGCCAGTATTATAACCATATTGTCCACGGTAATCATAAGGTGAATTCTGTGATGAATATCCCCTGCTCGCAGGATATATGTGATTTGTCATCCCTTCAAAGTATTTAATTACGTTAAGTATTTCTGTCTTAGCATCTAATTTATACTGCTCATTAATTTTTTTAAACTCGCCAACTAATGACAGAAAAAACAATTTATCTTCATCTTCAACAATGCGCGAATTCTGTGATTTTTCATCGAAGCGTTTAGCTAATTTTTCAATTAAGACGTTCTCATCTGTGATTGTAGTATTTAATTTTCTTTTGTTTCTTTTGTTTATTTTATTTTGACGATTTTCACTTTCTTCAAACGTAATTTCAGCGTGCTCACTTTCTTCTAAACTGTTTGTTTTATCGGGTCTATCTTCTATTATTACCTTTAAAAAAGACATCTGCTGATAATATGCATATGGCCGAATGTTGGCTGCTGAACCACTCTTTGGTTTTATTTTTTTAGCATATCTGGTGTACCCATCTCTTAATGTCTTCCATTTTTTCTGTATTAAAATGGCTGTAACCCCTTCAAACTAAACATGGGTAACATTCAATAATCCTCCAAAGTATTAGTGTTTATTATGGTGTGGTGGTTGGGAACCATTAGGTCCAACTTACATATTTGAAGTTTTTTTGGTCAGAGAGTTACCTTTTGTTTTAATATAGTAGGTTATGTGTCAATTGTAAGTACATATTATATATACCTAATCATTACAATATCATAACTACTTACTCTTGTTTTATAATGGACCTTTCTTGTGTTGACTGTGGAAACACAATCCACCTGCCGAAGCCCCACATAATCGTAGAACTCGTCGTCGTTATCTTCGGCTTCACTGCTCGACTCCCGAAGGTACTGAGCAGTAGTCTTCAGTAGATTCCGGTTGAGGAGGTCGTCGAGAACGACGTACTATGTTACGCCGAGCTGTTGTGGCGTGATCGCGAGGCAAGCGCGGGGTGGTAAATTCTAGTGTTAGGGATACTGGGCGTTGCTCCATTGACGTCACGAGGAGTCTCCAAACCTTAAAACAATATCTTTGAGGATATGAGACTAAATAGGAACAATTATAACGAGATCACACTTAAAAACTTATTTTTTTTAAATTACAATTGGCCATCTCACCCGAATATACCTAGCTTTTTCCTAGTTTAAAAAATTACCAATATAGGTAATTTTTGATCTTCTTTTCCTTTTGCCCGCATTTTGAACACGAGTTATCGAACTCGGTGCAATGCTCGTGCACCCAAAACTGACAAACTTTACACTGAAGCCAGTCTTCGATTAGCTGGGTTTCATAATAGTTTTCTCCACATCCACGACAGTTATCCTCTTTGTTAGCTTTTCGTTTTCTAGTTTTCTCAGCAATTTTTTTTAAAGTATATCGGCACTGCAATCAGACAGCTTTCGAAATAGGTTATTTAATTAATAGGTGGCACTGGAAACTGATATCTGTTGCAGATATTGTGCAAGACAGCACATGCATTTATAATTTTTGCAACCATATGGTGGTCATAGTGCAAAATTCTATGTGCCAGTAAACAACTCCAACGTGCTTTTAAAACACATGAATGCAGCGTTCCACTGTGTTTCTAGTGAGGCAGTGAACATTGGTATAATGTTCATTTGGGCTATCGGGTTCAGCATTCACAATTGGAGTTAGAAGCCATGGTCTCAGTGGATATCCTCACCTGCAAAGTAAATATGAATGAGCAGGAAGTTTAAATGATTTATAGAATAATGATGTACTATATAAATACCTAGCAACCAAACAGTTTCTCCTTGTCCCCGAAGCTCTTGTAAGTGATCCTGTATCTCAGAATTTCTCTAATCTATGCATCAGGCAGCCAGGAAATCCAAATTTGTTTGAAAATCTGAATACAAAAAATATTTTTACATTATTTGAAATCAAGCTGCTTCTTAACAAATAATATAAACAATGTTTAGAAACAAATATACCTAGCTAATTTAGCATGTAGGTCTTATGATCATACAGAAAATTTATAGATAAAATACTTAACGAAAATAATTGTTTAACAATGGAAACACAAACAACAACAAAAACTACTTCATATTTTATAATAAGGCCTCACTTGAATAACAACTTTTTTACCCATTTACTACTGTCTGCCTTTCTTATTGTGATTGAAAAAAATGAATATATGTTTTGAGAATGGCATGAGTGCTTAGAGCCATGGTCACCTCTTTAACAGCATTGGAGACACTAGGTTGACTGAGCCCTTGGAGATAGCTCATTCCCAAAGGCTTTTGGTAAGAGCCTGTAGCATAAAATGAGAGTGCTGTAAGGCCCTGTAATATAATGTCTTTCTTTAACAAAACTTTTGTATGTATTATGATTAAAAATTACCTAAACAATACTTCGAATATGCAAATACTTTACATTCTACACTAACCTAATAAGATCCCTCCTGCACTTTTAAATTTGCCATTACATAAATTTAAGGAACGTGTTAAGTCTATTTTAGTACAAAAGGCATACTATAACGTTAATGAATATTTAAATGACGACAATGCTTGGGTGTAGCGCTCGCTCTTGCAGGATAAATTTTATGTAATAGTCTAAAGTTTGTTTTGAAAAGAGTAATTGCTGAGTTTCTTGCCGGCTCTTCTCAGTAAAAGCAACCTTCCGAACCGTGCGTTAGAGTCTGACTATTCTTAAGTGCCTGTATAGGCCTATTTGAATGAATAAATTATTTCATTTCATAACCTTGGTACTCTTCCTCGATCGAGTCATGTAGGGCCTTAGTTTAGAACACAAATCCACAATGAGCTCTTTCGACAATCTGTAATGTGCTTTGAACTGAGCCTCAGACAGTTCTAAAGCTTTGGCTTGATCTCGGAGGTTACGACGCAGCCTTGCTGTGTTGTAGCTATAATTTCTCCTGTCCTCTACCTCCATTCCACTCAGTAAGAGAAAAACACGAGCCATGTACGTACAAATGAAAACAATCGCTGATGTGCCGACCGCTGACTGGATAATTATTTATAACACTTCACTTTGTACTAAGTTGCTGAACTGTTCAATACGTAAATATGGGTAAATTTTATAAAACAATACAAGGACAATGATGAAATAAATCAACATAATTTCATTAAAATGTACGTAGCAATCGAAGAGCAATTTTCGATAGACTAAAACAATCCATGAAAAGGTTGTAAATGCTTGCTTTTTGCTATCGCGCTGCTGTAAAAAACGATTCGTTATACCAAAACCAATGCACATTTTAGTTCACCGATTGTCCCATATAGGCAGCACTGTCGCTTGTTGGCTATGTTTATGGCACCTAGCCTTTCAAAGTCCAAAACGTGTTTCTTGAGGTTCTTGTTAATATTGTACAAATATCAGTGAAGTCACTTCACTGAAGTGGTCACTGTCAAAGACATGTGTCACGTAACAAAAATCTATTAATTCATTCCAGGCATTACCTTGCAGATGCTCTAGGCCCTAGGCTCTAGCTAGGGCCTAGGCAAACACGAACATGTGGTGGTAAATACCGTTTGTATTCTATTAGTAAATACTCTTTTACTGCGTCTGGTACGCGGCGACTTGGATTATTCCGGCAATTATTAAAAACGCAGTGTCTGGCCGTATTCAGTGCTCTCATGTAAGCTGTAAATTGTAGAACCGCCACATTTCCTTCACGTTCAACGTTAACTATTTCTTGATCTGCAACATTTTCTCGAACCGGTAATCGAATTGCATTTTCGGTTCTTTGCCAGCATCGATGACGGAGATAACGTGTATTATTGAATGCAACCTGATAAGACATAAATAAATCAATTATAATCGATCAATCCAATCCAAGTTTTTGAAATGAGACCAACTGATGGCCTATTCCACTATGAATCAGCTTAATAAACAAACCTCCAATTCAGCAAAATGCAGAATCAGCAAGCTGAATTCGACCTTGATACCTCCGGGTTTGCAGATGAATCACAGGTCTGTCTTAGCTATCCTGTACTACTTATGTATACAAGCATTTTTTTGCGTTAGCTTGATAGAATTTTCCACATCTTTGAATGTTTCCAATTTGAATCGCCTCTAAGGCTACTCTCTGACCCAAATACGGCATTAAGTCTTATTGGTATTTGCATTATTGAAATATCTTTGTTTAATAGATTTTCACTAACACTCGACACACGACACGAAAATTACTAGAGATTATTATTTTGAGGGAGGCTTGGACACGGACGAAGTTCCCGAAGCAAAAGAGGCCTTAGTATTTATGGTCATTGGTATAAACGCAAATTGGAAGGTAACATAACTTTGTCTTCCTTCGTCTTACTTTATTTTTCACTTTTTATCTTGCCTTTCTATTACATTGTTTATAGAATACCTTATCTTACTTTACTGTGTTCTTATAATGACACTGAATAACCTCTTTTCAAGTAAAAAAAATGGTTTGGGCTGTGCGTTGATACATATTATATTAGTCAGTCAGTCAGTTTATACTTTTACAAATATATGCTCATCTTAGTCGGATTTTTTTCAAGTTCCTGTCGGATATTTTTTATTAGATGGAGCAAACGGCAAACAAAAAGCACAATTAGTATTACAATGTCTGAGACATTTAAACGAATCGGCAATTTTTTGCCGTCCCATTCAATTTTCCTTCTTATGGCCATTTCGTCCATCGTTAGACAGCAATACATAGGACTTTTCGTCAGTTGGGTGATGCTGGCGCTAGTGGTTAATCCTCAAGAAACTGGGGAGAGCATTCCTGCAGCAGCATTCTTTACACAAACGGCCAAACGCAGACCTAATGTCCCGGTGCGCTAAGTTGTATAGGATGCTAGTGAAGACGGAGCGACTGATGCCCAACCAGACAGTTTTATAGTAAACATTGTCTGATACGTTCGGATAAAAGAATACGACTATGAAATACGGCAGCGACATTATGTAGAAAAAAATAAAAGCGATGATATTTAATATAGTAGTGCTCCGTCAAATTTGTATGCGACAGAATTTTTGTAAATCAAATGACGTTTGGCGCGCCTAATGATGCCCAATAATCCCGAAATATAAAATTTTGTACCCATAATAAATGGGATAACATGAAAAATTACAGTCATTGTTATACGAAAATTAAGATTGCCGCTAAATTCCCGAAGAGAGTAATCGTAATCATAGCCGAGGTGCACTCCAGCGCCAGCGGCAATGAAGCAAATTAGAAATATTGTAAACGAGAAACCACCGATGGGATATGAGATGATCTTACGGTAGATGCATGACCGCCAGCAAAACCTCAAAAAATTTGTTCACTATGATGGCCTTGTGCGAAGGCGTATTTTATCGTGGTGCTAACCAAGAATTTTATTTCCACAAATCTGGCCTTTTTCGTCGAATTTGTTTTTTTTAATGCTCTTTATTTACTGTTTGACCTTCCGATTTTTTTCAGGTTTCTGTCGGATATTTTTTAATAGATGGAGCAAACGGCAAACAAAAAGCACAATTAGTATTATAATGTCTTAGACATTTAAACGAATCGGCAATTTTTTGCCGTCCCATTAAATTTTCCTTCTTATGGCCATTTCGTCCATCGTTAGACAGCAATACTATGGACTTTTCGTCAGTTGGGTGATGCTGGCGCTAGTGGTTAACCCTCAAGAAACTGGGGAGAGCATTCCTGCAGCAGCATTCTTTACACAAACGGCCAAACGCAGACCTAATGTCCCGGTGCGCTAAGTTGTATAGGATGCTAGTGAAGACGGAGCGACTGATGCCCAACCAGACAGTTTTATAGTAAACATTGTCTGATACGTTCGGATAAAAGAATACGACTATGAAATACGGCAGCGACATTATGTAGAAAAAAATAAAAGCGATGATATTTAATATAGTAGTGCTCCGTCAAATTTGTATGCGACAGAATTTTTGTAAATCAAATGACGTTTGGCGCGCCTAATGATGCCCAATAATCCCGAAATATAAAATTTTGTACCCATAATAAATGGGATAACATGAAAAATTACAGTCATTGTTATACGAAAATTAAGATTGCCGCTAAATTCCCGAAGAGAGTAATCGTAATCATAGCCGAGGTACACTCCAGCGCCAGCGGCAATGAAGCAAATTAGAAATATTGTAAACGAGAAACCACCGATGGGATATGAGATGATCTTACGGTAGATGCATGACCGCCAGCAAAACCTCAAAAATTTGTTCACTATGATGGCCTTGTGCGAAGGCGTATTTTATCGTGGTGCTAACCAAGAATTTTATTTCCACAAATCTGGCCTTTTTCGTCGAATTTGTTTTTTTTAATGCTCTTTATTTACTGTTTGACCTTCCGATTTTTTTCAGGTTTCTGTCGGATATTTTTTAATAGATGGAGCAAACGGCAAACAAAAAGCACAATTAGTATTACAATGTCTTAGACATTTAAACGAATCGGCAATTTTTTGCCGTCCCATTCAATTTTCCTTCTTATGGCCATTTCGTCCATCGTTAGACAGCAATACTATGGACTTTTCGTCAGTTGGGTGATGCTGGCGCTAGTGGTTAATCCTCAAGAAACTGGGGAGAGCATTCCTGCAGCAGCATTCTTTACACAAACGGCCAAACGCAGACCTAATGTCCCGGTGCGCTAAGTTGTATAGGATGCTAGTGAAGACGGAGCGACTGATGCCCAACCAGACAGTTTTATAGTAAACATTGTCTGATACGTTCGGATAAAAGAATACGACTATGAAATACGGCAGCGACATTATGTAGAAAAAAATAAAAGCGATGATATTTAATATAGTAGTGTCCCGTCAAATTTGTATGAGACAGAATTTTTGTAAATCAAATGACGGTTGGCGCGCCTAATGATGCCCAATAATCCCGAAATATAAAATTTTGTACCCATAATAAATGGGATAACATGAAAAATTACAGTCATTGTTATACGAAAATTAAGATTGCCGCTACATTCCCGAAGACAGTAATCGTAATCATAGCCGAGGTACACTCCAGCGCCAGCGGCAATGAAGCAAATTAGAAATATTGTAAACGAGAAACCACCGATGGGATATGAGATGATCTTACGGTAGATGCATGACCGCCAGCAAAACCTCAAAAATTTGTTCACTATGATGGCCTTGTGCGAAGGCGTATTTTATCGTGGTGCTAACCAAGAATTTTATTTCCACAAATCTGGCCTTTTTCGTCGAATTTGTTTTTTTTAATGCTCTTTATTTACTGTTTGACCTTCCGATTTTTTTCAGGTTTCTGTCGGATATTTTTTAATAGATGGAGCAAACGGCAAACAAAAAGCACAATTAGTATTACAATGTCTTAGACATTTAAACGAATCGGCAATTTTTTGCCGTCCCATTCAATTTTCCTTCTTATGGCCATTTCGTCCATCGTTAGACAGCAATACTATGGACTTTTCGTCAGTTGGGTGATGCTGGCGCTAGTGGTTAATCCTCAAGAAACTGGGGAGAGCATTCCTGCAGCAGCATTCTTTACACAAACGGCCAAACGCAGACCTAATGTCCCGGTGCGCTAAGTTGTATAGGATGCTAGTGAAGACGGAGCGACTGATGCCCAACCAGACAGTTTTATAGTAAACATTGTCTGATACGTTCGGATAAAAGAATACGACTATGAAATACGGCAGCGACATTATGTAGAAAAAAATAAAAGCGATGATATTTAATATAGTAGTGTCCCGTCAAATTTGTATGAGACAGAATTTTTGTAAATCAAATGACGGTTGGCGCGCCTAATGATGCCCAATAATCCCGAAATATAAAATTTTGTACCCATAATAAATGGGATAACATGAAAAATTACAGTCATTGTTATACGAAAATTAAGATTGCCGCTACATTCCCGAAGACAGTAATCGTAATCATAGCCGAGGTACACTCCAGCGCCAGCGGCAATGAAGCAAATTAGAAATATTGTAAACGAGAAACCACCGATGGGATATGAGATGATCTTACGGTAGATGCATGACCGCCAGCAAAACCTCAAATATGTCACAAACGATGCAAGCTGCATGAAAAAAAGCAATACGCTGTTGCTTGGTTATGACTTGCACCGTGTGACACAAGTGTATAGTATTCCATACGCTAGATGAAGTGAGGAGGCCTGGTACTGGGATTACACAGCTGGTGATCATCAAATCAGTTATCCCCAAGCATGCCAGGAAAACGATTCCTGAAAGGTCCAGTCGACTCGTGAATTATTAAAACTTGGATATGAATAAAGAGTTCTATGCAATGATCTTGTTTTTGGTAAAAATTTGTTCACTATGATGGCCTTGTGCGAAGGCGTATTTTATCGTGGTGCTAAATCCAAGAATTTTATTTCCACAAATCTGGCCTTTTTCGTCGAATTTGTTTTTTTTAATGCTCAAATAATATTCTTTATTTACTGTTTGACCTTCCGGCAAGAATTTTCTGAGTGCACAACACCGCGATACTTAGTCAAAGAAAACGGTCAACATGACTTTGACTTTCGATCGACATTGGCGTGGTTTTTTCGTTTCGGTTCAAGGCGCCACTCTGAAGCTTGTTGACTAGTTTGCATGTCAAACTCGTCAACCCACGTCTCGTCACCAGTAACAATGCGTTTCATAAATAAAAATTACGGGTAGGTCTGTCTTAGCTATCCTGCACTACTTATGTATACAAGCATTTTTTTTGCGTTAGCTTGATAGAATTTTCCACATGTTGTTGAATGTTTCCAATTTGAATCGCCCCTAAGGCTACTCTCTAACCCAAATCCGGCAATAAGTCTTTTATTGGTATTTGCATTATTGAAATATCTTTGTTTAATAGATTTTCACTAACACTCGACACTCGACCAGCAGCGAACAAGCTGACTGAATAATAGTCTGTCTTTCTTTGGAGACTTTGGAAACGTACGTACGTATAAGTCTGATTTTTAATTAGGTAGACTAAAATGACATTTGGTGTGTTGCCACGTTATCGTAAAGTAAAAATAGTGTTGTATCCTCAGTGATTGAGTATTTCGATCGAGAATCGAACATGTGATTGTGATTCGTTATCTTTTATAATAAAATTTTAAAGTACTAGTTGTAATTTCCGTTGACTTAATTGATTAGTAAATGGAAAAAATAAATAAAAAACCGAACTTTTTTAATCACTATTTATTTCTGAGTCTGTTACATTTATTATAAAGCTTTCTGTCACATCATAAATAAGGTGGTCGAGTTGCATCATTTTGTTCTCTTCCTTTATAACAAGATCGATACAACTTGACCACCGTTGCGGTGTCACCAACTTTAACCCATCACTAAATATTGATAGTCTGTTCTTTCGACATTGGATCAAACTCAGGGATGACATTATTTAGGGTTGCGCTAGGAAACGATTCACGATCCCCTGCCTTTGTTTTTAATTACATTCAGAAACTCTTCAAAAAGGTCTATCGTAGTCCTAGGTTTCTTAGGTAAAGTCTCATTGTTGTCATCATCGGGTAAATGTCGTTTAGTTGGTGTAACTAGCGATCGCTCGCGAGAGTCGTGTAGTCGTGTGGTCTCTCTATCTTCCCTACTAGGTCCGGGTCTAGGTGTCATTGACCTCTGGGAAACTCTCTCGCGCTCGTTCAACCGTTCACGTTCTCTACGTACCTTGTTCTCAAGTGTCTTAAGTCTCTCCCTCTCCTGCGATAGCTTACGTTCTTGCTGTCGCAGTGACCGCACGCTGCTGTGGCTTCCGCTCCGACGATAGCTGTGGCGAAGATCCCTCGCCTGGCTCCGGCTACGTGTCCGTCGTCTCCGCGGCGTATCATCGTCACGGCGTGTGCGGCTCCGACTGCGTCGGGAGCTCTCTCGTCGGTCATCGTAGTGAGCCAGATTTTGATCGCGGCGAACATTCGCATCGGTGTTGCGGTCACTCATTATATAAATATGACCATTGAATCACCCGCGCTTATTCTGCACAGTTTGCGCAGTTTCTAAGTACGGCGCGTGTCAGTCATCGTCATAATAAGTACTAGTTTAATAAGAGAGAAAAAAAAACATGAAATGTAGGTAGTCAAAAATATATCTATTCGTATCTTAAAATTGTCCGAACTAATAATGATTTGGCACCTTTTTCTTAGATGTTTACTATGCTTGATTAAAACAACAGGTGTATTTTTCTCCTAAAGTGGCTGTTACGTAATCCGGATTCATCGGCAGAGTATTAAAATAATATACTTAAATAATGGTTTGAATCCACTCGCATAAAACTATTTTATCCGTATTTTCGTATATTTTCACAACTTGAAGTATTTAACACTACTTAAATTACACCAAGAGTTGGTAGTCGAGCATGTGGAGTGGTACGCAACGTGAAACTTATTTTTCACGGCTCAGATCCCTCTTCTGAAATGTGGCAATACCTCAGAAGGGATTAAGAAACCAAACGATTCACAAATAATTCAACACATTTATTTGAACTCATTAATATGATGGACACAAAATTAATTAATAATCACAATACCAACCTCTTAGTCTATCCACGACGGCGACACGTTTTAGCAAGAATGTTCGTCAAGATGGCCGACCGGAGTGCAATCATTCAATCACGAATGACAATAAACTTCACGTTGACTATGTACCTACACGTTGAGTAGGTACATATAACTAAATAGATTGTGATAGTTGGAGTTTTAAATTGAGTTAGAAATAATCATGTAACACTAATTAATAATCGGAGTTTAGTGCAGTGTTGCCAGGGCCCTTGAGTCGTAAGTTATGTTTCGTTTCCTGAAAAGTTACATTATTGCTGCAAAAGTTACCAAAATGTTTTTTTTTTAAATTACGTGTTTTTGGGTTCGGAGGTCGGAGGCAAATTGATGTGAGCAACAGGGCCAGAAATTTTTCGTTTGCAAGTTTTCGGTCCGACGTTTCTGAAAAAAGTACTTGGTTGTCAAATGGGTAGTAGGTACATAGTATAGTACGGCTCTTTGAGCCTTGATGATAATCTTTTACGGAACTTTGATTAATTTTGGATTGGTCAAAGAGTCAAAAAGTTACTCAAACACCTAAAAGATCTGGCTGGCTGGCTCATATTATCGTATCATTATCAATTGGTAATTATTAAAACATTTAAGATAGGCACTTTGACGCTAAACTTACTTACCAAACAAAAAATGTACGACAGCAAACAATAACACAACGAAACAAAACAAATCATAATGAGCATTGTTTATTTTCTTTTTCTAGCTAAGTAGCTACGAAACCGCAAACGGTGCGAACTTGCGAAGTAGAAAACGTGCACACACACACGCTCAAGCAAAATCAAGTTTTAATCCATCCGTTACGTCAAAGGATAAGTTTCATTGTATCATGGCGCGTTCCATTCAGGACCATCTTTGAGTGTGATATGGACTGAAATACTTTTTAGGTGCGTTCAATTTGGATGCGTTTGTAAACTGTTCGCAATAAAAATCTAGTATTACAAATCTCGTTGTTCTCAAAAGTTACGAAAATTGCCTTAAATATAAAAATTACTTACATGTTACCCGAGGGGGTCAAAAGTTACGAAAAATGTAAGAAATGTAACCTTCTGGCAACACTGACAACACAAATTGGACATTACAGATTTATAATATTTTATATATTTAAACAATATTAATTAATCAAAAATAGTTAATGTGATGGTTGGTATTGCTTTGCATTCGCAAGTTTTCTTATTTTAGGTTTAGTTTCGCTTAAAGCGCATCTTAAATCATGTTTCACATTGAGAAGGTTTCTGGCCTTTGTTTTCAGCGTAACCAACGTTGAAAAACCACTCTCACATCTATAGGTGGTCGCAAAAGGTACTAGCATTTTGAAAGCTCTGTTAGCTAGAATAGGATATTCGGCACCAGCTTTTTGCTAAAATGTGCTGAGACCATCATTTTGGAATTCTACTCTGCAAGTGGTATTCTCGCGTAGTCCAAGAAACTCCACTTTGGCCGCCACATCTTCGTCTTTAATAATGTTAGCATCGCTAGTCTTAATATCCAAGAATTGGAGTGACGTTTATCCATGTCCGGAAAATAATGCTTCACTGAGTCTATTACTGCAGATACATGTTGAACCACAGAATTTTCAAACGTGATTTTGTCCTGTTCAATATTTACCAATTGCTCACTTAATTGTGTGAACATCGTTACATCGCCAGCCTGCACTCTTCGATGGTAAAGTTCCAATTTACGTACAAAACTAGCTACTTCTGTGCTATCAAAATGTTTGTCATATTTCCTTGCAATGAGATATTAACCGCTCGATCGCTTGCGCACAAAAAAAACAGGTACCTTACTTTGCCAGTTGTTTTGGACCGCTTACTGCGCGCTGTTACTTAAACTTAATTTATGACTTCCTCGAGTGACGCATTTCAAATGTTTTAACTGTTATGAATAGAGCTTGAGATAATAAAGAATGTGTGATTGTATCTTTTTCAAATATGGTTACCATAATATTTTAGAAGTGTTGAAACAACAAAATGAAAAACATCGGGTTTTAAAAAAAAATAAGATCGATAAGTATATAGTTATTTATTTTACTCTTAAACACGATGTATTACTAGATACACCTGTAAACTCGCAGCCATGGACTGTTAAAATGCCTTCTCACTCGCGGAATGGCGGCCATTCGAAAGATCACGCGTGCCGACTTTGAGATTTCGTGATTATCTCCAAAACTACAGATCCATTCCGAAAAATAAAACTACCATTGTAATTTCAGATAAATTTCCTATTGGAATCTTATTATCACTGGTGAAACACAAAAAAGATCGGACTACAATCTTATTGGAAAAATCGTCATAGGCATAAAAGGTGACCTTCAAGTGTAATTCTGATATGTATTGTTGGATATGTTGCTATTTCGAGCTAAACACATTTATTCAAGTAAATAAATAAAGACTTATTGAGAATGTATTCTTGGTTTTATTTCATTTCTTACTAAAATACTGAGAAATTTGTCTCTGAAGACATGGCGTCAATGAGTTATAGTGAATCGAGAAAAATCTACTTGTCGTATATAATTTGTTGACATAATAACAGATTTAGGATAAAACCTGTATGTTATAAGACATAATGATTATTATTCTCTTCATTTTATCACAAAAAACATGTTTATTTAATTTTCAATTAGAAAAACACAAAATTGTACGACGCGGCGACGAAAATGAAGTATAAGATTCGAGGTCTCAATGCAGGTATTATAATGCCTATTTGTAAATTTTATTATACGTCACAAGCTTCTAGGAATCCTCTATAATACGACTTATAGCTCTATTCACCATGTTTCATATAAATATAACAACAAAAAGAACATTTGATTTTGGTAGTATTCCCATACAGATTGACTATGGCAGTAGGGATGAGAGTAATTGGGTGAAATATCGATAGAATTATTTTCTTTATTTCGAACAATATGAATGCTTCCTTGACTTAGTTACTTTACAAATTTGTTATATAACATTGAAACTAGTATGCGCCCCGTGGATTTTCTCATTTTACTTGGGAGAAAATAATAAGTCTTATCATTGTTTATATACATATTTCATTATTTATTCAGTCAATATAAAATCATTGAAAATTAGTTTTACATTACATTTTACAGTAAGACTTGTTTTGTGGATTTTTTATTGTTTTATTTACATATTATATTCATGGAAAAAAGCAAAAAATATCAAAACATTGAAAATTACAATAGATATTTACGTGTTTTTCTACAAAAAGAGTTACAATTCTAGTACAACTTCAAAATATAGTCAATTTACGAGGTGAGGTGAGGTAAGGCTTACGGTGGGAGTTGATTTGCGATGTGAAAAACAATTAGAATCAAATTGTCGTCACAATGTCTCCTGTGATGACAGGATGATAAACATTAGTTGCCAGTGGTTCAGGAAAACAATCATCAACTACTTTTGTAGAAAGTTCTAACGTCAATTTACCATTTTTTGAACTGAGGAGAGCAAATTAGAAAAACACCCTACCACTGGTATGACACCAACATCCACGAAGAAAAGAGTGATAAATATCAATAAATAATGACAATTACTGTACAACTCGAATGTATAGTAAATTTACACAGATTTCAGTTGTTTTGCAAGGTGAAAAACAATTGGAAAAATTATAGTAAATGGAAAAAGTATTATGGACAAATTATAGTCGCTAAGACTCCTGTCATGATAGGATGATAAACATTATTTGCCAGTGGTTCAAGATAAATATCGTTAACTGTTAGCATACAAATTAATTTTACCACTGTTTGAACGGAGAAGAGCAAGTTAGAGACGAAAAGAAACATGGTGTAAAAAAGTTATATATAATAATTATATAAAATAAATAAATAAAAAGATGGATGCGATGACGTATAAATTATATAAAATAAAATAAATCAATAAAAATATGTATGCGATGACGAAATCCCGTTAGTGGAGAAAGTTAAGAAAAAAAAGAAAAAAAAAACGGGCGTGACCACTCACTGCTGTATATAGGCTTTCAAGACAATGTAGTATAAAAAAATAAAAATAAAAAAGACTAAAAGACTAAACGACTTACCGGCTATCCACTGCTGCATAGGCCTCCCCTAGCGGCTTGAGCCTCCTACGACGATCATCACTCCAGCTGAACATAACCCTCCCCCCATAGATACCTGCTACATCATCATCAGCTGAACATAAGCTTCTCCCATACCTGCTCCGTTTTCATCATTGTCAGCTGAACATAGGGGTCCCCCCCTAAACTACCACTCACTCCACTTGCGTCATCATCATTGTCAGTTGAACATAAGGGTCCCCCCTAAAACTGTCAATCCACTCCCATCATCATTGTCAGCTGAACATAAACTTCCTCCATTGACTGCCATACCTGATTCCCTCATCCATCATCACTCACTCTCTCTTCTCTCAGCCACTCATCATTGTCACTCTGGACATAGCCTTTCCTAACAACACCATTATCATCATTGCCAGCTGAACATAAGCATTCCCCCCGCTACCCCATCATCATTGTCAGCTGAACATAAGTCTCCACTCTACGTGTGATACTTTTTGAAGCACCCTTCTAAACAGAGCGGTACCTCACAGTTGTCACATACCCAAATTGTTCTGATCTACGTTGCTCGAAAGCACACCAGACACAGTTACGACGGGCGTTTCGGGTAGCACCCGGTTGCTCAGTTTCTCCACGTACTACGAAGTGCTTGCCAATCAAGCGCGCATGAGGCAAAGCTGCGGGCCTTACCCCCTGAGTGAGCATTCGAGGTTGCGGTACGTGGTCCAAATGGTGCTGCATGATCTGCTTTACTAACTCCAAGCGGTAAGCTAACTGCTTGGTCGTATTTTGCTGTGTTGCAGATTTTTGATAAATAATGTGGCTATTGAAAATGGAAATGTTCAAAAACCTTTTGAACATTTTCTTGTACCATTTCTGGCACCTCTTCCTTTCTATCAGGTATGGCTCCAACATTTGATCTTTACGATCTACCCCCCCCCCCCCCCCATGTTGGCATTATAGTCGGCGATGACGTTGGGCTTGTAATGAGCTGGCTTACCAGGCTTGCCCTCAAAAAATTTAACACCAGTGTCGTGGTGCGTGGAGATGGTATAAACAGATTTTTTTGTCTTGGTAGACCATTACTGCTACGTCCCCGGAATGACGCGCAACAAACGTTCCTTCTGGAACTTTTGCAAGTTGTATGAGTGGAGGCACGTTCATGCGAGCCTTTCGCAACGTACCTACGCAATCGGTATTGTTGCTTGGTCGTATTTTGCTGTGTTGCAGATTTTTGGTAAATAATGTGGCTATTGAAAATGGAAATGTTCAAAAACCTTATGAACATTTTCTTGTACCATTTCTGGCACCTCTTCCTTTCTATCAGGTATGGCTCCAACATTTGATCTTTACGATCTACCCCCCCCCATGTTGGCATTATAGTCGGCGATGACGTTGGGCTTGTAATGAGCTGGCTTACCAGGCTTGCCCTCAAAAAATTTAACACCAGTGTCGTGGTGCGTGGAGATGGTATATACAGTTTTTTTTGTCTTGGTAGACCATTACTGCTACGTCCCCGGAATGACGCGCAACAAACGTTCCTTCTGGAACTTTTGCAAGTTGAATGAGTGGAGGCACGTTCATGCGAGCCTTTCGCAACGTACCTACGCAATCGGTATTATTGCGTTTTAAAAACCTAGCCAGGATTGGCGAGTGGAACCAGTTGTCAAAACGTGCCGCTTTTGTTGTATTGCCGGAAACCAAGTTTACCTTTCCACAAGGTAAGTGACTCGTCTATTGCTATGTCTTGGCCCGGGTTGTAAAATTCCTTGAACTTGCAATTCAAGTGGTCAGGAATCGGGCCAAGACAACAATTTAGACGAGTCGTTGGTTAGCGTTGAATTGTCCACGAAATGAAGTGCCCGATTCAATAACCAATATCGGGATTGCGTCATCAGCAACCTAAAAATGTCAGTGCGAAGGAGTTGTGAGTTTGAAAAGCATGATTTGATGCTTGGCATCCTAACGGTGCCAAGCATCATCCAGAATGAAAATAGAATGAGGATCTCGTGGACGTTGGTATCATACCCGAGCAAACCGTGCCGACCTTTCCTTTAATCCTAGAGCATATCGGTTGGTTTCCCTCACGATATGCTCTAGGATTTCCTCATCCCAGAAGCAACGGAAAGCTCTGTAGGGATCGGAGCAGTTTCTGGTGGGGCCAACTTGGAAACCAGGGTCAAAATGACACCTGGTTCCCTCAAAGCTCTCCATAGGCGACCAGGTGAAATTTGTCGCCGATTGGTCCCCACCGAAAAGCTCCGTCGCTAAAACGCTTTCCGTTGCCTGCTCCTCCTCGTCGTCCTCCGCCTCCAAACGCGACCTCCGCCTCACCTGCCTGGAGCTCTGGACCGCGCGCCTCGCATCGAGCTCCCGGACCATTCGCCGCAGCGCCGGAGGGACATCTTCATCATGGAGGCACACCTCCATGACGAAACCCTCGCGCCGCACGAAGTCCGCACCCACCGCACTAGTAGCAGGCAAGCTGCGCCCTCTGCCAGCCGGACGTTGAGCAGTAGGTGCGCGCCCTCTACCCCGATTGGTGGCACCTCGTGAGCGTGAGCCACGCGATCGCGACTGACCGCGACCGCGGCTACGCCCACGAAGAGAGACTGAACTGGCCCTGTAAATATAAAAAAAAAACTGCTAAATGGGCCTGATTATACCCGTCTAGTTCGAAGACCTTTGCCTGTGTGCACTTACCATATTGACATTGTAGTGAACACAAGCTAATCCATCGTAAATAACGCAAAATTCGCCTATTTGTAAAATATACTAGGATTCATAAGTCAATAATAAGTACCTTGGATTCCAATCTTGGTCATCCTGGCCAGCTGCAGTCTCTTCCTCCTCCAAATCGGAGTAGAAGCGCACCATATTTCTATAAACAAAAATATATTATACAACAAACGTCAACAAGTGTCATGAGATAAAACCGTCCACTCCTTATGATTATTACCTCTCCTGGTTCTCCAAGGTTCACAATTGGGCTGGCGAGAGGGCTTCTGCGTGGGCTGGTGAGCGAACTGTATGGCGGCGGCGAGGGTGTCCTCGATGATGGTTGAGGCGACGCTGCGGCATGGTCTACGGAAATGCTGAAACATTTTTGAAATGAATGAACATACATTCAAACAGTCCTATTTCAATAGAGTATTTTACTTACAATCTATGCAGCTGTCCATCATCGTCCATTGACAGGACCTGCATAGATTCAATATCCCTCTAAAACAGAAAATATTTCAATAATAATAATAATATTATTTTTTTTAATAAAAATAATTTTAATTTCAATACCGGGTCTCCCAACTCAACCTGGGCTGCGCTGCCTGCTCTCAGCTCCTCATCCTCCTACACAAAAATTATTTCAATTTTGCAATAATAAATAATTGAGAAATAAGTGGTGCGCGACTTTCTGGACCTCCGGGTCCAGAATACGATTCACAGGCCGGTTGCTGATTCGCACAACTCATATGATTTTACACCAACTTTGGCGGCTTTGGAAGCAATTTTTTGTGCAAATGACAACCGTCCCTTCCACTGGGAGAAGAGATTCGTCTATAGCTATATTTTGCCCAGGAAGATACAGCGTGCTAAATTTATTTTTCAAGAAATCAAGCACAGGCTGAATCTTCCTGAGCTTAATTTCGTCACGTGTCATTCCTGTCGAATTAACTGAGTCTGAAATGTAGAACTCTTTTGAGCAAAATAAACCTATTGTATAACATTATGGATTTAAAATACTTACAAGGTGAGATAGTCCGAGAGCTGGTACCAATTTTTGGGTAGGTATTTGAGGCAAGCTGAAAACTTTTCACATACCTCTCCTATTATATTCCAACACGGAATTGCAGACCTGGCTGGTTAGTAGCGGGGCTAAATCAACCCCTACATTTTTAAAAATATATTTCTTTTCCCCAAAAATATATTTGAGGCAATACGCAATTTATGTATGTTGCAGTGTAATACTTAATAAATACGAAAAAAAATAAGCCAGACAGTTTAATCGGGGTTGTAACATTACCAGACGCGTGCAAAAAATTATAAAAAAGTCTGTCGGTCGTGCCTCCAGTCAAACGTCAAATGATCCTGAGGTAGTAGTTCCGCCAATAGTTGGTCAGAGCTTTTGTCCTCGGCTGACACAAATGCCCGTGTCTCAGCATAACACTCGTCCATAATGTGAGCTGGAGCTAATTTGCTGTCGCCTTCTGTGTGCACGTCGAAATCGTCGTCCTCTTCTCCTTCAGACTGCTCTTGCAGCCACATGGCCAAGTATTCATCAAGCTTTTTGGACTCTAAAACAATTATAATTATGTTTTATAAAAATAAACCTATTGAAAAATTAATAAATGTTCTGATCCAGTGATTAATCTTCACTCAAAAATCGTAAATCTGTCTATTACATTAATCTAATTTCACTATAGTAAAAAATGGCTGTACAAACCTTTTCCTTTTACTGCCTCATTCATAAACTCAGAGACCGGAACATCGGTCGTCTGATGTCCTGGTGAAGTAGGGGCATCTGCCAGCAGCAAAGCTGAAGCAGTATTCACTTCAGGGTCTTCTATTTAAATAAAAAAAAAACTAATTGTATATCATAAATTCACAATATAAATGAGCAGTTGTTAAGTTGCAAGAAATGTAAATTATAAATTCTTACTCAAAAGTCCCGTCGTCCAATCAACTTGTAGATCCACTACAGAGCTACAAGAGTCACTGATTGAACTAAAAAAAAAAACAATTTGAATTAGCGATAAATGATAACTAAAGAATAGATTATTTTGTGTTTACCTTACAGGTGTTAAGCAATCTCGTATCCCTTGCATCTGATCTTGTATAATTGAAGATTGCATTCTAAAAAAAAACATGTATATTTATGTACCGTACTCACATTGCTTAATAACGCACAAAAATATACTCGTAAGAAAATGCCCAATAAGATTTTACCGTATCTGCCACGGCTGCAACTTGTTCGATGGTGGGACAGTAGGCGTGCCTGGAACCAAGTGACACTCAGTTTGCTCCGGGGATGACTGTCTCCTAAAACAATATGTATTAATTACAGTAAATATAAAAGACAAAACGCCCCTGATCAATATTTTATTGACCTAGATTTCCTTACCGCGCCCGCTTACGTGGTGCTGCATCTGGAAGGAGGCTCCAAGTAATTTGCTTTAACCGCTTACGGGCTATCAGCTCCTCTTTTACCGACGGATCCATTTTACTTAAAGTTTTCTTCGTCAGAAGTAAAGATTTTTTTAACGCCGCATGCTCCTCTTCAAAGGTTCTGTAAAATATAAATAAAAATGAACGAAAGATAAGATAAAATAAAATATTTTTTCGTTAAAAAGAATAAGTAGTTAAATACCTTGAACTTGGACCTGCGACTGCGTAATCTTTACTTTCACAACTATTTTCCTTGCCGCGTCCTCTACCACGGCCGCTACCTCGTCCTCTTTCATCATTATTTTTACCTTTTCCACTATTAAAAAAAAAACCTAAAAATACACAAAACAAAAAATATAATTGAACCAAAACTGTGGAAATACAAAACAAAAATCACCATCACCTAATTTAAATCTAACTCAAAATTAAACTCGTCACCAATAAATAAAATTGAAATGAGTCAACAAAAATCACCAACTGCCAACCCTAAGCCAAAAACGTGTATTGCTTCCTGCAACCAAAGCGGCAGTAGCAATGTTGAGTAGGTAAAACTCACCGAGCGGTTTAATTTTCGCAATCTGAAGAACAATTTACACAACTTAGTACCTTAAATTGAATAAATGTACTCAAATATTATTAATACTAATGTATATTTAAGAAAAACATCGTATTTATCTAACAGTACAAAACTAAGTTCCGGTCAACGGCATGTTTTTAAACGTCGATTTTTTTAAATTTTGACACTGTTTCCCCAAAAATATTACTTTAATATAAAAAAAACACAAGTTAGAGATTAATTTGGTATATAAACATTAACAGAAATCAATAAAATACAATATTTACGACATATTTTATCACTTTCTTGAAAACACTGTAGCGTCACTTCACTCACTAAAAATCAACTGACGCTATGTCTTTAGTTTTCTACCAAGATATTGGTAATATGGGCCCACATCTATGAGAAATGCATCTGTCTTTGGTTTAAATACATAAATAATATTAGGACTCTATGCGTTTGGTATAGAGACTAAATTAAATTGAAAAAGCTTCGACGCTCTGCAACCGCAGTTGCACAAAGCAAAACTGACCGGTTTTTCTGTGCAACTGTGGTTGCACGAAGCGATCAAACGGTTGTGACAGTTAATTTCACTGAAAAAATCCGCAAGGTACGCCAACTTTTCGACAAATGTTTCATCTTTTATTTTCGAGGAAAACTCTTTTTCTTATTGTGTGCTCTCTTTTTCAAAAAATAATCTTATTTCTTCACGCAGCTCATAAACCCTATTCAGAATTTTTCCTCGTGATAACCAACGTACCTCTGTGTGGTACAAAAGAGAGTTAAATTGGGCACCAACTTCATCGCATAATATTTTGAATAATCTCTAGTTCGTAGCGCTGCCACGAATATGATTAACAATTTTCACTACGTCGTTTATGGTGCTCAGCAAATCTGATGGAAGCGTCTTAACAGCCAACGCGTAGCGGTGTATCAGGCAATGATAAGATAAAACTTGAGGAGCAACTTGTTTCACCAGTGCTTGAAATGAAATCCAGAACGAACACCCATCATGGAAGGCGCCCCGTCTGTACAAACGCCAACCAGCTTTGACCAGTCCACTTCGTTTTCCTCAATAAAGTGTTTTAACGTTTTGAAGACGTCTTTGCCGCGATTAGTGGTGGGCAAAGATGTGCAGAATAGGTATTCCTCTTTTACATGGTCATCTTTTATATACCGAGTATATACCAGTTATTGTGAACACGAAGCTACATCCGTAGACTCGTCTAATTGCAGCGCAAACATAGGACTTTCTTTAATTTCAGAAATAACGGTGGCCAAAAAAAATATCGTTACTCATATCTGAAATGCGACTTTGAACTGTTGTATTTGACAGTGATATTTGTTTAATCTTGGCATCATGCTGATCACCAAAAACGAGCGATACTGCATCACACAAACAAGGTTTGATGAGATCCTCTCCTATAGTGTGCGGTTTTTTGTTCATAGCAATGCGATAAGCAATTTGATAGGAAGCTTCAAGACACGATTCATTTGCCTTTTGCATACTTCCCGTGGAATCCAATCAGGGTGCCTTCAAGACGCTCTCTTTTCTCTTAAAAAAATCTATATCCTTTCCTGCAATCTCTTTGTGAATTTTCTCGAAATGTTCTTTTAGTTTACTCGGTTTCATGCTCTCTGGATTAAGCACTTTATTGCATAATACACACTGAGGCTTTTCTATATTCCTGCTTACAATATTTGTGGAACCCCATTGTAAAAATGCATCTTTATAGGAGCTCTTTTTTCCAGACGTAGGATTAGAAGCCATGTCACCTAAAACAAACGTAAAATACGTTGCAGATACTAGAAAAGTAGGTAGGTATATAAACAATCACTTGTAATATTGTTGAGAAATAAAATATTACTTTTCGATATAAGTGCGGTAAATTGTAATTTAGCACGAGTACCAAGATGGCAAGTATCGGGACGAGTGAAAATGACTCTTCCGTACGTGTATCGAACAAGGTTTTTTTAATACAGTTGCGTAGTTATTCTTTTTTTCATGTAGCTTGCATCGTTTGTGACATATTTGAGGTTTTGCTGGCGGTCATGCATCTACCGTAAGATCATCTCATATCCCATCGGTGGTCTCTCGTTTACAATATTTCTGATTTGCTTCATTGCGGCTGGCGCTGGAGTGTACCTCGGCTCAAAGTCAAAGTCAAAGCCATTTATTCAGTTTAGGCCCTAGGAGGGCACTTATGCAGGTCGAATTTACTGAAGCTACCACCGATTCGGAAATCAGCCTTCAACTGAGAAGAACCGGCAAGAAACTCAGCAATGTTACATTTTTTATATATATTTTTCTTTTTTTTTATAATCTGACTATTGGCTATATTTTTTTCAATAACAGCAAAATGTACAATACAATATACAATTAAATCAAAACGAAAAATATGGCTATGATTACGTCTTCGGGAATGTAGCGGCAATCTTAATTTTCGTATAACAATGACAAATTTTTCATGCTATCCCATTTATTATGGGTACTGTTAGCGACAGCTCTTTGATTAGTTACTTTCATATGTTTGTAGATTAGGTAGGTATAGGATAGATATAATTATAATTAACATATTAGTCATAAGCATTATTGTAAAAGTTGAAAATAAACAATAGTCTACCTGTCGTTTTATTTAGAGAACATCATCATCATCATGGGGGCCTTTCATTTATCCAGTCTTGGATGTAGGCCTCTTCCCTTTACCTCCACTCCTGGCGATTTGTGCTCGACGCATCCAGTCATGACCTACGTGTCGCCTGACGTCATCCACCCACCCAGCGTTGCGGTGGTCGTCCTCGCCCTCGGGTGTTAGCTCGAGGTCTCCACTCTAGGAGCCTCCTTGTTCAGCGGCTGGCGTGCATTCTAGCAATGTGTCCCGCCCACCTCCACTTATTTCGGGCTATGATGGACATCACGTCACTCACTTTTGTCTTAATTCGGATCCATTCATTGCGTTTGCGGTCCCAAAGTGTGATTCCGAGCATTGCTCTTTCCATACCTCTCTGCGCGACTCTGAATTTCTCCGCGGATCTCCTAGTGAGTGTCATGGTTTCCTTGCCATATGTAAGAACAGGCATGACACACTGCTCGAAGACTTTCACTTTGAGGTGTAGTGGTAGTTTTCCACGCAGTGTCTTATTATTAGCCCCAAGTGCTGCCCACGCTTGTGCGATTCTACGTTCTATTTCCGCAGTCTGATTTTCATAGCCTAGAGAGATTTTATGTCCAAGGTAGATGTATTCGGACACCACGTCCACCGGCAGTCGGTAATTAGTGCTGTCTATTACATTGGTCATGATTTTAGTTTTCCTTGGCGCTGGAGTGTACCTCAGCTATGATTATGATTATTGTCTTCGGGAATGTAGCGGCAATCTTAATTTTCGTATAACAATGACTGTAATTTTTCATGCTATCCCATTTATTATGGGTACTGTAAGCGACAGTTCTTTGATTAGTTAGTTTCATATGTTTGTAGATTAGGTAGGTATAGGATAGATATAATTATAATTAACATATTAGTCATAAGCATTATTGTAAAAGTTGAAAATAAACAATAGTCTACCTGTCGTTTTATTTAAAGAACATCATCATCATCATGGGGGCCTTTCATTTATCCAGTCTTGGAGGCCTCTTCCCTTTACCTCCACTCCTGGCGATCTTGTGCCCGACGCATCCAGTCATGACCTGCGTGTCGCCTGACGTCATCAAGTGTCTTATTATTAGCCCCAAATGCTGCCCACGCTTCTGCGATTCTACGTTCTATTTCCGCAGTCTGATTTTCATAGCCTAGAGAGATTTTAGAACGCTTTAGTTTTAGAACGCTTTTTCATAGTCAATAAATGTAAGGACTAATGGCTTCCTGTATTCATTACACTTTTCAATTACGGTTTTAAGAGTTTGAAGGTGATCATTTGTGTTGAATCCTGATCGAAAGCCGGCCTGTTCTCGTGGTTGGTAGAAGTCGAGTTTATTTTCAAGTCTGTTGACTATGACCCTAGTGAATAGCTTATACAGGTGTGATAGAAGGCTAATTGGTCTATAGTTGTTCAATCTCCTAATGTCTCCTTTTTTTGTGTATCAGGGTGATTACGGCGTTGTTCCAAGTGGCTGGCACTCTGCTTTCTATGATGCATCTCGTGAAAGCATCGCCAGTACCTCGCTCATAGTTTTCAGTTTCAGCATTTCTGGTAATATACCATCTTCCCCTGGTGCACGTCTATTCTTCATATGATGGGTTGCGAGTAACATTTCCTCGGGAATTATATCCGGGATTTCTTCCGATCCAGCGTTCTGGATTGGATATCGTGTCCTCTGTTGTTGGCTGCATGCCAGCTGGTGGGCTGGTTAGAGAACATAATAGGCAGGTAATAAAGATCATTATACAATGGCAAGTTAGGCGCCATATCATAACAAGGCTCGCACGTGCAAACGAATGACAACAATACCGTAAAAGGGCACGATAGTAAACAAAAAGAAAACGGGCCATTGATAGGATTAATACCATATAAGGTAATTGTCTTCACGTGCCAGCTAATTGTTAGAGTAGCACATCCGAGGTGCCTTGTATTATGTGTCATTGCAAATTCTGTATTTCCATATCAAATAATTAATATTCTAAGGTATAATGAGTAAGATTTGATAGATATAAGTACCTAGTATATTTCTTAACACATAAAATTGTATACAAATCGTAATTACAGTAGACAACATCAATTGTAAGTAACAATTTAGATTCTAATTGGAATGAGATAGCAATAAAGCTGTTAAAGGAAGGGGAGACATCGTGTGCATGTGTGCGTCATGCTGTAAATAGGACTGTGACTGAACAGGTACCAAATTTTATATTTTGGGATTATTGGGCATCATTAGGCGAGCCAACCGGAATTCGGCAAAGCATGGAACCACACACAAGGCAACTTAACAGCGGATGCACTGTATTTTGGATTTCTTGCTGTTTTCCTTGCTGCTGCAAGCTCTGCATCTTCGGTAACTTTCCAGTGGATCAGGTAGATGAGATCCTACATCTGTAAGCTGCAGATCGTTTGGGAGACCATACTTGGCTTTCTGTCGGCTTTCAAGTTTTGTTTTTTTTGCAAACAAATGATGGTAAGTTAGACACCCTCTTTTTCCTGCTGCTGAAAGAACCAATCAAATTCCTTCCCAGCGTTGTGCGGAACTGCAAACTGTTCATGGGGTATCGCATTTTTTGAGCATATAAAATATATGCGTTGGTGATGGCAGCATCTATTAGAAAATAAAATATCCTCATCCACCATCTTCGACTTCGCCTAGCCACTTGATATGTGCCACGCTTTTGGTCGAAGCGGTCCACACCTCCCATCCTCTTCGTATATTCAAGTACGCCCAGTGGACATGGCACTTCCTGCTTACTGCCATCTTTTTGTGTCCTCTTGCATGACACTTTTTGGTTTGGATGGTAGGCAGTACTAAGAATATTTACGATCTTAGTATCCATCCAACAAAAAAAACTAACATTTTTATTGACCCTCCACTTATATTGCCCCTTAGTTAGTTTTAGCCCACTTTTTTTGGCAGTCTGCTTTGTCAATCGCCGGGGTAAATTTGTTCTGTTAGACCGGACTGTCGCTGTCGAATATATGTCCTGTTGAAATAGACTCTGCATAAGCTCAGTGGAAGAAAAGAAATTGTCAAATGCAACGTGAACAGTATCCATCTTTTCTTCCACTAGTGCTTTGCAGAGACTTTTTACTACACTAGCTCCCAATCCAAACTCTGTTTCATTGTCCTTTTTGCCAGTATATATTTCGTATTCATAAAGATAGCCTGTGTTGCTATCACACCGCGCCCATATTTTGAAGCCCCTCTTTATGGGCTTATTGGGCATATATTGCTTCAAAGTACTGCGCCCTTTGAACTTCACCATACACTCATCTATGCTTTGTGATGAAGAGTTCCTTGCCCCATTTTGAAAAGCCGTATTCATAAAATCGACTAAAGGCCTAATCTTATACAGTTTATCGAATGCTGGTTCACCCCTTTTAGGCATTTTCGTATTATCATTTAGATGCAAGTTCCTTAGGATCATTTTGAATCTTTTGGATGTCATAACATCCGCAATTTCCCGGACGCAAAACAGTGGATCTGTTGCCCAGTATAGACTAAATTTGGAAGAGGATGTACACCCATTAGTACCAATGTTCCAAGAAACGCCTGGATTTCTACAACAGAAACATCAACCCAATTCTTCTGCTTGTTTTGAGCTGCATAAAGATTCGTTTGCTCAACTATTACAGACAAGATTTCCTCAGAGAAAAATAATCTAAAATATGTATGAGGACTACTTCTGTTTGGAAAATTATGTTTTGGTTTGACTGGAATATCATCAAACGTTTCAATAGGTGCCATATGAGAGAAAAACACTTTCTTCCACTCATCATCATCATCGTCGTCTTCAGTGTCTGAAATAGTTTCAGGCGCAGGACTATTGGCATCATCTGGTGCCGATTCGTTGATATCTTGAATTGCAGAAACTCCACTTACAGAAGGTATAGGTGAATTGATAGCAACTTGGCTTCTAGAAGACGACGGAGAATCCAAAATATTTTCGAGGTCTTCTTGACTTATTTCCGTGAAAATCGCCTCATTTTCCCGTTCGTCGCTTTCATAACCATCTTCCGATTGCTCACCATCCGATAAGCCAAAAAGTTCCTCTAGAGTTGCCTCAAGATTGTCTAATTGTATTACCTGAAACAGGAAAAAAACATAAAAGCAGTTTATTCAAAAGCGCACTTGCCGGACAGGCCAACGGGCTCTGCCAATATATGGACGTCATAAGTTTTCGAAGTTTACTTTGTAAAAATAAAGTTATTACTAAAATAAAGACATTTATCCCATATTTACAATATTTTGTCATCTTGTAAAATAAAACTTACCTTTCTATTAATTTTTCACGAAGATGAAGTTGGATAAACACACAGCACTCAAAAATCACGGTGTCCAAAATATGGACAGAGCCTTATAAAGGGATATCATCGCCTTTATTTTTTTCTACATAATGTGGCTGCCGTATTTCATAGAATAGAATAGAATAGAATAGAATAGAATAGAATAGAATAGAATAGAATAGTTTATTTTGCTCGAAACTGTGGTATACATTAAGGTCTTATTTTAATTACAGTATGTTCTCACCTTTCACCACTAACTGGCATGCAAAATTTTTATAAATTTAAAATAATTATATAAATATAGACTCTGCATTTTATACAATATTAAGCATTCTAATTATACAAATTTATCCAACCAAGTACAAGTTTCAATGACTTATATGCAAAAAATATTACAAATAAAAACAAACAGCAAGAATACACAAAACAATCAATCACATTACAATCCATTTCAATACAATAATCATTCAAAATTTATACTACCATTTTAATATAAATAAAATACCTCCTAATTGTATGAATTTAAATCAATTTCTGCATTTACCTATTTAAATATTCATCGATCGAATAAAAATATGCTTGAATTAGCCATTTTTTAAGTTTTTGTTTAAACAGACTTAAGGGTACTTTTTTTAGGTCCTCTGGAAGCTTATTATAAATTTTTATAGCCATTGGGTAACTGTTTCTGTAGTATAGCGTCGTTTTCATTTTTGGCAGCATTAGCTTATTGGGATGTCTAGAATTAAAATTACATGTTTTTGTCATTATTGTAAATAAAAGTGGATGCGACTTTACAAAATTGCATATTTCGAAAATGTATAAAGAAGGAACTGTGAGTAGATTATGCTTGAGAAAAGGCGGTCGGCAAGATGTAAGACTGTCGACATCACAAAACGCACGCACACATCGTTTTTGAGCCAAGAAAGCTTTCTTTATGTGATAAGAGTTACCCCATAAAACAATACCGTATCTAAGCATAGAACAGACGTAACCATGATAAGCTTGGATCGCCGTATACATACACAAATCGTCGTATTCTGTTATCCGAACGTATCAGACAATGTTTACAATAAAACTGTCTTGTTGGGCATCAGTCGCTCCGTCTTCACAAGCATCCTATAGCATGCTTACTAAAGCCAATCAGTTGCTTGGTTTTATATTCAGAACTACAAGACCATTTAAAAACTCTAAAAGTCTGCTACTTCTTTTCTCTAGTCTTGTCAGAACTATTTTAGAATATGGCGCTGTCGTTTGGTCTCCTTTTTATTCGGTCCACTCTGACCGTATAGAAGGCATACAGAGAAGGTTTCTCAAGGTGCTATGTCATCGCAGTGGCTATGGCCATACGCTTTCTACCTACCATGACAGGTTCATGAAGTTTGGGGTCCACTCACTTGAATTGAGACGCAAATACATGGATCTTATTTACCTCCATAAAACAATTCACTCTCATGTCGATTGTCCTAATTTACTTCAATACTAAATACAGGACACGTCATCCAAACATGTTTGCACTTCAGGTCTATAAAAATAATACTTCTTATTTTAACCCAATTATAAGAATGTGTCGTTTGTACAACGAACTTGCTCATGAATACGATATCATGAACTCAAAACTTTGTTCATTCAAACACTGTATTAGGCAGATTATTTACGAACATTAAAAATAGCTCATTTTGTGCTTTCGTAGAATCTTTCTTACAAAGGTTCTCTTTCTGTTATTTTTAGCTTTTAGTTTACCTATTATTATTTTTGAGTTTTGTAATTGTCACTTTTTTATATTTTATTTTTATATTTAATTTTAACAATTACTTGTACACTAAGCATGTAAGGGCACATATTTTGGAATGTAACCTAGCATATTTCTATAGTACTTAAGGTTATTTTTTTATGGTTATGTTCTGTTGTGTCTTAATAAATAAATAAATAAATATACAGCTTAGCGCACCGGGACATTAGGTCTGCGTTTGGCCGTTTGTGTAAAGAATGCTGCTGTAGGAATGCTCTCCTCAGTTTCTTGAGGAATCACCACAGGCGCCAGCATCACCCAACTGACGAAAAGTCCTCTGTATTGCTGTCTAACGATGGACGAAATGGCCATAAGAAGAAAAATTTAATGGGACGGCAAAAAATTGCCGATTCGTTTAAATGTCTCAGACATTGTAATACTAATTGTGCTTTTTGTTTGCCGTTTGCTCCATCTATTAAAAAATATCCGACAGGAACCTGAAAAAATCCGACTAAGATGAGCACATAACATCTATATTTGTAAAAGTATAAACTGACTGACTGACTAATATAATATGTATCAACGCACAGCCCAAACCTTTTTTTTTTTACTTGAAAAGAGGTTATTCAGTGTCATTATAAGAACACAGTAAAGTAAGATAAGGTATTGTATAAACAATGTAATAGAAAGGCAAGATAAAAAGTGAAAAATAAAGTAAGACGAAGGAAGACAAAGTTATGTTACCTTCCAATTTGCGTTTATACCAGTGACCATAAATACTAAGGCCTCTTTTGCTTCGGGAACTTCGTCCGTGTCCAAGCCTCCCTCAAAATAATAATCTCTAGTAATTTTCGTTAAGTTCGATGGTTTTATGATTCAATTCAACCTCACTGATTTTTGGTGTTGATAGACTTAAATCTAATTATGACGATGTAAACGGCGCATTAGCTCAGGTATTGAATTGGTTTACTGTTAATAATCTAGTGTTAAATGCAAAAAAACTAAATGTATTAAATTTGCATTACCCAACGTAAAAAAAGTAGGCTGTAATTTAATGTTAAATAATGAAGCTCTAAATCTTGTTGAGTCAACAGTATTTTTAGGGATTACTTTAGACTCAAAGCTTCAATACAAGATATGTTTGCGGACAAAAATATAGCTGTCAAGATACCAACATTTTTAAAGGGTAAACCACAGTTGCCAGGCCTATCAATCATTAAAGATAGAGAGCTAGCAAGTAAACGTGTTCATATAGAAAGGATTATTGGGTTAACAAAAACCTACAAAATATTAGTATCTGAGCCCCGAGCACGAACATCTATCGTAATCGCAGCGTCATCGTATCGAGTGCCCTAACTCAAATTTGTATGAGGATTTGAAAATCGAAAGGAGCCAAACGTTAACGGACCTGCAAATCGGCAGCACGAACACATTTGACAGTTGCTACGTTTTCCGACGTCACGCTCGTGAACGTTACGAATACGCAGCTTGGTATTGAATTTGGTAGCAGGAACATATTTTGACGTATGGTATCGTCTACTCGCTAGCCAGCTAGCGTCAACCGTCTCGCCGCCATTTTTTCAGTGACAGCGTTTCTTAATGTTATTTTCACGTGTAGTGGTAGGTTAATTTTTTTTTGTGTGATGATTTTAAAAAAAGTGTTATGATTTTTAGTTTATATTTATTATTTATAATCATATTCATTAATTTTGGGAAATCAATCACAACATTCTAAACATTAAATAGGGAAGCCTCGTGTCCTTTTTTTTACTACTATACGAAAATCAACCATTTTGATTTAACAATATTTTCGTGCAATTTCTTAGTCATATGTATTTTTTTTTATTAATTATAAATGTTGGATTACAATCTCACCATGATATAAGTGATGATGTGGCTGTAAGTAGTAAATACACGAAGCCTATAAGGCAACTAGCTCTCAAGTGTGACTGCCGAAACACACCAATAGGTGCTTGGTGATAGATTTTCAATTTGAGAGTGGTAGCCAGACATAGAGTAAGTACTACAACGTACCCTACCACTATGCTTTGATTTCTACACTGAAAGATAAAGCTCATTGTAAGGTTCGATTCGAACTCACAACCGGCATTCGAGAGTAATTATATTAAATAGTTTATTATGAAACTTCATAATAATTGTAATAAGATTTGTAACGAAAGATAAATGTTAATAGTTTAAGTTAAGTGAAATCCAATCCATTAACACTGCTAAAACAATAACTAAAATTAAGGATCACCGTGTTAATTTCCTTCGGAGTCACAAGACTTCATGTCTTACTATTTGTTACTTCTAAATTCAAACCTATAAACTTAGATCTCCTTGCTAAAAATAAAAATAAATTAAAAAAGTATCTTCGCGCGCTTTTTTGCCTTTTAACAATTTTGACCAAATAGACTACGTTCAACAATTTATATTTCTCGATCAAGAATTGGACTGGAGAAAAAAAACAATATACCCGTGAGAATATTGTTGTTATATTACTTTTTATTTTTATCTAAACACATCAAATATGCAGGTTCTTTATTTTATTTTATGTTTTTGTGAGTAAATATTTTAATTTTGTGTGTTTGTACATAACATTAAAATTAAAAATTATTGCTACAAAATTTCTAGACGAATTTAACGTAGCTCGCAAGCTGGGTATCGAGTTGACGATACAACTTCTGTCAAAAATGACACCTACTCGACACGATAACTTTACCAAGGCGATACGCAAGTGGTTCGTGCTCAGGGCTCTGAATTAGACCATAGTTATATTCCCATTGCAAGTAAAATATTTTTTGTATGTTTTATGTGTTGTAACTTTAAAGAATGTATCATGAAGAAAAATAAATAACAAAATGTGATGATTTAATGTGGTTTTATTAAAGATAAATAGTCTTTATAAATGTATTTATTTAAAATTGCAGGTTCAAGATCATGAACATAAAAATTTTTTAAAGCTGGGAGCATTTCATCTATATATGTCTCGTCTCTAGTAATAAATAATACCTTCATATCCTTGAAGGTGTAAATTATAAAATTACAGTACTTTCTATTGGAGCAGTAAAGCTGTCCTTGAACTTGACTATAATATGGATGATTTTTCTTAAGTCACTTCACTTCAATAACTGTTTCCTCTCCTACTAACCCATCTGGAGATGCTGCGAGGAATGGACATTCCTTAGAGATAAATAATCCACACCTCAGCACAAGTAATTCATATTCAGTTTCATATTTTTGTATAGCAATGGGTTCATGAATTTTCCCATGAGTTACTGCCCTAGTATGTATAGGTTTTGGTGATATAATTTTCTGAATCAATGGTCGTTTTCCTGTGGAGGAACTATGACTCACTGCATAAAACATGCTGGCAGTAATCCTGCATGATCGCATCTCATGCCACTCTGGTGAAGCATCCTGTGCTCGTGTATTTTGTTCAACAGTCTTAATTTTGTTTTCATCTATGTTTTTCAACAATAAATCTTTCAATAATAAATCTTGTCGATTATCGGTACTGTATGAATGATCCCATTCAACCGCATGATTAGCAGGTTCATAAGTCTGCAACAAGGGCATGGAGGTCTCACCATAGCTAATAGCCAAATTCCGAACATAATCTTCATAATTGTCCATTATGTCACACTCATATTAAGTGGGTCATAATAACAAGATTTTAATCTCTTGCTAGGTAAATTTTGAGCAGCGATAGGCGAGTTATAAAATACCTTCTTTGGTTTTTTAAACATCATCAATTGTTGAGTGCAGGCTTGATGAAGTTTTATAGATTTATTGAGCACCATGTTATGAGCACCCAACAACAGTACAGCTACATGCTTACAGCTTGCTGCTGTACCGCTACCTGCGGCACATTCACAATGACATTCTTCTATAGTACCTTCTCGACTAACTTTTGCATCCACTCCATAAGTAACTTTCTTCATACTGGCTTTGCACAGTCCACGTAAATAAGTGAAAGTACCATCAGTAGAAAAACGGGCGGTCACAAGATATCGGGATTCATAAAGAAGTTGTCCTTTTGTTTGGGTATTACTTCTGTAAGAGAAGTGAAGTTTATTTGACCTTTATGCATACAATTAGTTGTGTGTGGAGAATGTCCATCTTAATTTATTTATATTATAAATAAGGTTGCAACAAAAGTGTATATAGTTTCAGGTAAATTTACAAACATACCTTTGAAAGTATTCTTGAATTTCATGCCTACTGATGTTTGGAATAGGTGAATAAGCATTGATGTCTTTGAATGTATCGGAAGGTGGACATACATACGTATTGTCTTCTTGAACATCCAAGTTAGCACAAAAATTTTGGTTTCGGTCATATGCTTCCAACCTACAAGATAAACAGCATGTAAGCAAACTAAATAAAATTATCCAGTAGAAATACGAAACTTAACCTAAAATGTTTAAAGCGCTTACCTTTCTATCAAAGCAGTTTTTTTTACCAGCTACCGAAGCATTTCTCCTTCGAAGCTCAGCTTGAAGCTCACGTAAAGAGTAAAACGAGTACATTTTGTAACGTAAATTGCAAAATAAACTCAGAAAATCGCAACCACACACTTGACACAAGATGTAAACAAGGTACAGTCGCCTAGAGCGCCATCTGCTCCAAGCTTTTACTTTGGCTCCCCATTGGATTGAGCTGTCAGACAGTGTTGCCAGGTTACATTTTTAAAATTTTTCGTAACTTTTGACCCACTCGCGTAACATGTAAATATTTTTTATATTTAAAGCAAGTTTCGTAACTTTTGAGAACAACGAGATTTGTAATACTAGATTTTTATTCCAAACAGTTTATGAACGTATCCAAATTGAACGCACCTAAAACTGGCGCCTTTAAGGCCGGGAATACACGTCAGTTTTTTTGATCCGATAGTCTGATACGGCGAACTAACCACTACCGATAACTACAAAAATATCTACCTACATTTTGTAAAAGGTGTATTATGTGTCACATTTCACCCGAGCGAAGCCGGGTTTTCATCTAGTTTTATTATAAAAACGAACGCAATTACCAAGGAATGACTTGCTAACTTAGGCTAGCCTAAAATATGGAACAACTAATTTCTCTCTTTGCCTTGTTTTGTTTTAAACATTCATATATTTCTACGTATGAACATTATATTTCTTTAAATAAATGCTTTAATGAGTCCCGAGGACCCATACTATAAATTGCACGAATTGCTCTTTTTTGTAGTATAAAAATAGTTTCAATATCGGCTGCTGCTCCCCATAATAAAATACCGTATGATAAAAGACTGTGAAAGTAAGCAAAATAAACTAGTTTAGCCGTCTCGACATTCGTCAGTTGTTTAATTTTTCTTACAGCAAATGCAGCAGAACTTAATTTACCTGCCAAAGAATCTACATGAGGACCACATTGTAATTTATTATCTTAAACCTAAGAATACAGTTTTATTAACCATATCCAAATTACTGCTATCTATTATTACTTCACTATCTACTTGTGCTACATTGGGTAGAGAGAATCTTAAACATTTAGTCTTCTTAGAGTTGAGTAACAAATTGTTTGCGTCGAAACCATTTGGAGACTATTGATAAGGTATCGTTTACTCTTATAAGTTCTTTCCTATTAATTTTAAAAATCAAAGAAGTATCGTCAGCAAACAAAACTATATCTGAGAGGCCATTTACAACAGATGTTAAATCTTTTATATAAACTAAAATGGTCCCAGTATAGAACCCTGGAGTACCCCCATTTCGACTAAAGAGCCCTTAGACGTTGTACTCATCACTATGACGACATGTCACATTGTACATGAGATTATTTAAACGCCAAATATAATTATTCTCTTTTTCAGAGTAGTTAGATTAGTATGGAAAAAGATTTAAAACTATTTATTAAATCATTTTTACATATATGTACAGGTAGCGGCACGTAAGTAAAGGTCTGAGCGAAATGTGGAGGGGATAGCTGCGCATGGGTACAGTCGCGCACGAAATACAATCTTAACTAAAACGCAGTGATTATATGCTCAGTGATCTTAACTGTAAACATTATTTAGTTTTATGTTTGTAAGTAAACTAAACTATTGTACCATAGTGTCATAAAATATAAAACAACATCCATATATAAAATAATTTATAAATAGGGATATACTATAGGTATGTACTTATTATGGAGAAAATAATATAAATTATAAATAAATGTACTCTATGGGGAGTAGAAATAAAATATATAATCGAATTTGACATTTTTTATTTCCAATATAGCAAATTTTTCGAACAAGACAACATTTTATATACATTTGTTTATGCTGCTTATCCCTATTCTGAATCAGATAATGGTGTCACGCCTTCCATTATGTCATCGTGCACTACAATGGAGCTATCTCGACAGGGCCTTTTGCTCGTTGAGGGCCCGGGCTCAGGGCTGCTTCGATCGTCCTCACTATCATCGTCATCATCATCATCAGAATCTCCAAGGTCATCCTCTGAGCTATCTGCATCAAGGCGAATAATAAACTCTTCTGCTACCATATCCACGACATGGTCACTCTTTGCATATTCCTCTTCTATATCCTTCACCTTTTTGCATAACTTTTCCCAACTCCATGCACCCATCAGTAAAACTTTTTCTTGAATCAGGTCTATACATTTAGTAACATTCCATTTCACATTTTTGCTGGCTACATATTGTTTTATATCAGACCATGCCATTTCGATTGGATTGAGATCTGGGTGGTATGGAGGTAATCTCAACACTTCATGGCCTTGTTCGGCTAGGATTCGGTCAATCGAAAATGCTTTGAAGCTTTCCTTGTTTGCCTTGATCAAATTGTATAACTCAGGTTTCAGGAGCGTTTCGTCGAAATGTATGCCTTTTTCGGTGAGCCAAGCCTGCATTTCAGCTTTCTTGGAATTTGAGTTTGGTGCGATATCCCACTGCTTGTTATGGTAGGACGCGTTGTCGACTACCACGACGGAATGAGGTGGTAAATTGGGCATCAATTGTATTCTGAGCCATTTTTCGTAGTTCTCATAGTTCATATTGTCGTGGTAGTCGCCTGATTTGGTACCCGCTTTAAATGTCAGTAATGCATTTGGCACAAACCCAGTCTCAGACCCCGCGTGGACAATCACAACTCGCTGTCCTTTTGAAATGGGTTTTTTTAAGCCCTTTGCACTACCATCGGTCCAGGCTTTTGGCGTAGAATGTGACGAATCTACGTACGATTTGTCCGTATATATAATAGGCCGTCCATCTTGGCGATATTTTTTAATTTTTCTCAAATATTCAATTCGTTGCAAACGAATATTTGAAGTCTCAATCAACACTTTTCGATTGTTTTCCGTTTTTTTCCATCGAAACCCCAAACTCTTAATTATTCGTCGAAGACTCCGTTCTGAGCCTTTGAAGTTTATATCTTCTTCTAGCTTCTGTTTTAGCTTTCTGACGGTGGGAAGCTCATTATTCAACTTGTGTGCACCTCTTAATCACGCCTTGGTCGAAGTTATCAATTTCTGTGACCGGTTTTGCTCTGGATCGTTTTTTGCCAGGTGTTCTGAAAACTGTCAACAAATCGGAGCTGTTGGCTTGAGCGGTGATATTACTTACAGTTGTAACAGACGTCTTTGTGGCCTCCGCTGTCCTTTTTTGGATTTTACGCAAACAACTAATGATATTATTTATTTTCATGTTCCCATTCTTAACAGTTTCTACAGTTTCTGTTATTGTGCTGCTATTTGAATGGCTGAGCAAAATACTCGTTGCTTCAGTAATCTCACTTTTTATTTGATTTAAAGAATCAAGCAATTCATTGGTTTCTCTTTTAAGAAAACAATGTACGTAATACACCATTTTTCGTGCCTGTCTTTTTAGAACAGTATTTCTTCTAGGCATATTCACAGTTTAAATAAAATAACAATAACAAACGAACTCAAACTTAAAAAAGAAACAATAATAATGAACGGCAATAACAATATACTTTTGAACGCGACTGTACGGTTAGAAGTCTGCGGAGTGTCGTATGAGCGCGGGAGGCAGAGTACGACTGGCTAGCCAATGCGCGCCTAGCACGCCGCGTCCCGCGATCCCTTCGTCCCTGTAGCGTCCCTCCGACACCTAATTTTAGACTTCTGCGCAATAACGGTCAAACCTGGAGTTTCGTGCCGTTACTTGTACATGTATGGATACCGAAAGAAGAGTTAACCATAAGGCTACATCCGCACAGACAGGCGGCTTGCTTAGCACCTAGAGCCTAGTGGCTTGCATTCTGGCTACTTGCTAGGATACACAGAGGCCGCACTGAGAGGTGGTTTCCCTGGTGGGTCGCTAGGTGCCTTGGTCATTTGCTAGTCGACACGTTGACGAGATGTCACTTTCAAAAATAGCTCTAAAACTGCTACTTACAGAAAATTCACATTTAAAATATACCATTTCACGGCCTTATCCATCATGTTGGGTTCATGACATAAATAAGTCACGGTCAAGTTATGGGGAGTTTAATGTTCTGTATAAACAATTGCTTAATTTTGACGACAAATTTTACGAATATTTGCGTATGACCAGAGAAACATTTGATCTACTTCTCAGTAAAGTTAAAGGAAAATTAACTCATTTGGATACTCATCTTAGAAAAGCATATCAGCCGAAGAACGACTAGTCGTTACATTAAGGTAAGTGAAACTCTAAATACATATTATTTTTATTTATTCAAAAAAACTTTAAAAAACAGTAATTTAAGATCTATGGAAAAAACAATTCTTCATATAATTATTTGTAATTGTTTATGTAACTAATCAAAGCCGAATCGTTCTCCATATGCATGGGTATATTATGAATTAAATTTTGTTCAGATGAATTCTGGACGTGCAATTCATAGACTGATTGTGGAGTATTTATATTTGGTACAGGAACATTCATCACCGATGGTACCGATTGTTGAATATTATTTTCTATGGCTTCAATTTCAACCAAAATTAATTCTTGAATCTTCGATCTTAACCTTAGTTTACGCCTTAGTGGAATATTTTCCAAATAAGGCAGAAGACTCTCAAAAAACAGTAAATCATCGCTTTTTTCTTTGATACTTTCTCTCTCGAGAATCTCAAGTTTCTTCTTTTCTATTTCTAAAAGTTGATCATTGTTTTCGGTTCTGTTCATACGAATTTTCTTTCTTTGTGATGTTTGACTATAACTTTGAGATCCTAGAGTATCACTTGTAATTGTTTCTGAAGTAGAATTAGTCTGCACAGAACCTGGATTCTGCAGCTCCTCTAATGTTGTATTGGTTGTAATAGAATAATTATCATCATTATCTGTACTTAAGTTTGAATCTCTCGCGGGGCTCTCGCTCTGGTTCTTCTTGCTCTTTAAAAATAATAATTGATCATAATACTGCCACGTACTTTTACATATTTTATCAGCGCTGTCTCCACTCTTTGGCTTATCAATTTTTCCACATTCTTTAAAAAAATACGCTCTCAGATTTTTCCATTTAGCTTTAACTGTTTTGACTGAAACAAAAACCAGCAGTTAATATGTTATTCAGGTATTAAATACTTTTTTTTTATGATTCTAAATTAATAATATAGATGTCATTGGACGCATCATGTATTCTTTATTTACATGTTTACAATCTGTAATACCATCCAGTAATGTGTAACTCAATCTGTCATCCGTCACAGCTGCGTATAGTTTAGTTGGATGAATTAAAACATATGTTTGGTAATGATTCACCTCGTTCGGATTAGGGAGCGGCAAACATTTGTAAATACTAAACATCAATTATTATGAAGTGGCAATATTGTTAGTGAAAGAAACAAATGTTTTTAAATCCAAAATAAAGACCTTGTGTAGACCCAAAATGGAGACTACGACTTGAAACTTTCTTACGGAATGTGTATTCCGATCGCGAAGTATAAAAAACCCCTTCAAATTATATTAATATGACAACTCTACTTATATTGCTGACCGTACCGTGTTATAAAAGCTAATGAACAAAAATGCTAACCAATAACTCCACGTATTTTTAGCGCGCCTATTCACTGATGCCGGATGATTCTTTCCTTATACGTTTCAGAGAATAAAAGAATTTTGCTTGATTGAAAAGTAAGATTGATTTTGTTCGAATTTACCAAGGTCTCATGGCATCATGGCTCAATACTTCATAACAAATAACACACTGCGGCTGGTCGATACTTTTATTCATAGAAACAAAACCGTATTTAATATAATCATCATTATAATAGGTTGGGGAAAAAGTTTCTTCGCATTTTTTAAGAAAATTCAAATAATTTTTTAATATAGTTTATTTACATTTAACTAAAGTATGTAGGTACCATTTTGTTCGATAACTTTTTGCCATCTTGTAGGTAGGGAAATGATCCCATTGCTATAGAAATTTTGGGACTTCTGATCAAAATACCGCGACAAGTGGTTTTGGCAGTCCTCTCGTGATGTTAATTGAATTCTGAAGGGACCGAAATAGGTGGAAATCTGAAGGTGCAAAGTCAGGACTATACGGCGGATGCATTAATACCCAGCCAAACTCTCTTAATTTTTGCTGAGTGGCTAAAGATGTGTGAGGTCTAGCGTTATCATGATGAAAAACCACATCCCTTCTGTTGATTAATTCCGGCCGCTTTCTCTCAACTTCTTGCTTTAATCTCATCAGTTGTTCGCAGTAGAGTTCAGAATCGATGGTCCTGCCTGGTGGTAACAGCTCATAATGAATAATGCCCTTCCAATCCCACCACACACACAGCATCACCTTGTTGCGAGTTAACCCGGGCTTCGCCACAGTCTGTGAAGCCTGACCGGCCTTTGACCACGACCTTTTTCGCACGTTCTTGTTGTACGTGATCCACTTTTCATCACCAGTCACCAGCTTCTTCAAAAATGGTTCAAATTCAAATTCAAAAGTTTCTTTATTAAATGAACTCATTACAAGTATTTTTAATCGTCACTTGTTCCAATAATAGATAATGTATATTTCTTTTAAATTAGGTATGCACTTAGAAGTAGGTATAAAGTATAATTTACAAATTTTATATTATAACAATAGCCTGCGGAGCGAACAATTCATTCAAATGCGTTTTTGTCATCTATAAAATCAAAAACTTTATAGTACCCTTTCTTAGAAAACTTCTGTTTTACTATCTTCTTAAATCTATGTACTGATAGTTCTTGGATTTCTTTGGGTACTTTGTTATAGAAACGTATACATTGACCTTTGAAAGAGTATTTTACTTTGCTGAGCCGAGTTACAGAGCCCCGAGCACGAACATCTATCGTAATCGCAGCGTCATCGTATCGAGTGCCCTAACTCAAATTTGTATGAGAATTTGAAAATCGAAAGGAGCCAAACGTTAACGGACCTGCAAATCGGCAGCACGAACACATTTGACAGTTGCTACGTTTTCCGACGTCACGCTCGTGAACGTTACGAATACGCAGCTTGGTATTGAATTTGGTAGCAGGAACATATTTTGACGTATGGTATCGTCTACTCGCTAGCCAGCTAGCGTCAACCGTCTCACCGCCATTTTTTCAGTGACAGCGTTTCTTGAATGTTATTTTCACGTGTAGTGGTAGGTATTGGTAATTTTTTTTTGTGTGATGATTTAAAAGAAAGTGTTATGATTTTTAGTTTATATTTAGTATTTATAATCATATTCATTAATTTTGGGAAATCAATCACAACATTCTAAACATTAAATAGGGAAGCCTCGTGTCCTTTTTTTTACCACTATACGAAAATCAACCTTTTTGATTTAACAATATTTTCGTGCAATTTCTTAGTCATATGTATTTTTTTTATTAATTATAAATGTTGGATTACAATCTCTCCATGATATAAGTGATGATGTGGCTGTAAGTAGTAAATACACGAAGCCTATAAGGCAACTAGCTCTCAAGTGTGACTGCCGAAACACACCAATAGGTGCTTGGTGATAGATTTTCAATTTGAGAGTGGTAGCCAGACATAGAGTAAGTACTACAACGTACCCTACCACTATGCTTTGATTTCTACACTGAAAGATCAAGCTCATTGTAAGGTTCGATTCGAACTCACAACCGGCATTCGAGAGTAATTATATTAAATAGTTTATTATGAAACTTCATAATAATTGTAATAAGATTTGTAATGAAAGATAAATGTCAATAGTTTAAGTTAAGTGAAATCCAATCCATTAACACTGCTAAAACAATAACTAAAATTAAGGATCACCGTGTTAATTTCCTTCGGAGTCACAAGATTTCATGTCTTACTATTTGTTACTTCTAAATTCAAACCTATAAACTTAGATCTCCTTGCTAAAAATAAAAATAAATTAAAAAAGTATGTTCGCGCGCTTTTTTGCCTTTTAACAATTTTGACCAAATAGACTACGTTCAACAATTTTTATTTCTCGATCAAGAATTGGACTGGAGAAAAAAACAATATACCCGTGAGAATTTTGTCGTTATATTACTTTTTATTTTTGTCTAAACATATCAAATATGCAGGTTCTTTATTTTATTTTATGTTTTTGTGAGTAAATATTTTAATTTTGTGTGTTTGTACATAACATTAAAATTAAAAATTATTGCTACAAAATTTCTAGACGAATTTAACGTAGCTCGCAAGCTGGGTATCGAGTTGACGATACAACTTCTGTCAAAAATGACACCTACTCGACACGATAACTTTACCAAGGCGATACGCAAGTGGTTCGTGCTCAGGGCTCAGGTACAGCAAGTTTGTGCTTATTTCTAGTGTTCAAACTATGAGTGTCGCTGTTTTTAGGAAAGTTATGTATGTTTTTACGAACATAAATTAGATTTTCATATATGTACTGTGACGACACTGTCATTATATTAATGAATTTAAACTTATCTTTAAGAGAAACTCTAGGACTTAAGTTATATATTGTGCGAATAGATGACTTAATACATTTTTGTTGATTGGTGATATTCTATTTGGGTTGTTAAATAAAAGATGATTGATCTGACTCTAAGTTATCTAATTCGTTCACACAATTAACGTTCACACATTTTCACATATTCAAAAGGCAATACGACAGGACGGTGGAACGTAAGCGACTGGCCAGTCTGAGACTTAATGAAACGCGATGACAATTTGCTGAGTTGCATTCTCAGCTCGCCACGCCGCTACATCACACCCCCCCTTTTTGAATTTTTTTGTCAAAAATACAAAATTTTGAAGATATGATTATGAAACAAAAATATTAAAAATATACAAATTATTTGTCCAACTGTACCTGCTTGGTACTTGTTTACATAGTGTATTACTGCTGACAAGCGTTTGACGCACTGGAAACGAGTCGTCCGCTTACACAAAACAATGTCAACCTTATTGGCCGTGTGTGAGAAATAATGTCCCAGAATATTTATTTTATTTATTTCAGAATCAGAATCAGAATCATTTATTTGCTTTATATGTGGTTTTACAATAAGGTCTTACAGTTAAAATATGATTCAGCACATTTAGCTTCTAAAATAAGCATGCAAATACATTTTAATATTATTTCAATTACACTATCTATTTATTATTATTTTTAACAAGATTAGATATATTAGTATTTATAAAATTATAATTAGGTCAAAATATTAATATTTCAAATTAAAACAGAATATTAAACACTCATAATTATCATCTACCTACAATATGTCAAGTATGTATAATCAAAAAAATACGAAAAACCCAGATGTCAAATAATTATGAACACAATTCATTTATATTATAAAATTGTTTAGTTTTTAACCATTTAATTAATTTACATTTAAAACGTGTCAGTGGAAGTGATTTAATATCATTTGGTATCGCGTTATACACCTTTATACACATTGCATAACATTGCTTTTGATAAAGAGCCATTCGAGGCGGAATGTCAAAGACCAATCGATCTGGATTCCTTGTGTTTCTTGGAAAAATGTCCTGAGCTGATTTAAAATACCCATTATGAGTCTTAACAAATACTGCAACTTCAAGGATATACATAGAAGGAAGAGACAATATGCCCATGTCTGCAAACAAGGGCCTGCATGAGGCGTGTGGTGGCATACCACATATTGCACGTACACATTTCTTTTGTGCAATGAATACTTTATTTATATCCGGAGAATTTCCCCAAATCAATAACCCATATTTTAGTGTGGATGCTATGTGGCCATGATACGCTGCTAGGATGGTAGAGCGAGCGGATGACTGCCTCAATCTGTTCAAAACGTAGATGAATTTATTAATTTTTTTACAAACATAGTCCACATGTGACTTCCAATTTAGGTTCCTATCAATAAACAGACCCAAAAATTTTGTTTTGTCCGTTTTCAGTATGTCCTGTCCTTTATAATTAATGTTTAGTTTATGATTATTACATCCATAATTATTATTGAATTGTATAAAATGTGTTTTTGTCAAATTTAGATTTAAATTATTATTACATAGCCAATCCGAAATTAAAGCAATATTATTATTAATATCATTTTCATAATTTTCCATTTCATTTTTATTACTAGTTATCATTATTGAGACATCATCAGCAAAAAGAGTACATTTACTTGTAGTCACATCTGGAAGTTCGTTAATATAGAGTAAGAAAAGTAATGGCCCTAAGACGCTACCTTGTGGGACCCCACAACCGTTGACCTTATTAACCGATTTATGAGAAACTAGTGTTTGTTCCTTATTTAACCTAAATATCTCGACATATTGTTCTCGATGTTTTAAATATGTTTGCAGCCACTTTAGCGCTGTACCACGCAGGCCAATGTTATTCAATTTGGTGACTAGAAGATCATGAGATACAAAATCAAATGCTCGAGACATATCAAAGAATACGACCGACGTTGCTAGTTTTGAGTTGAGAGAATCTGTTATTTCACGTACTAGTTTAAATGCAGCTAATGTAGTGGATTTATTACTCTGAAACCCAAATTGTTCATCTTTGATAATATTTAACTTATTTACGAACGACATAATTCTTTTATGCATAGCTTTTTCAAATAATTTAGACAGAACAGGCACCAAAGTTATTGGCCTATAATTATTAATATCCGATTTATTGCCTTTTTTATGCAGCGGTTTGACAACAGAAACCTTCAATAAGTCCGGAAAATGACCATTTTCAAACGATAGATTTATTAAATATGTAAGAACTGGGCTAAGTTCATCCTTACAGTATTTAACAACTTTTGTGGCGATTTCATCATACCCTTCTGCAGATGTATTATTTAAGGATTGTATTAATCTACCTATTTCCACTTGATCACATGGTGCTAGGAATATGCTGTTAGAAACTTGTTTTTTATTTGTACTATACTGATTTGTATTTTTGTGTGTATTTGTTAGTTCTATAAGATATTTATTAAATTCATTAGCAATGTCAGTTGGATCTGTAAAAACTTTGTTATCAATATTTATTTCATTTATAAAATCATGATTATATATTTTGTTTATTTCTGAGTTAATTATATTCCATGAGGCCTTACACTTATTGTTTGATTTAGTTAGGTAATTGTCATTTTGAATTTTGTGGGAAGTTTGAATGCAACGTCGTAGCAGTTTGGAATATCGTTCATAACTCAATTTACACTCCTTATTTCTATATTTGTAAAAATTGTATCTTAAATTCCGTTTGGTTCTACAGCTTATTTTCAAACCTTTTGTTATCCAAACTGGTTTTTTACAAAAGTTTGTGATTTTGATTCGATTAACGGGAAAGCATAATTTGTAGAACATTAAAAACAGATCATAGAACTCCCTCATCGCTAATTGTATGTTTGACTTGTTATACACTTCTGTAAAAGTTAGTTCCGATAAGCAGTAACGGAATTTTCTCAAGTTATCTTTGGAATAGTCTTTTTTAAAAACATAGTACGCTGAAGGCAATAAGCACTTGTTATTTATTGGAATACTTAGCATTTGAGCTGTATTATGATCAGATAAGTTAAGCTCCAGAAGTGTTCCAGTAGCATTGTTGATATTGCTTATGAGATGGTCTATACATGTATGAAGTCTAGTTGGTTCAGATATATGCATATGTAAATTGTAATTTTTAGCTAAATTAATTAAATCTATGCTACTTTGGGTTGTTTTTAGTGTGTTAATATTTAGATCCCCAGCTAGTACAATCTTTTTCTTGGGATTCCTTGCCAGCGTGAACAAGATTGATTCAAGTTTCGAGAAAAAAATACCTATATCCGAACTTGGCGTTCTATAAAGACAAAGGATTGTTATTTTCCAATCTAAGATTTCAACACCACAACATTCAAAATTCATGTCTTCTGAATAATCTTTGAGAAAGGAAATCTGTCTAAATGTTAAACCTTTTCTTATTAGAATGCACACACCACCTCTGCTTTTGTTGTTGCCTCTGTAATATACTGAGGCATTATTATATCCAGCAATATTTATATTATTTTTATTCATCGAATTAATAAACGTTTCTGAGAAACACAATATATCAGGCGATTGACCTTTCGTAGATAGTTCAGAAATTGTAATTTCTAGTATATCTCGTTTAGAATGTAAGCCTGCTATATTTTGGTGTAAGATTCTAAAAAACTATACAGACGTTTACAATTTGTTGATGGTGTATCGATTTCACAAAGGTTTTTATCATCTATTGTTTTATAATTTTTAATGTTAACAGCTTCAGTTTTTTTAAAGTAATAGAGGATAGTCCCCTTTTTAGGCTTGTTTGGTGTTGGTTTTACAATTTTCTTTTCCGTGTGTACTCGTAATTTAAGTTTTTTTAAATTCAAGAACTTATCATCATAATCTAATTGGTCTATTATATTATTTATTTTGTAACAGAGTGAGTCAAATCTATATTCATTGTAGATAGAACCTATTTCGTTTGCATCTAAGTAAGTGCAATTGGAAAAATTATTACATATATTTTTGATCATTCCATTAATTTTATGCTCATTTAAATAAATATTATTTTGGACACTTAATATAATTATCATAGTACATTCTTGCAATAACTTTAAGGCAGCACAGAGCTCAATCATTATTTGTGCAGGGTTTTTATCATGTTGGCCAATAGATAATACTAGCCTGTCATTTTTACTTGCCTTAAACCATTTGCAACACTGTAATATTTCATCGGAAGACGCATGTGGTTTCGTGAATGAAATTACTTGATAGTTTTCATGGTTTGAATTCCGCCTTGATGCCTGTAGTTTTTCTCTTAATCCTTTACATTGCTCTCCTCCGACAATATATATGTTATTGTTTTGAATTTTGGAGTAGTTTTTTGTATAATTAAATTCTTCAATTATTTTGTTTTTACGTGTTGTGTCAGTTGCAGTGTTTTCTTTTGTTACGACTGCATTTTGTTCATTCGAGATTACTTTACGCATATTTTCCTTTATTTCAAGTGAGTCCATTTGCCTCTGTGTAAGTGAAGATTCATGAGTTGTTCTACTACTAGTTGGTGTTTGAAAGTTTTCCAGCAAGTTGCGACGTTTCTTTATTTTTCCTTTCACTGATGTAGATGATACGACATTTGTTTTTCCATTTCTAATACATGATGGTGTCGTACAAATTTCCTTTAACATAGTTATTTGTTGTTGTAGGCTCTGTATTTGTTTTTTCTGCTGTATGTTTTCCATTATAGTATTATCCAATTCAATACGTGTACTTTCCAATTGTATCTTTATGTTAGTTAATTCATCCTTCATATTTTCTAATTCACTGGTATGTATATTTGTCGATAAATCGTAACTTCTGTAGGCTGGTTCATCTTCATTTGTCGTGTTTAGTGTTAAGCTAGTGCCGTTAATACCTTCCATTGAATGTGATTTGGTTAAAGTTTTTGGGGCAAGATCCGTTCTTTGGTATGCTATATCTTTCAGTTTATCAACATTTGTCAAAAGATTACTCTGCGAGTCTATAGGTGTACTTGTTTTATTTATATTTGAATGTAGCTGACAGCATCCTTTACATATATACCCTTTTTTTTGGGTTTGATCCATTAATAAAAACTTTTTCATTGAAATCTTCAAACATTCTATATCATATGTAAGGTCACACAAAGAACACACAAGAAATTCTTTGTTTGAAAAAAAATTTTGACATTGTGCGCATTTTTTGGTCTTCGATGCTTTCCGAGTTTTCATGTTGGAATTATAATCTTAATAAAGATACTCATATATTTAGTCTGTTGACCGTGTGTTGAGCTCTTGTGTTTCTCCAATTAACGTTTGTCTATGGTCATTCACACGACTATTTCTGCCACTAGACCGTGTGTTGAGTCCTTAAGTGTACGTTCGTTAGTCTATGCTTGCCGATGATTTTGACATTTTCATTTCAAAATATGTAAACAAACCGTAATTTGGTAATACTTTAAATTTTCACTCACATTCAACCATTACTTACTTTTTGTGTTTTCTTTGTGATATTACGCTTGGTATGTATGCACTAATATTGTGTTTAAATGCACAGTAGTAGCTGGTTAACCGTTGTTAAAAGTGGTAAGTTTTGTAGTCACAGTAATTTAAATGTTATCATGTCAATCGTCTTGAAAATTATATCACACTAAATTCACATAGTTTTATTATCTATTAAATCTGTTTCAATCACAATTTGTTCGCTTAAATATTTTTAAATAATTTTTATCACAGAGCTCAGTGTTTACGGGAAAGTGACATCTGTCACATGATTTCCATTTCTTTTTTTTATTTATTATTCATATTACATGACTATAATACATGTGCATGTAGGTGTAAACCTCCTTAGAAAAAAAATAATACACGTGTCTCTCTTCTGGGACATTCACTTTACAATCCAACACTAGCTTACTTACATTAACTTTTTCCATACTCATTTTCCTTCACTGCAATGCACTCATACTTAACACTTTTAAATAGTTACACATATCCCGGTGCTGTTGCAGCGATAGCAACGTTGGCGGGTTGGTTTTGTACGACTCCACCCGTCGACGTTAACCTGGTTACTTCCTTCCTGAGCCATCCACGCCAGTGGCTTACATAGCCATTCCGTATTGCGTAGCACAAAAATAGCGCCAATATGACGACAATTATGATTAGAATGATCCCAAAATAATTTAGCTTATACTCAAGCTGTTGATGATTTGATGCTGCTGATGCTTGTGCTGTGGCCACTATCTCTTTACCATTATAGTTTCCCATTGCGCAAATTTAATATTGCAAAAATGTTCATGGAGTTCCAAGCGAGGGTGTGGTTGGTGCTGAATTGTCTCAAGCTGATACTCGTGTTGTTTATGCACTTCCTTGACCATAACCTGTAGATCAGTGGCGGTGGTTGCTATCTGTTCGATAGCCTGAGTAGCGTTTCTGGTCTTTGCTGCGAGTATGCGGAAATGGCAATTTTGATCATGAATCGAACTGTCGTTGGGCCTTGTGTACAAGCTTGTATCAGCTCATCGATCATCGTCGAATTAATTAATCCAATCAATGCATAAATATTTTAGATGTTTCACTCGTAGGTTGTTAAACAACTGTGCCATGTAGTATTTGTGGTATTTTATAATAAATACACATAATAAATACACATAATAAATTTAATACTTATTTATTGATATTCTTTTAGCCGTGCTTGCATATACAGCACCTTCGCCCAAAGAGGACGAGCCCAGTGTTACCATCTTGGCATTTCACTTTAACAGTTAGTGCTGACAAAGCTTATATTAGTAGGGGTGTCAACCTTAACTCATGCGCGTTCGAATGGTTGCCATTCCGCGAGATAAGAGACTTGACGGATGGTTTTGGTGATTCCGTGGGTTAATCCATATGTAAAAAGCACTTTTTATTTCATAATTAATACTATTATCTTGTTTGTGTTCTTCACATTTATTTAGGAAATCCCATTTTATAGATATTTTTTAATAAAACTATGTATAATATACTTTTTAAATTTTCTTTTACACACCTTTTTTTCCAAGAATTGGTCAACTATTGTATCGCTCTTTTCAATACAGTTAATTAACTCTTGAGGCATATGTCAGTGATTTTTGAATTCCTTCGTATCTTTTAAAAACTATAAAACTATGCACTTCCTCTTGTGTAAGAGACGCAAACACTTTTACAATATTCACAATTATAATATTACAATTACAATAAATATTATTATTTACAATAAATCCACAGACATAGGCACAAGATTTCACCAGTTTTTCTATAATTAGGTCTGTTATACTAGTTATATTTTCAAATGTTGCTGTATCAGCTGTGCCTTTGTCGGTAGTCGGAGTCAAGAGCTTAAAATTTCTCAGGATGAACTCATTATCATCAACCTCACAATTTCCTGAGGCAATATGTCACAAAACCCTAACACGCCGCAGGTCGTGGGTTCGATTGTCACTTAGGACACATTTGTGTGCATGAACATGTCTGTTTGTTCTGAGTCTGGTCGGTGTAATTATCTATATAAATATGTATTTACATAATAAAACTAGTATATGTAGTATATCAGTTATCTCCATAGTACAAGTTCTGCTTAGTTTGGGGTCAGATGGCCGTGTGTGAGGAATATGTCCCAGAATATTTATTTAAAAATATTGAGAACAGCAGTTTTTAAACAAGCCACAAACTGCCCAGTGGTAGGGTTTATGTTGGCTCCACAGTTAATGCGAATGCAGTCAAATAAATGAATGCGAATGCAGCCAAATAAATGAATGCGAATGCAGTCAAATAAGTTAAATTTCTAAAGAAATCCTTAATTTCTCTAAAAAATTAAATGGTCTGTGCTGTCCTTTAAATTTGTGGCCATTGGTTTCCCCCTTCTGACGTCTGGTGTGTAGGTGTATTAACAATATCGAATAATTTGTCGGATTCATGCGGAAAGGTTTAAAAAGGCTTTAATACAAAGGGAACGCTGCAATAGACAGCAATATGTACTGCATAGCCCAAAATTGTTTGGGTAAATTAGGATAAAGGAGATGGATAAGGAAATAGCATAAAGAGAAGCAGTTGGCTCTCTCATGCATCTGGCTATTGTGAGTCGACCCGATATAATTTTTGCAGTCAGTTTACCAAGTTTTATCACTCATTTTAATAAGGCTTAAATTCGGTTAGAGTGTTGAATGTAATTTTGAATTTCACGGCTTTCAACACTAGCTCACACTTGACTGTTCTTTTATAGAATCTATGGTGTTGTGACATGTCTCTCTACTCTGTGACATTATAGCGAGTGACTGTGTCTGTATTTCTTTATAATAAAATAAATACAAAATACTTTCAGTTCATATTCATTTAATATAACAGTATCCGAGGGTTTAGTCGGACCGTGTTGTCGCAATATACCGAATAGGTTCTTTAGCTTAGAGCATCTTGAATTACCTAAGGTTTTAATATTTAAAACCTACATTTTGCACATCATGCCATAAATCTCTTAAGGAACATAATGTAGTGATGTAACCTTGCACACATCTTACATTTGTAGTTCGTACTCCAGTTCCAACTTTGACAAATTTGAGACTCCGTGTCCACTCTCTTAAATGGTCTGTTTTGGCAGAAAGAAACATTATGGCCCTGTCCCTTTTTAATATCTGCTCATTGTTTTAGGAACCTGGTTAGTGGTAGCTGGTTATACCAGTTATCCATTACTAGCAGATGACCGACGTCTAGGTAACCTTGACATCCTTCCATGCTAGAACTGTCATGTTACCACAATGCCGAGCAACTTGCTCACCACGCGCCATCCTGTTGTCAACTATCTCCGGCGATTCATAGTTCCAGTCACGTCAGTGGCTCATTGTTTTAGGAACCTGGTTAGGGGTAGCTGGTTATACCAGTTATCCATTACTAGCAGATGACCGACGTCTAGGTAACCTTGACATCTAGTCTAAGATCCGAACCTAAATCGACCTTCACCGAGCTGATAATAGAACGAAACATATTTTATCATGAATTTAGTATATTAGAAAACATATTAAAAATGGGTTTGCTAAAAAAATCCTGGGCAGACTATTTTTAGTTATTTTTCAAAAAATGATTTTTAATTAAATGTTGCAACATCAGGATAATAAAAAAATTTTGTCCTGACTGAAAGTATAAAACGTATAGAATGTGCAGCCGTTGGGTTGTCTACTATTTACCTGGGCGAACTACTGGGTTGTCAGGTATAAACAGGTATATCGATGCCAGTTACTTTCACTGGATTGAATAATTAAAAAAAATTTATATCATCATAAGCGCTGTTTTATTGCGAACACGTTGATATAGGGTTGTCTGCGAAAATTCCGGTCCTATTAGGGGTTTGCGAATTTTAAAGATTATAATTTCAACGCGCGTGGAAATGTGTGACAGAGAGATCCGAGGTAAGTATACTGTGTAATAATAAAGGACCCAACATCGCAGTCGCTTGTGATGGGACCCTGAATAGTAGAAAGTGCGCATGCTCAGTGTGTAAACTATGGAGGGTAGAAGTACCTCTACTACCCTTCATATGGTAAACAATGCGTGTTATTTTGGAGCAACTGATATTTCAGTTGCAAAAAAAATAATTAATTAATTGCATAATAATTAAATATATTTAATATAAAACAATATAATATCAATATATTAAGTTATAACCATAATAATATATCTATAATCTATAATAGACAATAAAAATATCAATTACTTACTTTGAAGTATTTTTGCTCTTTCTGGAAATAGAAACAAAGTGGACAGCCGAAAATTCAAATTAAAAAATAACAAAAAAGATAGACTAGACATTTTATATTACGATTTAAAATTTTATTACAAAACAGTATAAATACAAAAATAACATTAATGAAAAATATATTCTAATAAATATTTTTTATTCAATATCTGATTCATCAGAAGTATCATTTTGACTCTCGAATTCGTCTGATTCATTAGATTCCTCCTCATTTGCTTCCATTTCGACAATGTCCTGGATTTTCAAAGGAGTTTGATCTCCGATAAAACCTGTTGGTTTTAAGAAATCATCAAAATGCCAACCATAGTTTTCAGGATTTGGCTTCGCACATGTAGAATCAGTTGCATTAAGCCACATGGAATTTACATATATTGTTCTTAAAATTTTTTGTAGTAGGGAAATCCAACATGGCGGTATAAAGTTGGAGTCAAAACTTTTAATCTTCTTTAAAAATTGTTCGCTGTCTTCTTTTGCGCCGTACTTCTTCATAAAAATATGAATTCTCGCATCATTAACTGACTGGCAGTGATTCACGCCATACATTTTTGCTGTAAACTCTTGAACAGCATTTATTTTTTCATTGATGAAAATATCAGCTTCATCAGTCAATGACGCAAAAATAGTTTGATACTTCTCATTTTTTGAAAATATTTTAAATGGCCTGATTTTTCCTTTATTATAAAATGCCGCAGTGTAGTCACAACCTGTGAATGCATGAAAAGCAGGTAGACTTTTACATAATTTGGGTCCCAACTTTAATGCTAAATCGATGCAGTTGATGCAATCGAGGTGGTTTGATTGCTTCTTAATCGCTGAAGTAGCTAGAAAAATTGTAGACTCCGACAGTTTGTGCATATTTCCGAGTAAAATTACGAGAACATCAGTATCAGAAGCTTTTATAAGAATTCTGGAGCCTGGTGTTATTTTATGAGCGTGAAAGATAATCCTCGTATCCGCCTCTTCATGATAGCATGTATAATCAACTTCTTCGAGTTTTTTAATACAATTTTCCTGAGCTTGGTACGAGTAACACAGATGTTCAACAGTTAAAAATATTTTTTTGTTTTGGATTATTGGCAGCAAATTTTTGTTTTCCCAATAATCAGCCAAGAAGTGTACCAAAGCATCTTTAAAACGATAATTTTTAAGGCTTTGCACAAAATCTTTGGGTCTGATTTGTTGAGGTCCTGTAATTTTATAAGGAATATCAAACTCATTTCGACTTTGGCGTTCGGAATCTTTGATTGAAGGTGATAAATACCGGTCGAATATTAGATGGATTTCTGCAGCATGTGATGCACAAATTTTCATGAGTATTGACTCTGCAACTTTCTCAAAAGTTTGTGGCATTGAGTTTCCGATTGAGTACAAATAATAAAAACCATCAATTATTTCAACGTTAATATTCGTGGGCTCAACCATTTCGATTTGAGATTTTAAACTGTTGGCAAATGCTGATTTAGGAGTTTTTAACATTTCACCAGTATATGAGAAAAGTGCAGGTGGCATTGGTGCCAGTGGAAAGGTCAAACAATGTTCTAGATTAATTTTCTTTTTCATACTGATAGCCAGGAGTCGCCCAAAAATGTCTCGTTCCATTTTTAGCAAAACTTTCTTATTTTTGTCTTTAGTCATGAGAACTTTAGTCGAGCATTGAGAAGCAAAATTTATGATTTTGTTGCGTTTAATTGGTTTTTCGAATCTATCAGGAGTTGAAGAACAATCGGAAATAAATTCAAGCTTTTGTTGATTGCCGGCAGTTTTGACGTTCAGGAGGAAATCAGTAACTTCTGGCGATGCAGCTTTACCAGTCGAAATGTTAAACAATAATTTTTTATCGATGGTATCATCGAATGGATCCATCGCTTCTTTGATTGCCTTAATTATACTATCGAGGCTTTCTCTGTCTTTTTTAATTTTGCTTCTCTGCAAAGAGTGTGAAGTATCATCTTTTTTTGTGAGTCTAATATTTTCTTTAATTGTTGTCAGTATTTTCGTCCTCATACTGTGGCTGAGCGCCCATCTTTGACGCGCAGATATTGAGTCAACGGCAAGGTTATCAGTTAATTGATTGCTAGCATCAGCGTTGATGGTCTGTTCAAGTGTCAAGTCAACCGGCGATCGAGCAAATTTAGCGGAGGTTCTTTTGATTCCAAAGGCACCTCGACGAAATTCATCTACCAAAGACGAATTTTTATTATACAAGTCGATCAAATTACTTAGGTACAATAGGGCCCATCGGGCATAGTTGGGCTGGTTAAGCGCAAAAAATAAATCAGTCATGTCCCATCCTCGTCGCCACTGAAAGATTCTAGAACTGAAGTTACAGGAGGAGGAACAGCAAATGAACACCGCTTACAGTAGTACAGATTTAATCAGACTGACCAATACATTCACTGGCTTAAACTACCCTCCCACTATTTACAGAAGTACCCACATAAACATATTATTAATACACTACAATAAATTGAGTCCATATATAATTCCAAATTACTGCTGCGGATGCTCCTTGAAAAACGAAAGAACAAATTAATTAGCTCACAATACTGATAATAAAATTGAGCAGTTTTGCCTTTTTCACCCATCAAAGTCTGGCGACTGAATTCTTTGTACCCATTCACAATACGACTTAATGAATCATGTAATTCGATGACCTCGTTGATGTCACGGGAATTTTCATTTGTAGTATTTTGCATTTGCGTTTCTAATAATTCCTTCAACATTTCTGGAGTCATGTTTGTTGAGCTTAAATATTGCTCAAAGTGCAATACTTGCAATGCAGCAGCAATTAAAGGGTGTAAACGTTTACAACGATTGAAATGCTTACTATCTAAGAAGCTGTTCATCGAGCCGTTGGCTAAAACTTCTGCTTGAACCAGTATTTCCACCAATCCACTACAGTCTATATATTTTCCGACTGCTTTGAAAAATGCCATCTCCATGTGGAATGCTCCTAAATTTACAAAAACTTTATCAAATTTAGGCTTTTCTTTTTCTTGGATTAGCATAGCCATTTTAGCTATAGCTAAATCATACGTGACAATTATTTGCTCCTGTCGGCATTTTTCAGCAATTTCAGTGGCCATGATTAGTGTTTCATTTACTATTGCGTAAGACGTTGGAGAAGAATTAATTGGAGGCAAATACTCGATCTTCTGCTTTTCACTGAGATCAGTTGATATCAAGCAATTGTAACCCAGCCACATAGGAACGGAATCCAATTTTGATAATGACATTATCCATAATAAATCTTTATCCGTTGCAACTTCTGTAGCACCTTGACATACATTAATTACGTTAGTAAACGACTCTACAGGAAGCAGCTGTAAATTTGTTTTTGGTTTTGAATAGTATGGTCTGATCTCCCGTGTTATCTCATTGAAACGTCGTCTTTTACGTAACGGGCCTTGTTCATTGACACCATTGTCTGGTTCTGATGAAGTTCTAGCGTCAAGATTATCAAAATTGTCAACACTCGTAAATTGGTATATAATACCAACAGTATCGTGCATGGTGTCTTTTCCGGAAGTAGTGTCTACGAAACGGTCAAAATTATCGAAAGCAACATGAGTACTGAGTCCATTTGTTGCTACGATGCCTGTTGGTATTACAACGTTATTTTCGATTGACGTGTAAGTCATCTCAGTTTCAAGTTCCTCGGCTAAATTGTAACCAATTGAATGGCCATATCTATTAAGCATCGTTATAACTTGCCGAGAGTTGGTTAAAGACTTCATTGCCAGTCCAAGAGTTAAGTTTTTCGCCGGCTTACATCTTCCCTTGGTAGCAGCGTATATTATGTCACTGCATATTGAAGTTATTTTTGTTCCAGTTGAATAAGCATTATCTTCGCAAACGTTAGGCCCTTGAACAAGATTTTGTATAAAATTGAACAACTCCGCAGGAACTTCGCATTCTCCTCGTATGATATCATCAGCAGTTAAACGTCTATTAGGGAGAGGATGAGAATCAATATTCTTGATGCAACTTCTCAAATCGTATGCAACATCTTCAAATTTGTGATCTTCTTTGCTTTCCAAAAATTTTGTATTATTTGCCATAATAGAGATGTCAATATCTGTTTTATATATAATTTTTTGATGACGTGGCCCGGTAGATGCTTCAATGGTAACACGATCACCAAAAATTTTTTCAATTTTTTTCTGCAACATTTCAGCTCGATTATCTTTGATGTAATCAAAATCTATATCACAATCACCAAACTCCAATAACAAAGCCTGGTATCTTCGAAATAGCTGAGCGAAATACATCACTTTGTTATTTTCAATTACCTCGTCAACGATAAAAGTTTTTAGCGATTCAAAAGCTAATTTGTGTACGTTCCGATATTTCTGGTTACTTGAATCTTTATGCTCTTGGGTAGACCGTCTTTCTTTGGTCAAATAAAAAGCGTAGCAAGACTGATGATAAGCAACAGTTTGGGTTTCAAGCTTTCCCAAGATTTCCGAATCATGAAGCTTTCTAGCTATTTCTTTTATTTGTTGATTAACATGGCCACCCTGAGGGAATGTAAGATTCTGTTTTTTCTTCCCGGAAGTTTTTCTTACACAATTGCAAAACAAGCATCTACTTATGTTGGACGACGATGCTGTTGATGTTGATGCTCCCTGAAATAATAAAATTCATTTTATAAATATAAATTCACTGAAAATAATGGTTTTGATCGTAAAGAATGAATTGATCAAGAATTTATTAAATATTTCATTAATTTGTATCATGTTAAATAAAAAACTATTCATGATTTATTTTTCTATATTTTTTTAAAAAAATTTTTGAAATTTTCTTTTTTTTTTGTTAGCCCCTATTTAAATAAATACCAAAACATTTCCCTACCTCATCCAAATCCGTAGAAGTGTGAGATGTGACGTCATTACTAGCTTCATCCTCAGTAACTGCTTTACTGGAATGGACACTAGAATCTAGGCATTCTGTACCTTCATCAGCAACAGAAGTATTGACATCTTCCTAGAAGTAATTTTTCATATTTAATTTTAATGTTTGAGATTTTATTTTTATGAAAAGCTTTATTTACACCAATAATATTTTTTTTTGTTTAATTTACTTAGGGAAAAATTAAAAAAAAAATAATAAAAATAGAAAAAAGATAGAAACTGCAAAAAAATATCAGGCGAAAAATCCTTCAGAGAAATAGTTGTTCAAATAATTTGTTTGATAAAAACAAATTCAACGAACGTTCGAATTGTGCTATTTCGAATTCTATTAGATAATAATTAAAAGGATCTATATAATGTACTTACTGAATACTCTGTACAAAAATTTTTAAATTCTTCATTGTATTTGTTTCCTAGAACGGTTACTTTTTTGTAACACGTGGTGTGGTAACCAACAAAATCGAGAAGTGCTTTGGTTAGTTCAACTTCATGATATTTAAAGTTTTTTTTTTTACGAAAAGCTAGCTTTAACGAACAATTTTTAAAAGTTTCATCAGTAAAATCACTTAAAGAATTGTCCGAGCCACACAAAAAACACTTTTTAGCCATTTTTTAGCACAACGATACAGAATAACACGTGTTTTCGATGCAATATAAGTCACTAGCTACTCCAAAATAACACGCACTGTTTACTATATGAAGGGTAGTAGAGGTACTTCTACCCTCCATAGTTTACACACTGAGCATGCGCACTTTCTACTATTCAGGGTCCCATCACAAGCGACTGCGATGTTGGGTCCTTTATTATTACACAGTATACTTACCTCGGATCTCTCTGTCACACATTTCCACGCGCGTTGAAATTAAAATCTTTAAAATTCGCAAACCCCTAATAGGACCGGAATTTTCGCAGACAACCCTATATCAACGTGTTCGCAATAAAACAGCGCTTATGATGATATAAAATTTTTTTAATTATCCAATCCAGTGAAAGTAACTGGCATCGATATACCTGTTTATACCTGACAACCCAGTAGTTCGCCCAGGTAAATAGTAGACAACCCAACGGCTGCACATTCTATACGTTTTATACTTTCAGTCAGGACAATTTTTTTTTATTATCCTGATGTTGCAACATTTAATTAAAAATCATTTTTTGAAAAATAATTAAAAATAGTCTGCCCAGGATTTTTTTAGCAAACCCATTTTTAATATGTTTTCTAATATACTAAATTCATGATAAAATATGTTTCGTTCTATTATCAGCTCGGTGAAGGTCGATTTAGGTTCGGATCTTCTACTAATCCTTCTATGCTAGAACTGTCATGTCACCACAATGCCGAGCAACTTGCTCACCACGCGCCATCCTGTTGTCAACTATCTCCGGCGACTCATAGTGCCAGTCACGTCAGTGGCTCATTGTTTTAGGAACCTGGTTAGGGGTAGCTGGTTATACCAGTAATCCATCACTAGTAGATGACCGACGTCTAGGTAACCTTGACATCCTTCCATGTTAAAACTGTCATGTCACCACAATGCCGAGCAACTTGCTCACCACGCGCCATCCTGTTGTCAACTATAGATTTTATCGCCGGAGGTACATTTAGCCTCCGGCGATTCATAGTTCCAATCACGTCAGTGGCTCATTGTTTTAGGAACCTGGTTAGGGGTAGCTGGTTATACCAGTAATCCATCACTAGTAGATGACCGACGTCTAGGTAACCTTGACATCCTTCCATGTTAAAACTGTCATGTCACCACAATGCCGAGCAACTTGCTCACCACGCGCCATCCTGTTGTCAACTATAGATTTTATCGCCGGAGGTACATTTAGCCTCCGGCGATTCATAGTTCCAATCACGTCAGTGGCTCATTGTTTTAGGAACCTGGTTAGGGGTAGCTGGTTATACCAGTAATCCATCACTAGTAGATGACCGACGTCTAGGTAACCTTGACATCCTTCCATGTTAAAACTGTCATGTCACCACAATCCAAGCAACTTGGTCACCACGCGCCATCCTGTTTTCAACTATAGATTTTATCGCCGGAGGTACATTTAGCCTCCGGCGATTCATAGTTCCAATCACGTCAGTGGCTCTTTGTTTCAGGAACCTGGTTAGGGGTAGCTGGTTATACCAGTAATCCATCACTAGTAGATGACCGACGTCTAGGTAACCATCCATGAGTTCGAGAATCACTTTAGCAGTAGAATTCTCGAACCCATGGATGGCTTGGTCGAACATTGTGGTTTTTTTTCCGGCATATAGCAAGCTTCGCAGTATGTAACCCGACTCAGCTTCACACAGCTCGAATGATTTAATCCTGAAACGAGCCCCCTTTGTCCGGATGCATTGCACCCAGGAAACGCGGCCCTTCCATAAAAGGAGGGATTCATCCAAGCTGAGCTCTCTCTGAGGGGTATACATATTGCCAAACTTGCTATTGCAGTGCTGTACGATGGGAGCTATTTTGGCGATTTTTCGATCGTTCGATCGTGCATGGATATCATCGTTATCGACGAAATCTGCCAATTCTGAATATCTGATGACGTAGGCACTGGCGTTTCTTTCATACCTTTCTTCAATGGGCAATTTGGGGAAATATGACCAAAATCATTACAGTACAAATATTAGTAGCTCCATATGTCAAAATAAAAAAACACAGAATACAATAACAAATAAAACAATTATCATAAGTGACAAAATTGGACAAGGTTTTGGCCCCATCCTTAATAATGAGATAAGAGAACAAGTTATTAATAATTGTTACCCCGGGGCTCCTTATGAGCAGATAATAAACACTATACATTCACAAGAGTTACATCATAATACAACGGTCATTATATTATATGGAGATAGTTTAACCATTAGGAAAAAAGACATTATTAATAGTTTTAATAAGTTGCTTGACTTACACAGCCAGTTTAAATGTAAGTTTGTTTTGTGTGCCTTTCCTTATTCAAATATGTTATCTCAGAAACAGAATAGGCACATATATGATATGAATATGACACTTTATAACTTAATTTATCGTCATAGTGACGCCATGTTTTACTTTGACATGAACAATTTTATATCTAATTTTAAGTTGACAAAAGATACACTCTATCTGCCAATTAAGTTTAAGCGACAAATCGCTACATTGTTAGCCGGTAATTTACACATTTATAACCAAGCTACTAGTAGCTTGGTTGGGAATATTGACACTGGTGTTATTGGTGATAACGAGGTGTCCAGGGGGGAGGAGGTTTTTCAGATACGACAAAGGCTAAGCTCAATCATTTAAATATTGTACATCAGAATATTCAGGGCCTAGCTGGCAAGGAATTGGAAATTGAACTGTTTCTAGAATACCACAAGGTCAATGTTTTTTGTGTAACTGAACATTGGATAAAAAATCATGAGCTATTGCTCAGTTTTCCTAATTACAAACTGATAAGTGCGTTCGTTAGAAAATCAGCTATACACGGTGGCAGTTTAATTTTAGTTTCAAGTGATATTAAATGTAAGGATCGCAAAGACATTGTAGACTTGTCAATCGAACGCACTGCTGAATTGTCTTGTGTGGAGTTAGAGCGATTTGTTATAGTTTGCGTGTACCGTCCCCCTCTAGGTGATTTTAGTTTATTCGAATTAGTCGTAGAAGATGCTCTTAAGAAAGCTCAAACGTGTAACAAAAATATAATAGTATGTGGTGATTTTAACGTGAATTTGTTAGTAGATTCACCTACAACAGTAAGATTAATTAACTTGTTCAAATCTTTTAATCTAAATAATTTATTCTGTGAGCCAACTAGAATCACGGCAACATCTGCCACTTGCCTCGATAATATGTTCTGTAGCTGTGATGTATTTGAACAATCGGTAATTAATGAGCTAACTTCAGATCATTGTGGTCAAAAAGTAGTTCTATTAAATGATAACAAAATTACCCCCCATAAACTAACATGTAGACCTATTACCTTAAGTCGCATGGTTCGATTCAAAAACAATGTAAACAAAAATATAGTTTCTATTGAAATGGCACAGGAAGAACCAGATAGTCTATATAACGAACTTTTTGATTTTATAAGAAAGCAATTTGACAATACTTTCAAACCAAGGACTTTCAATGGAAATAAACATATTAAGTTTAACGATTGGGCAACGGTTGGTATTTATAAAAGTAGAGCTAAGTTGTATGAGCTGTATGGTATGAAAAAATTTAATCAAAATACTAATTTTATTCAGTATGTTAAAAATTATTCAAAAATTTTCAAGAAAGCTTGTGCTTCTGCCAAATCCATTTACTTAAAAAATAAAATTAGTAAATCAAGCAATAAAATAAAAACAACTTGGGACATTATAAACTCTGAAAGGGGTAAGATTAAAAACCATAATAATAGTATTGAATTAAATATTAATAATAAAATTATTAGTGGAGATAGTCAAATAGCACACGCATTTAATAACTTTTTTAGTGATATACCTATAGCTACAACCAGCTCCTTAAACTCTTCACCTAAAGATGCTGAAATAATGTTAAAAAATAATGTATCGGAATGCGATGATTTATTTAAATTTAGGCATATAACATCTCATGATATTTTAAAAACTTTTAAGACTTTGAAAGTTAAACGCACTGGTGATTTGTGGGATATATCTGTTACTGTTTTGCGGGGTATCATGGATGACATTGCTCCCTATTTGGCTTTGATTTTCAACAGATGTGTAGACTTAGGTAAATTTCCAGATTTAATGAAACACAGTAAAGTAGTACCACTCTTCAAAAACGGAGATCCTAGGGATCCTTCTAATTATAGGCCTGTTTCCATTTTGCCAGCCCTCAGTAAAATATTCGAGAAAATTATTCTATCGCAACTACTTGCTCACTTTAATTTAAATAAACTTTTGCATTGTGAACAGTATGGTTTTACGAAAGGTCGTTCTACGATTGACGCTGGGGTAGCACTTTTAAAAGGTATATTTGATGCTTGGGAAAAGTCACAAAATGTAATTGGTGTGTTCTGTGACCTATCCAAGGCTTTTGATTGCGTTGATCATGGGACACTTTTACGTAAGTTAAATTATTATGGAGTAAAAGATATGGCACTTGATCTTATGAAATCATATCTAGGACAGAGAATTCAAAGTGTCGATGTAAATAGGGTTAAATCATCTGGTTCTCCTGTGCGTATGGGTGTACCGCAGGGCTCTATTCTAGGTCCTTTTCTATTCTTAATATATATTAATGACCTCCCTTTTTATGTTAAAAATACCTGTGGAATTGTACTGTTTGCTGATGATACCTCACTGATTTTTGGTGTTGATAGACTTAAATCTAATTATGACGATGTAAACGGCGCATTAGCTCAGGTATTGAATTGGTTTACTGTTAATAATCTAGTGTTAAATGCAAAAAAAACTAAATGTATTAAATTTGCATTACCCAACGTAAAAAAAGTAGGCTGTAATTTAATGTTAAATAATGAAGCTCTAAATCTGGTTGAGTCAACAGTATTTTTAGGGATTACTTTAGACTCAAAGCTTCAATGGGGCTCCCAAATTTCATCAGTTGCGGCAAAACTCAGTTCGGCAGCTTATGCAGTTAGAAAAATTAGACAGCTTACAGATGTAGATACAGCTCGATTAGTATATTTTAGTTATTTTCATAGTGTCATGTCCTATGGCATTTTACTTTGGGGTAAAGCTGCTGATATAGAAACAATTTTTATTTTACAAAAGAGGGCAGTGCGAGCTATTTATAACTTGGGCTCTCGAACTTCCCTCAGAGATAAGTTTAAAGAAACTGGCATACTCACAGTTGCATCTCAATATATATTTGCAAATATATTATTTGTGCATCAAAATATTAGTCTTTTTTCGAAAAAAAGTGATGTGCACTCTATCAATACTAGAAATAAGCACAAACTTGTAACTTCTGCCTATAGACTCCAGAAAGTGCAAGGCTCATTTCTAGGACTAAGTACACGCATCTATAACAGAATCCCTACTTCAATTTTAAATTTGCCTTTGCAAAAATTTAAGGAACGGATTAAAGCTGTATTAGTAGAAAATGCTTATTATACTGTAAATGATTATTTCAAAGACTCTAATGCTTGGTAGATTTGTTACTTTTGTGTACTATTATTGTTATTATTTTGATTTATAAACCTGTTAATAGTCTCAGTGATAACATATTGTGTGTTATAATTCGTATTTCTCGAAATAGTTTCTCTTTGTATTATTTGTAGTAAGCTTAAGTTAGTCATGCTCACTTTGGGGTCTTTGCTTGCGGCGGCGTCGTGTGGCGGGTCGCTCACTTCCCTATAATATGTGCGAGGAGGGCGATGGCTGCCACATGCGTCATACTTGTGAACAGGTGCTGCTTGTGGGGGCTGGTCTGCTTAAGTTTGCAATCCATTTGTTTACTAAGTTACTCATAATTTTGATATATTTTTTTTTTCCCTTACTGTCATATAACACACACATATTGTCAGTGAGACTAGATAAATAATTTGATGTAATGAATCTGAGTTGGTTTTGAAAAGAGTAATTGCTGAGTTTCTTGCCGGCTCTTCTCAGTAAAAGCAACCTTTTCCGAACCGTGCGTTAGAGTCAGACTATTCATAAGTGCTTGTGAAGGCCTATTTGAATAAAAAATATTTTCATTTCATTTTCATTTTTCATATCGCAGAAGTGACATTACGTAACCGTGATATGCGGTTATGGCTGTTTTAGTATCCGAGACTCAACGTAATCTCTTTAGACCAAAGACAAAGCGGTTAAATTTTTTGCAAAGGTAATCTATATGTGATTTCCAATTACAGTTTTCATCTAGCATAAGTCCCAAAAATTTAATGTCCTTTACTTTACTAATTATTTCATTACGGCATGTCAAGTGAAATTCAATTTTATTTTTATTATTATAATTATGGAAGTGAATAAATTTAGTCTTAGATAAATTGGCGCAAAGATTGTTGCTTTCTAACCATTTGAGAATTAACTCTACCTGTTGGTTAAGGACATGTTTATAGATTTCTTGCTCACCATTTTGAGCTACCTTTATCAATGTTAATGTAGGTGGAAAGTGCGTGTACGGCAGCCTCACAACCCCCTATGGAGCCAAAACCAAGCTGTAGGGGCTGGAACTTGTTTGCAAGGATTTCACTGTAATGCTTGCAGCAGATTTTGGCTGCCATACGCCTATAGGTACAACCGACGGCGATTGGACGAATGCCGCCGTCCCTCTTACGCAGGGCACACAAATTAGCCCCATATAAGACGTCGATGACGGCATCGTTCACACCACCGTATAACATAAGGTTAACTAAAGCCGTGACCTCCCCTAAAAGCGACACACCAGCTTCCCCGGCGCCTGAACCTGTCAAATCTTACAAATGTTGTGGAGTCAGGCCGTCGAAGCCGCCAGCAGAGCCACTCCGGAAGGAGCCCACGGCTGCAGCCAACTGGCGAGCTGTAACTGATAAAAGGGGGGATTCAGGGACGGGAGGATCGGGAAAGGTGAGATCATCCCCCTGAGCAGGATGTTTACTCTCCAGAGCTAAAAGAGTTTCAGGAGAGTAAGGCGCCACCACATCACTGCTAAAAAGTATCCTGGCAGCTCCACTTATGTCACCTTCGCTTAACTTTGATTCTACATGGTAGGATAAGCCTTTTTGGGTATGATTATTAATTACTTTTTGATGGTAATTTTGGATCTAAAATTTGGGTCGAATTGTTGCAGTTGTCTTTAATTTGGGTCGTTAATGTTTTTTTGGTTGCCGAATTTTTTTGGACACGCAAAATTCGAAAAGGGAAGGTGAGTAATTGCTCCCAAGCATTTTGCGAGTTTTCCTGAGCCGCAAGGCGGACATATCGAGCTAGATTAAGAGCAACAGTCCGTCTCGCGCCCCGGGGAACTCTTTAAAACGGGAGTAGAATTTTTATAGTTTGATAACGTTTGATACAGGTCGAAAGTAGTAGGTGGTGATGTAGGGGGATGTGAAGTGGTTGGGGGACATTGGCAATGTATATTTAATCCCCGTTCACCTTTGAAGAAACGTGCTTGGGAGCAATGGGGACATCTTACCAATGGGATATTAAGTGATGTGGCAGGTTGACTGGCATGGTTTCCAGCGTCGCTACTGCCGGCATCAAACATGGGATGTCTTACACTAACCTAAATGATTAAATGTATAAATAAACTATATTACAAATACACAAAACTTATTTAAATGACAAAACACAAAAAAGACAACTTCTTGACATGGGGCCGGCGCGCGGCGCAGTCGCGAAGAGGGCCTAGAGCACCGCGCCGTCGAGGTTTGATGTTTTGGCGCAGCCTTCGCGATCGTTTCCAACACGACGGACAGAGCGTCATCCATAGAGTAATAATTGGGTAGATGTGGCTACTTCGGTATCCTCTTATGTAGCTTCTTTTTATTTTTCTTACCACAGTAAAGATAAAATCATAGGTAGCAGGTGTATTAATAAAAAGATAGTTTATGAATTCACTCAAAATTTATGGCACTCAACATTTTAATCACTATGTAAAAATAATCAATCAAATAGAAAATAGCTATTTATTTAGCGTTTCCACCATGTATTTATTTGTTTATTATATGATATATTAATTATTTTAATTTTTTTTTAAATAATTATTACGTTGACATCTCTTGTCAGATTTTTTTTTTTACCTCACTAATATTAGTTATACTTTATTAGCAAAATTAACACTCATCTTACCTAATTATGAAAACAAAAACAAAAAATAATGTTTATAAAAATATTGTGGACAAAAAACAGTAAAATTTTAATGTAAATTATTGAGATCAATAAAGTAACTCTAGTTAATGATCGAATTATAAAAATTTGCGTAAAAAGGAAGAATAAGTCCTTTGTTGACGAGATCTCTTAAATCCTTTATGATTAAATCTTTAAATTACTTATTTTTGAGTTATTTCTCTTTATGATTAAGCGTACGATATGTCGTGACACCATATAGCATGATTTTATTCACTTCGTCATCCACGATGCGATCCACTATATATTTATCGGCCACGTAGTCTGGCATCCGTCCACGTTTGTCTAGTTCCTTCATGATCAGCATGTATTCAATACATGATTCATCTTTCTTCTTACGTCTTGTACTCATAATCTCGTGTATCTTCCTAATATAATACGATGAGCATATAAAAGATAATTGTTTTTGTGGTTTCAAATGTTGAGCTTTGTCTGCTAAAACTTGGTCCATTGCTATCAATTCTGATTCACTTTCGATAGTCTTTATAGAAAAACTTTCGTTATCTATAGCAGGGCTGTCCCAACTATATACCTTCGCGGGCTAATTAAATTTACTACAAAAGCTGGAGGGCCGCAGAAAAAAATATTTTCAGTTTTCAAGTAAAAGAAATACAGGGTAATTCATTTCTTTATACTTTTATTGGTTCTTCGTTTATTTATCTTTAACAACCCGTTGTTGCCCGACGCATTGCATGAAGAAGTGACTTATCAGACTGTGAAGATCTATACTTAGATTTTATAATGTTCATTGTTGAATTACCAATAAGACATTTTAAATCCAGACTTCAGTCTTGGCTGGGCGAGAACAATTTTTGTTCTGTAAATGAGTTTTTAGCTTATAAGGCAAAATGAAAATTATTTCAGGAACGATGATGATTGACATATTTTGTAAATATATTTTTTTTTGGACATCATTTAAATTAATTGTTATATTGAATCTTTTTTAATAATTTGGTTTTAGTTTGGGTACCTACTAACATGGATGCCTGCGAGATCCAATAATCTTACATTTTCCATGCCAAACCTGGCAGAATATGTGATACCACTATTTTATTTGTCACCAATTGTTACCATATTCTTGGAAATAAATCTTTGTCTTTGTCTTTGAATACGCACTTTCATATAAATAAGTGATGCCCATCATCGATCCCACTCACAGACAAAATTTGCATACAAATCATACACTGAATTTTATTATTATTGTTGCAAATAAAATAGACAAGTTCCCACTTCTCATTAAATAAACGATGTTCATCACTTAATTTTCGCATCTTCGTAGACATAATGAAGTTAGTTAAGTATTTTTCTTAACTAACTTCTGATTTGGTAGAATTGGCCGCTGTGGCTTTTGCAAGAACTTTCTCCCTTAATGAGGAGAATGTTTAGGTCAGGCTATAACAAATACTTGTATGCCCGGTGCATCATATTCTCAGATTTTAGAGAAAATGATTACTAGCAATTTTGCAGAAAATACTATGTTGATCATATTAATTGGAAGAAGGGGAAATGTAAACAAAAATTCTCTGATAAGGTACTTTACCTCATTATCATTAATAAATGTTAATCAAATTGTAATGTATGCATTTCCCTATATAAATAGTGTGCCACAGACGGAAAATACTTTAAGACACAATTTAAATATTACCATGCATACTTTGACATGTCGTCATAATGACAAATTTCATTTTATTGATATTAATAATTATTTGAGTAAAAGCTTTTATTTGACTAAAGATAGCTTTCATCTTTTAAAATATCATAAGAGACAGATAGCAGAATCGCTAGCATTTTATATACTTAACTTGACCAAATGCTTGGCCACACAGACGGCTGCTTCTATTGAGCAGCATAATATTTTACACTCATTGGAAGTTATTCCAAATAGTTTGAATACATTGGAAAATATTCCAAATAATTTAAATTAGAACATGTGACAATAGAGGCAACCTCTAGCATAATTTGTAATAATGTATTTAAAAGTTTTTCCTGCCCAATATCTGAAATTAAGAATAAAAATAATAATCATAAATGTAAAAATAATAAAATTAACTTGGTGCATCAAAACATACAAGGAATAAAGGGCAAGGAATTAGAGCTGGAGTTATTCATGAACTGTAGTAAAATTGATATTTTATGCATTACTGAACACTGGCTAAAGGCCCATCAGTTCATGTTCAACTTCAGTAATCACCAAGTTGCTGGTTCGTTCAGTAGAGAAAATTCAATACATGGTGGCTCACTAATAATAATACATAATAGTTTGAAATTTAAGGAACGAAAGGATATTCAGAGCCTGTCTATTGAGCGAACTATTGAAATAGCTTGTGTTGAGCTTGAACAATTCATTGTTATGAGCGTATATAGACCCCCTTTGGCAGTATTTAACTTGTTTGAAAAACATATGGATGAAGCATTGTGTAAACTTAATAATGTTAATAAAAATATAATAATTTGTGGAGATTTTAATATAAATTTATTAGAGGATAATGTATTATCTAATAGAATAAAATCCCTTTTCTTGTGCTATAATCTCGTAAATCTTTTTTTAGAACCAACTAGGATAACTCCTAGTTCAGCAACTTGCATAGATAATATATATACTAATCTGCAACCAGTTACTAAGTCAGTCTTTAGTCAATTAAGCTCGGATCATTGTGGTCAGATGGTCTCCTTTAATATACCTAGAAAAAAGGTAATAAAAAAAGATATTAAGTGTGTTCCTATGAGTGACAGTCGCCTTGAAAAGTTTAGAAACAATATTGTCAGTAAATTACCATACCTACCTTATAATGATAATGCAAATCAACTTTATAACTCCATTTTCAATCTTACCAAAAATGAGTATAGTTCCATATTTACCTCTAAAAAAGTTAAACGAAAAACTGGTATGGTCTTCAATGATTGGGCGACGGTCGGTATTCATAGAAGCAGGAAAAGACTGTACGAACTATATAGTGAAAAACCGTATAATCATAATGCTGTTTTTCTGAATTATGTGCGTAATTACTCTAAAATATTTAAACGCGTTTGTGCCGCGGCTAAATCAATACATATAAGAAATAAAATAGAAAGTAGCCAAGATAAGATCAAGATGACTTGGAAAATTATAAACAGTGAAACTGGAAAGGTCAAAGTACATAATCATGAGTTTCGACTAATGATTAATGATAAATTAATTGAATCTGACCGAGATGTTGCTGACGCGTTTGAGTTATTTTTCACCGATATTCCAGTTTCGACTACCAAATCTCTTGATTCTTCTCCTACCCTCGCTCTATCATTACTAAGAGAAAATGTAACAGAATGTGCAGTCGATTTTCAATTTTCCCCTGTTAACTCTAGTGACATAATTAAAACTTTTAAATCCATAGATTTGAAAAATACTGTTGATCTATGGGGACTTTCCGTTAAACTTGTTAATTCTATAATCGATTGTATTGCGCCACATTTGGCTGTCACTTTTAATAAATGCATAGATTGTGGCGTATTTCCTGATCTGATGAAACATAGTAAAGTAGTGCCTTTATTTAAAACCGATAGTACATCTGACCCCACTAATTTTAGACCGATTTCTGTACTACCGACATTTAGTAAAATTTTCGAAAAAATTATACTTAATCAACTATTGGTACATTTCAATACTAATAGACTGCTTCACAGTAAACAATTTGGTTTTACCAGGGGTCGCTCAACAACCGATGCTGGTGTTGAGCTTGTTCAGAATATTTTTGGCGCCTGGGAGGAGTCACGTGATACGATCGGTGTCTTTTGTGACTTATCCAAGGCATTTGATTGTGTACACCATGAATTACTGATCAGGAAATTACACCACTATGGTATTAGAGACATTGCACTCAGTCTTTTGAATTCATACTTGAGTGATAGAATTCAAAGGGTTGATGTAAATGGTAAAGTTTCCTCTGGGTCTTCGGTAACGATGGGCGTCCCACAAGGTTCTATCCTGGGACCTTTTCTTTTTCTGATTTACATCAACGACTTGCCTTACCTTGTAGAAAAAAAACATGAGATAGTATTGTTTGCTGATGACACTTCACTTCTTTACAAAGTGAATAGACATGATTTTAATTCTTCTGACGACGTAAACAATGCTCTTTCAGTAGTCGTTGATTGGTTTACTATTAATAATTTATTGCTCAATGAGAAAAAAACCAAATGTATCAGATTCAGTCAACCCAATGTAAGACATTTGAACACAGACATCGTTATTAAAGGCGAAAAACTGGATCTTGTTGAAACAACCGTATTTTTAGGTATCACTTTAGATGATAAGCTACAATGGAGCCCACATATTTGTAATTTAGTGAATAGACTTAGTTCTGCAGCTTATGCAGTGAGGAAAATTCGTTCTCTCACTGACGAATCTACGGCAAGATTAGTTTATTTCAGTTATTTTCACAGCTTGATGTCTTACGGCATCCTCCTTTGGGGCAGTGGTGCCGACATCAATAGAATTTTTATTCTGCAGAAGAGGGCTATTCGCGCAATTTATAAATTATGTCCTAGAGATTCTCTTAAAGATAAATTCAAATCCATAAATATTATGACTGTGTCGTCACAGTACATTTATGAAAATTTAATTTATGTTCGGAAAAATATACAAAATTTTCCTAAGAACAGCGATACTCATAGCTTGAACACTAGAAATAAGCACAAACTCGCTGTACCTGTAACTCGGCTCAGCAAAGTGAGGGACTCATTTAAGGGGCAATGTATACGTTTCTATAACAAAGTACCCAAAGAAATTCAAGAACTATCTGTGTATAGATTTAAAAAATTAGTTAAACAAAAGTTATGCAAGAAAGGGTACTATAAAGTTTCTGATTTTATAGAAGACAAGAATGCATTTAAATGAAATGTTCGCTACACAAACTATTTCATTAAAATTTTATAATCTTTGTTATTAGTAATTAAATTTTTACATAAATAAAAAGAACAAAGATCTATAAAAAATGTCCCTTGCTGAGTTTCTTGCCGGAGTCTTCTCAGTCCAAGTGTATTCCGAACCGGTGGTAGAATCATTTGTAACGTTCATAAGTGCCTTATTAGGGCCTAAACTGAATAAATGATTTTTGAATTTGAATTTGAATTTAATTTGCTTTGGTCGTTATATTTTCGAGTTTTGTGCAGTTAAAGTACCTTTACTTTGGGGCAGCGGCGTCCATGGCTCTTCAAATCGCAACTTCCCGATGTAGAATACTAAAGATTGCAACCCGGTATGTTTCCCAACCCGGCCGGGTTGTGTGTTAGCGATGAAACCTTTTAACACGTTCACTGGAAAAAAAAAATATAAATAAAAATTAAATGTGGGAGCTCTATACACGTTGAATAAACTATAGACTATGGATATTCCATAGTTAATTCAACTTGTATAGAGCCCCCTATTTCCGTAACATTTTAATTATTTTGCGGTGCTGGTGCGGTGTGCGCGGTGGCCTCTCTTCCGCCGCAGCGCGCCCGCATGGCCCGCAGCTCCTCCTCCGGCAATGGAGGCCGCCGCTCCTCCACTTCTGGGAGGCCGCCGCTCCTCCACTTCTGGGAGGCCGCCGCTCCTCCACTTCTGGGAGGAGAAGGCGCGTGTAGAGCCGCACTTGCGCGCGACTTGGGCGCTGCACGCGGGGCGGCACTAGAGGCGGCTCCGGCAGTAATAGAGGTCGCTCCTCTTCGACTCTTCCCTAATGTGCACGGATGTAATAAAACATATGTTATGACACACACACATTTTTATTTGGGGGGGGGGGAGGGTGGGGGGGGGGTTGATTCCGATTGCAACTAAGACCAAACATGAGTTTCTACTTAGAGAACCAGATAGCTGAATGGACTGATGAGTGTTTTTATTCTCCATCCTTCCTTTTACCTCCCTAGGAGTTGAAATCGGAAATCTTAGTACCACCCTAACTTAACAAAATTAGATCTATTGTGTAAAAGTTAAAATTCATATTAGATCACATAAATATCTGTTAGTTTTTCGAAAATGAATATTTCTTCATTGACAATTTTTCTTGCGGTATTAGAGAGTAGTGCGTTTTAGTTCATCTTATGTACTTCTTTCGTTGTTTGTTCCTTAGTTACCGGGAAGAAGAAAATCTTTCTCTTTTGAAGTGCACGAGAGTTTAACGACATCCCGAGGTCGGATTTAAACTTTCCCATCACCTTTTAAATATTGAATGTGCCAAGCACCCAATGGCTTGCCAGAAACACAACTTTCCAACTCATAAACCAAAGACTGCTTACCAACGACACGACACTTCTCAAATTTGGGCGCTAACTTAGCCATAAAGAATTTACTAGCATCACTTTGTGGAAAGGTCTTCTTCCAAACTACGTCTCTAATTTGATATGAGCAAGGACGACGACCTTGGTCATAGTAGACAGCATTTTTTCTATGTGCTTTTGCTATAGCATCCTCTACCCTACCAAACATATCATGCAACTCACCAAGTTTGGAAATATACTCATCACGCGAAGCGCAGGCTAAATCCAACGGTCATGGCGGGAAAGTACCAAAGAATTTACCACTGGATATCGCTTCGCGCCCATGGACGAGAGAGAAAGAACCGTATAGATAATAAAAAGCTACAGACAATTGATCAAGGAAAAATATTAATTTATAAATCGATTAATCGAATGAAAATAAAAATATTTAATAAAAATTAAATAGTTAAAGACCCGTTTTTTACTACGTTACACAACCTAGATATATTTTTGAAGTGAAAACTTCTTTAGCCGCGTTGAGCGTTTTTGGAGGGGAAAAACTTATAGGTTCGCGTCACCGACATGCTCATGCTAATAGTTTTCACTTCTATCGGCAGTCCCCAGAATATAGGCTTGGTTTCATTAAAATCGGATGTTGCAAAAAAAAGTTATCGTCATATACAGATTGATTTATGGTATTTACTTTTGTACTGTTAGGAAGTTTTTTTTTATTAAGTCTGTGCGAGCTGTTATATGGATAATTGAAATTAGCTTTTTAAAAAAAAGGTATTTTATTTTAATACTTGGACAATAGAAATTATATTCTTTAGGCAACCGCTCGAGTCAAGAGATGGGAATGAACTGACTGTTGTATCATTGAAAGTTAGAGCTTCCTCAGAGAACCGCTGAGTAAGCTAGAAGGGCTGCCAGGGCAGCCTTAAGGCTAACAGAGCTGGGTTATAACAGAGCGAAGCTGCGGGAGAGCAGTTAGTTATAAATATAAATAAATGTATGGTAGTAAAGTACTTACTTTGATGGGTCACCTGCACCTGCACCACTACCGCACCTCCAACCGCAACAGCCGGTTCTAAAAAAATATGAACCACTGAATCCCAAGCAACAAGAACACAAACCAAGCATATAACTTCGGATTCATTTGCAATCAACAACTGCAATGTTATTATGCAAGGCTTATACTTAGGTTAAATGCGTTATTTTAGGTAGTTTTTTTTATACAACCGCCATTTTAAAATTAAAACGTGCGCGACCATGCACCAAGCAAGACACACGTGGGCCGGTATGAGCATCATCATAAATGTTTATATATCAATCAAAGTAATAATGCACCCAAAACAATACAGTTCTAACAATCTTCTCGTAAAATCGAAGCAATTTGATACTCACCTTAAATAATTTCCCATCACGTTATTATAGGCTTAGAATAATAACGCAATTATAGGTATATTCTGTAACAATCAAATAGATACGGTGAATAATTTAAATAATTAGCCATATTTCAATATCAAATGAATGTTTCATCAATATAAATGTATAAATACTTACTTATCTCAAAATTCGGAACACACAAAGCCGGAGCGTCGCTTGCGCCGTAAAATGTGAAAACAATGGCGGCGCGGCACTCGGCGTCCGGCGGCAGGCCTTAGACAAATTAAGCGAGTTACCAACAATGGCTTAAAAATTTACCAAAACATGATGTTCCATGTAATATTGTAATTGTTATAACTCTAAATGTTGCAGACAGTGTACTGGGAATGGAAACAAAGGCATACAAAAATACTTTTTGAAGCTCCAAGAACAAAAGATGATGTCTTTTGTTGTTTTAGATGAATTTTAAAAGCACATATCTTTTGTTTCCTAAAAACTTTTGACGGCTTTTTGTTAAGATAATGTTTCGCCGACTAGAATATTTGTTATCTCTATTCGTGTTCCTTATATTATGATCTAATTAAGTCACTTCTGTCTTGCTTTCGTGGTGAACAGACGTGCTCTCTCCCTGTTGGATATTTGCTCTATTACTTTCTCCGTGACCTCTGCTTTCGTTTCTGGACCCCCGATTGACCTCCTGATAACTTTGGCGTGTGATCCCGGACTGATTGTGCTTTGCGTGTGACTTTGGCTTACGTTTCTGGACTCCGATCTGATTTCGTGTGTGACAACTTGGTGTGTGATACCAGATTTGATTGTGATTTACTGTGAATACGGTAAGTGCCTCTACATTTGATTAGTAGTTTATGCCCGCAATCTATACTATAGACATACAAACAAACAAAACACTTGCGACAAACATAATTTTATCATCATATTATATCATAGTGTAGCTTGACCTAGCTAAGGTTACGGCAATGAGAAGTGTGTACCTGACATGACCGTTTCATTAAACACTTGCACTTTTTTAAAGATGGAGCGTAATATTCGTGACGTCGCTCAAGATATGGCCGAAATATTCGGCGAAGATTTTGTCTGGTCTAATGAGACCGAACAAAATTTTTCTTGCCTGGAACGGCTGACGAGACCGTCGGAGAGAATCTATCGGAGTCTCAACCTATGGAATTGTCGGAGACAAGTGAAGACGAAACATCATCATCCGACTCCTCCGATAGGTATGTTAAGCTTTTCTCTATGTTTATTTTTTAAAATTGTTATACATAGTTCTATCAGTTTCTTAGACTACAATTCTTTTTTATTTTAGCTTAAGCGTTACATCAGATCTCGCCACTGATGAACGTTGGAGTGAAGAAAAATTCGAAGGAGAAAACGACTTCGAATTCACAGGAGTCCCTCAAATAAAATTAAATACCGAGGAACTAAAAGAACCGGCGGATTACTTTAAGGTATTTTTTAATAATACTTTTTTGGAAAAATTGATGGAAATTACCAATAATCACGCGATTTTTTTAAATTGAGAATATCAAAACCTTTTAGCAGAATGAGGAAGTGGAAGGATGTTAATGCTACGGAGCTTTTAACACGTTCTACAAACGCTTCTGTGCGTTTCCGTTATAAATCTATGTGCTACTCGGCGCGTAGATGCGTCCATACAATTTATATTGCTATTTCCGTATGCTACCGGGCGCACAGGTGCGTCCAAAGAGGATATAAACACTACGTTTATGCGTCTTTTGTTTGTAATTTATGACCATTATGGTCGAGTTTGTAAGGGTACATACCCATTAGCACGAATACAATATAATCTTAGTACCTGCTTATTTGAAAATCACAACGACGATAAACATTCCACGGACCGGCAAACTTAGCGTGAATGGGTAGGTAGTAAGTTTCGATAGTCGATAATAACAAACAAAAATAAGAGCGCATTCATAAGTATGAAGTAAGTACTTACACCTACATTCTCAGATATAGTATACCTAACCTATCTAACTACGACCGTTCACAGTAAGATGTCCCCTCGTTCAAAAGTTGGTAGCCCTGTTATTCCCTTCGACACCGACAGAATACATTGTCAGTCAATAGTGCCAACATATTGGAGGGGGGGGGGGGACAAGTTATGATGAATGGACTTGTAAACTATACCATTCTACCACAGATTCTACGCCAGTCATCACCTCATTCAATTACAGTGTTGCCAACTCAGAAGTACTAAGTCAAAGTCAAGGCCATTTATTCAGTTTAGGCCCTAAGAGGGCACTTATGAACGTCGAAACTACTGAAGTTACCACCGATTCGGAAGTCGCCTTCAACTGAGAAGAACCGGCAAGAAACTCAGCAAGGTTACATTTTTTATATATTTTGTTTTTTTTTTATGGACAATCTGACATTGTTGGCTTTTTTCCATTAAATTTTTAACAATTTTTAAAGGAATATAATACACATAAACACAAAAGATAAAAAAAAAACAACAAGAAAAATAAATAAATAATAATAACCTGAACAAGTTCAAATTTTAACAAAAAAAAAAAAAATAGTATCTCTAAAATACTAACAGTGCCGGTTTTAGTACTAACAGCGCCCTGGGCGAGATTTCTACGGCGCCCCCTAATTGCAATTCAAACCCATACGAAAAAAGGCGAAGGATAATAATGAAATAACCATTTATGAAAAGAAATAAACATTTATTAAAAAAACTAATAAAATTTTACTTTTCTAGCCTTTTTATCGGCGAACTCTTTTATTAAGTTATCAAAGTCGATGTTTTCAGCTATTTCATTTTCGATCGACAAAGTTGCCAAGTTTGTCAATCTACATTGTGATATCGTCGATCGCAGATAGGTTTTTATTAGCTTAAGCTTAGAAAAACTCCTCTCTCCACTAGCAACCGTTACGGGAATAGTTAATAATATTCGTAATGCTATCCAAACATTTGGATATAGTTCTTTTAAGTTGCGGTCTTTAATAAAATTTAAAACAAAAACAGGAGTAACCACTTTCTGATCAGGCAAAAACGATTTCAGACTTATGAGTTCATCGCACAACATACATCCATCTATATCTGATTTGGAATTTACATTTAATTTCAATTGAAGATCACTACAGAGTTTGATAAGGTCGTGTTTTTCTGGAATCTGTTTTAAATTGTACAAAAAAGACCAAGATTCCGAGTACTCACATAACTGTTCAAATCTTTCGTTGAGTGAAGTTAACGTCGTGTCCAAAAGACAGTTGAAAAATTCAACCTCAAATTTTTTTTCTGGAGAAGTTATAGGCTCATCTTGGGCAATTTCACCAGCTTGGCGCTTAACACGTCGAATTCTTGTTGTCGCTCTAAACACAGGTTCTATTTCTAACTCTTCAGCCAATTCCTTCGCAGTTAGAATGGCGCTTTTAAAGCCTGTATTTCTATATTCTTCCAAGAAATTGCAGCATTTTTTCAGCATGTCTGTGCATTTACCGAGATCCATGTCTGTTGATTGTAGAGATTTACTAACGACATTAATTTGAAAAAGTATGTCATACCAGACAACCAATGAAACTATGAAGCCGAAATCTTTTAGTTGTTCGGCTAGAGTAGTAGCCTCATGAGAGACTTGAACATCAGTTTGCTGAGTTTCGATAGCCAAAGTGATTAAAGCGTCATGGACGGCGCTAATTTGATAACGGACTGCTTTAACACTGCCTATTCTTGCTTCCCAACGCGTGTCACTGAGTTTTTTTATAGTGTACAATCCCAAGTGATCGGTCAGAATTTTCCATCGATGAACAGAAGCTGAAAACAACGTAAACAACCTCTGAAGTACTCCAAACAAAGTGACAGATTTTACAGATGACTTAGCGGCATCGCATAGTACGAGATTGTAGCTATGACAGCCACACGGCACATATACAGCTAAAGGATTTATGTCCAGAATTCTTCTTTGAACTCCAATATTTTTTCCTTTCATGTTTGCTCCGTTGTCATAGCCCTGACCTCTACAATCGTTCAATTCCAGTCCGTATTTATTTAAAATATCAATAATAACTTCAGTCAGCCTTTCACCAGTCGACTCATTAACAGGTATAAATTCTATGAAATGCTCTTTTACTGATATTTTATCGACATCTGATGATAAATCAACAAATCGTATTGTCAGTGAAAGCTGTTCTATATGACTAATGTCCGGAGTACAGTCAGCTATAATAGAATAATATTTCGATTTCTTTGCACGTGATATGATTTCTGACTTCACTTTTTCACCCATCAGCTCTATTAATTCATTTTGAATGTCTTTTCCGCAGTAGTGGTCAGAAACATCACCCTTTACAGCTAAACGCAAGTGCTCCTCCATAACTGGATCAAATTTGGCTAGTAGTTGTACTAAACCCAAGAACTTTCCATTATTTGGCGTATATAGTTTGTCGGAAGTACCTCTAAACGCCATATTGTTTTCAGCTAAATACAGTGTAATATGCATTAATCTAGACAAAATATTATTCCACCTTGTAGTTTCCTTTCTAATCAAATGTTGCTCTTGACAATCTATTGTTTTTCCCGTTTTTAATCTTAGTTCAGCCTCAATCCATGAGAGGTAAAACTTCTTATGAAAAGTGCTACTTTCATGAACTTTTAACATTTCTGATAAGTGTTTCCAGTCGTTATATCCTTCAGATGCTAAATTCGACGTTGAGCTGCTATCAAATAGCCGGCAACAAAAACAGTAAACTCGATTTTTAGAAACTGAGTATATTAACCAACGACGCTGAATTATTTCATTGTTTGCAAGTTTTTTTGTAAAATGAGAATTTGAGAAATGTCGCCCTGTATCATTTTTTGGATAATTATCAATGTGAGTTTGCACTGGGCCATTAGTTATTATATGATCAATAACTTTGCTATTTCGAGTGAGTGGCCAAGTGGCTGGATCCGATATATTTGGAGCAAGAGAACTAATGTCATCTAGAATTTGTATTTGTTGTACATCACCAATAGTGTCATCCTGAGCAGCATCTGTAATTGTAACACAACTTGTCTCCTCACTTCGGGAAACTTCGTCCACAATCTCTTCAACAGCTAACTGATCTGACTTGTCAGACAGAGACTCCACTACCGATGCATTCGCTTGTATTTCAGATGTAGATGCCACATTAAGGTCTTGATTTTTTGTTGTGATATATTTGCCTATATTCATAAACTTTTTTGTTTTTTCAAATTCCTTCTCTTTTTCTGCTTTTCGCTTTCTATATTTTGATCCAGATGGTTTTCTTTTGAAAGGATCAACGTGTTCAGACATTTTGTACTAATCAAATCTGCAACAAATTAAATCTGCGTAAGTCCGATCATTTCTATAAATTAATTAAATATAGCGCTATTGAGGGAGGACGACCAAAAACGCTTTATATTCAGTAGCCTTACCATGAGTTTGTAAAAACGTTCTCTTCTCGCTATCGAAAACTATCGCTTTGTTTGTCCCTGTCATTGTGGTGCACGTGAAAGAGACAAAGCTATAGTTTTCGATAGCGAGAACGTTTTTTCAAACTCATGGTAAGGCCACAGGAAAGCGTTAGCATACACGTGAACTACGATCGAAAAATCTAGGTAAGGTAATATTGTCATGGCAGCGGAATAATTGTGAAATGTTATATTTAAAAGCTTGTGTTACGTGATAGTGCTTAGATTTGTATGAAAAAAATCACGATCATCCACTCGTTCCCGAAAAAATGACTTCTATGTACAGTCAGATGCAAAAGTCGGTGGACACTTTTCACCTTTAACACAAAGGCTTACGAATGAACAGGCTTCATCCACTTTTACACTTGACCGTACCTCCTCGACATTCATTTATTATCTCCGTGTTAAAATTTCATCAACATTATATAGTCAGTTCTAGAGATATTTTATAATATACTAGCTGTTGCCCGCGCAGCTACGCTCGCGTGGTATCCCTATTTAAACCTATAACCCTTTTTTGTCGCATCGCAATCGGTTAAAAAGTAGCCTATAGCAGTCTCATGAGTTCCAACTATACATATGTCAAATTTCATCACAATCGGTTTAGTGGTTTAGGCGTGAAGGGAAGACAAACGAACAAACAAACAAACACACTTTTCCATTTATAATATTAGTATGGATAATTTACTTTAAATAGATTACCCCACTCCAAACATAACAAACAAACAAATGTTACCTCTTTAGTATAATAAGTAAAGATAGTTAAAATAAAATTGTACTTACCTAATTAGTGAAATAATCCGTCATGAAGCAAATACCTACTTAAACACTATTTGAATTTCAACTTTTTGGATAAAACCTATGTCACTCTGTAGTCGGCGACAAAAAGTAAAAAACATGCACTTCGTAACTTAGCGTGGACCGCCTGATTACTGCGTCTGTTTGTTTTAAAATATGTAATTACGATAACTGTTTTTAAGTGCGTGCACCGATTGAATGAATAAGAATGAGCTGTGTTCCGCTCCATCAAAAATAACGTCAACTCTTCTGAACTAAAATGTTAAAAAGAGATAGATAATGTGTTTCTCTGTGGTCGGGGATTCCCAGTTTTAACGGATTGAGCACTGCGTTCCATTCTAGTGTTGCCAACACATCGTTTTTTTTTTTCACTTACAGAGATGGGAATATAAAGGGGCGCCGCTTCACGGCGCCCCTTAAAGTCCGGCGCCCCTGGGCGGTCGCCCAACCGCGCCCTACCCTAACGCCGGTACTGAATACTAAGTACTGGCTTTTGTATAAGTATGAACAAGGTGCACTTGTGCAGAGTGCAGCTATTTCCAGAGATCTTTATCTTCAATGTAATGAGCTACCTTGTAATAGGCTTTTTCTTTCAAAACTTTCTTAATGTGAGATTTGAATTTGAAATCAGTCATCTTGGTAACTGAGAGAGGTAATTTATTATAAAAGCGTACACTACTTCCAAGAAATGACTTCTTTTTGTCTTGTATTGATATTATGTACCTCCATTTTTGATTGAAACAATTCTTTATTTTTACGTATGAACATTATATTTTCATAAATGTATAGTGAAGGTAAAGTCATAACGTTTATATCTTTAAATAATTCCTTTAACGATTCACGAGGACCCATATTAGAAATGGCACGAATTACTCTTTTTTGTAATATAAATATAGATTCTATATCTGCTGCAGCTCCCCACAGTAAAACGCCATAAGATAAAAAACTATGAAAATATGCAAAATAAACTAATTTGGCCGTCTCGACATTCGTCAACTGTCTGATTTTTCTAACAGCAAATGCAGCAGAACTTAATTTACCAGTCAAAGATTCTACATGAGGACCCCATTGTAGTTTATTATCTAATGTGATGCCCAGAAATATCGACTAATTCCAAACTGCTGCCATCTATTAATATCTGGCTGTCTACTTGCGCTACATTTGGAAGAGAGAATCTTAAACATTTAGTTTTCTTAGAATTTAGTAAAATATTGTTAACAGCAAACCATTTGGAGACTAGTGACAAAGTATCATTCACTTTAATAAGTTCTTTGTCTTTTCTATCTACTTTGAAAATTAATGAAGTATCGTCAGCAAACAGGACGATATCTGAGAGACCAATTACAACAGAGGGTAAATCATTAATATAAACTAGAAACAGAAAAGGCCCTAGTATCGAACCCTGGGGTACCCCCATTTTGACTAGGGAGCCCTTGGATGACGTACCACTAATTCCTACTTTTTGTTGGCGATTACTTAAATAAGACAAAACAAGATCATGAGCAGTTCCACGAATACCATCATAATTAAGCTTCAGGAGCAGAGTACTGTGGTCAACGCAGTCAAAGGCCTTGGATAGATCACAAAGAATGCCAATGGCATCCTGCGAATTTTCCCAGGCTTCATAGATGTTTTTCAATAATTTTGCTGCCGCATCTGATGTGGATCTCCCCTTCGTGAAACCGAACTGATGACTATGTAATATCTCATGTTTATTGAAATGACCTAACATTTGATTAAGCAACAGTTATTCAAAGATTTTGCTAAGTGCTGGGAGTACGGATACTGGTCTATAATCAGAAGGATTATCTTTACAGCCAGATTTAAAAATTGGGACTTTTTACTATACTTCATTAGATCAGGAAAAGTACCCTGATCAATGCATTCATTAAAAATATACGACAAAATAGGTGCAATTACTGTTATTATCGATTTTAAAATCGTTCCCGACAATCCCCATAAGTCTTCGGTGCTTTTCAAATTGAGAATATTAAATAACTTTATAATATCACTAGCAGTAACGTAATTAAATTTAAAACTGGGAAATGATTTACGAATATGTTGCTTAAGTAACGCTCCAGCCTCATCAGGGCACGTGTTGAGACTTTCAGTTGTTTTCCCTGGTATATTAGCAAAGAAAATCTCAAAAGCGCTAGCTACTTCTAATTTATCCGATACAATTTCATCATTAATTTTTAACGTTAACTGTTCGTTTTTACATTTTATTTTTCCTTTTTCCGTATTTATAACAGTCCATACTGCCTTAATTTTATTAGATGCTTTTCCTATCTTGTTACTTAAGTATATAGATTTTGCATGAATACACACTAATTTAAATAATTTGGAAAAATTTCTAACATAGTTATGGAATTACTCGTCGCAAGTGGATGATCTTAATTGGTAAAGTTCATACAGCTTATCCCTACTTTTTCGGATTCCCTTAGTGATTCCAGTTTACTATTTACCTTCACTTTTTTGATAGGACAGGCTTTATTAAAGTCATCGCAAATAGTAGATAATAATTCATCATACAAGACATTGGGCTCATTACTGTTACTATATATCTTATTAGTCTTATTACTATTGAGTTTATATTCCAAATTTTTGCTAAAATTGTCTAATCTTGCCTTTGTAATAGGTCTTATTTCTGTAATTACCTTAGAAACTTGAAATTTATACGGCAATTCGACAATCTGAGCCATATGATCAGAGCGAACACCACTTATGATTGATTTACCTAATATACTGCTATTACTTATTATATTATCTATGCAAGTAGACGAAGTGGCCGTTGACCGTGTTGGCTCATTAAACAACAAATGTAGGTTAAATGATTTAAACAAAGCAACCAAATTACTTTTTTCAGATGAGTTAGTAAGAATATCAATATTAAAATCGCCGCATAAAACTATTGCTTTATTAAATAATTTGCGGAGAATATCTTCCAATGTAGAAGAGAAAAAAGAAAAATTAGATGCTGGTGGCCTATACACACAAACAATTATATAGCTTTCTAACTCTGCACAAGACACCTCACAAACGCGTTCCACTGAGAGAGGCTACAAATATCCTTACGTTCTTTGAATTTAATATTATTATTCAAAAGAATAGTTGAGCCACCGCCTACTGCGGACAACCTATTGAATACACTGGCAACTACAAATTTTTTGATATTAAAAAGCTGGTTTAAGCCATGTCTCAGTGAAACATAAAACATCTAATTTGATTTTATCTAATAATAAATCAATATCAAGAATCTCGCCAAAGAAGCGATTAATATTCTGATGCATTAATATAATAGAATTCGTGTGCTTCTCTGTTGTCGAAACTAAATGTTTAAAAAACTATTCACAGTATTAATAGTAGTGTTACTATTTAAAACTGTTTCATCCCTTAACCTACTAATATTATATGCTACAAGAGTAGCAATCAATTTCTTGCATTTTTTAGGAATAAAAAATTTATCCTGTGTCAGATGTAAATTACTAACAAACTTGTTAGAATCAAAATAAATAAATTCATCACTATGACGACATGTCACATTGTACATGAGATTATTCAAATCAAATCAAATTTATTTATTTGCACAGAATACAGGTTATGTAGGTGGTACACAATATTAGTCTCACTATATTCTGCCTTTGAGAGGCATGCAAAAATTATCATAGATTACATATACATTATTACATTTACATTATTAAAAATATCTATTCAATTATTTAGGTTAATAATAATAAACAAGACAAAACAAACATGATCGGTAAGCTTATAAATAAATCGGAACAAACACATTGAGTAAATCGCAATTATTCAGCTCAGCCAGAATACCAGCATTGCACCGACATTTACATGTATTTATCATTGAAAAATTCATCCACTGTATAGTATGTCTTATCATACAGACGCCAAATATAATTATTCTCTGTATCAGAGTAGTTAGATGAGTATGGAAAAGCACATAACATAATTTTCATTACTCCTAAATTTATCAAAGAATTAAAACTATTTATTAACTCTTTTTTACTAATATGTAAAGCATGGCCAATTAGAATAATAATTATAGTTTGATCATCAAACTTTGAATGTATAATTTTATCTATTATTTGTTTGTAAGGTGCTCCTGGTAATAATTTATTACTGAGTGATTTAAGTGTTTATTTAATATTGAGCCAAAGTCAGTCCCTATTTTAACTGAGAAAATAACTGTCTTTTTTACTAGAGGACAAATGTGATTTAATTGATTACTAACACCCTGAACAGCACTCTGGCCGTTTGGAGATACTGGAAGCGACTCACCAGCTGGCAAATGGTCACAATCACAAGTGTGATTGTTGGTTAGTGATGTTAGTCTATCCTCATTGTACTTACATAAGTCAACTAGGTGTGTCGCCGCCAATATATGCTCATTTATTTCCTTCTGAGCATTCTCATACTTAGAAACTAGGTCCCTAAGACAATACTCTTTGTGCTCAAGGTCAGAGAGCAAACGCTCAGTATCATATAATTTTTGACATTGGTTTAGTTTAATTTTACATTCCCTTAGTTGCTTAATGTTTTTTAAATGCTCTTTTCTTAATTGTACATTTTTGTAGAAACATTTTTGTTTTTTAACTATTGAGTTTGTTTTCCTAATAAATTTATTTAATTTAAGATATTTCTTAATTTTATTATGGCTTGTCATTAAGATGTTTGTTTTACTATGAACAGAGCTATCATTTGTTAAGTCAATAGTAACTACAGAATTTGCCGGCTGAGAACATGGATCACTCCCGATCAGCTCATCATAGACGCTCAACGTGTTGTTGGTTTGGTGACAATTCGCTTCAAATTCTAGACAGCTGATTTTGTTGTTAGCTTGACTCAAGCTCAGTTCTAGACCAGTAATGCGAGTCAGAGCTGATTCATAGGTGTCACTGCAATCATTGAAAGATGATACCACTTTAGTGTGTTTAGTGTAGGTGATTCCGGTGATCGAGGACTTAAGTGTAATTGTTGTGAAGCTCAGCCAGCTCCTTCTTCAGTTGACTATTTCTATTATTTATGTTTTTTACTTCAACCTCGCTTTCTTCACGTTCCTGCATCAGTTGGTCGCAAAGAACTTGGGTGGCCTTTAGATCTTGTAGGGCCTTTCTGAGTTTGTCCTCCAAGTCCCGTGCACAGGCCTTGCGAGTCATCATGTTTACAGATACTGACATGATTCCACAGACCCTGAAGTGCAAATACAGAAAACTGAGTAGCGAAGAAAAAGCAATAAACACTAACTATTAGGCAACTGTTTCAAGATCAACTTTTAAAAAAAAAAATATTATATTTATTATGATTAGTTTTAGGAATGATTTATCTTATTTTTTGATTTTACTAATTTAACTTCACAGTGTAAAGATAATCATTTAAGTACTTAACCAAGTTTATTAAATATATTATGTGAGTATTAAATTGGGGTACAACTACAAAGATACGGTTATATACAGTTATGTTCAGTGACAAGTGTTTATGAGTCTGAGGCAAATGCTGTTGTCATCAACTTTGCTTCCACAATCAGTCAAACAAGGTGAGACTATAACGGTGCCCAAATGTGTAGTGGACGTTGCCCAATGTACTGAGCGGTGTGCAGGGTCAGAGCATTTCACCATAACATATAGTACGTCGCGATATAGAACATTTGAACTAGAGCATTTCGCCACAAAATACTTTTAAATTAACTTATAAACTTTAACAAAATAAAAACCGATCCGAATTTCCAAAATTCAGTCAACTACGGGACCCCTACATTCCATTTTCTGAGTGATGTGGGCTGTAACACGGTAAACAGAGGCCCACATCACAATCTGAACAATATACTTTTGTGTCTTTCCTTTTTTTGTATTTAATCCAGCATCTGACACACTAACGCCGTTTGATGCACCCGTTTTCGCCACGGTTTAGCTCTTTCGGCATATGGGCTAATGGAGCTCTTTGACGACGAGGCGTAAATGTGTCAGCTTTGGATGGAAGAAGTTCAAACAGCACTTTTTGTCTATATTGTTCTAATGAAATAGTGCTGTTTGAACTTCTTTTATACATAAAAAAGGAATTCATTAACATAGTTTGGAATATATGAATCCCTATTTTTTTATACCACCTACTTTTGTGCTCCCATGAGTAGTACGCTAGCATTTGGTCGTGTCTGTCTACACCTTTCATATATTTATTGTATTCTACAACGATTTCTGGTTTTTTCACGACACGACCACGCCTGTTGACTACATCCACCATTCTTGGGGAATGTTCCGTGGATAATATGAGCACATCCCTTTTATCCTTCCACTTGCACACACATATACTTTTGCTATTAAATCTATATATGCTACTACCTTTCGTAAATTTTTTTCTAACTACAATTTTAGGATTCTTTTTCCTATTTATGCCTAGGGTTCCCGTGCAAAGGGTCTTTCTATTTAATAATTTCTCTGCGAGACTTATGCTATTGTAGAAGTTATCCATATATAACGAATGGCCACGATTTACATAATCTTTTAATAATTCCATTACCACATTTTCTGTGGGGCCGATCCCTCCTAGTTCAATATCTGCCGAACCTTTGTACACTATGATTTTATGAACTAAGCCTGTAGGGTCGGCTAAAACATAAAGTTTTACGCCAAATTTGTGTGTATTATTTTTTATGTATTGGCGTATTGCTAGCCGACCCCGAAATAAAAGCATGGATTCGTCAATTGTTAACTCTTTTGTGGGATACACTATTTCCTTCATTAATGAATTGAAATAACTTATTAAGCTATCGACTTTTGAATATTTTTGCGACGAATCCATGGTAACATTAAAATATAGAGCCCTTATAAGGTTGGGAGTTGGTGAGATGAGAACAAACAACTAGATCACTTGGATTCACGTTTATTACTGCTCCATACAGACTACATGATACATTATATATTGTACGATGGGCACACATTCATACATCTACACACTACACGCCCACCGAATAAAAAGAAAAAAAAAAGTTTTTTTTTTTATACTATAATATACTACAGTACCCGGCACGTAACTTGGCAAGGTTTTGCCGTAGTGGGGGAAAGTTCGCGCATGCTACACTTAGTGCAACAAAAAAATGGTCACTTTTATTCCGTCTTTATTTTGTGGTTTTTGCCATAATTTATTTTTAAACATGACTGTTGAGAACAAAGTTAAAGAAAGGAGAGGAGTTCGTGAAAGAGGAGGAGGAATAATAAATAAAATATATGCAGTTAAAGGTTAAGACATTTATTATAAAACAAAATATTGTAACTGTCGTTAACATATGCTGTCGTCGTCACTATCACTTTCTAAAAGTGTTACCCCTGTTATCAAATCGATGTTAGCAGTAGTAGTTGAGCTGATGGAAGGAGTTGGCTCCCCATCCTCAATACTACTCTCGTCACTCCCACTGTCCGAGGTGTCGCTGTCGTCACTAGCGTAAATTATAAATTGTTCAGTGACTGAATCGACTACATGGTCACTTTTGATATAGTCAGCCTCAATTTTTTTCACTTTTTCGCATAATTTGGACCATTCATCAGCACGCATTAATGTTACCTTTTCCTTTACTAACTCTATTACGTTAGTCACATTCCACGTAATATTTTTGCTAGCAACATATCCTTTGATTGCCGCCCATGCCATTTCTATAGGATATAAATCCGGATGGTAGGGTGGCAATCGCAGTACGCTATGATTATGTTCTGAAAGTATCATATCAATACTATACTTTTTATGTTGTTCTTTGTACAGTTTTAATCATTTATATAATTGAGGTTTTAACATACTCTCTTCGTATTCAATGCCTTTTTCCACCAACCACCTCTGCATTTCCACTTTCTTGGCATTCGAGGTAGGCGCAGGGTCATATTGTTTGTTATGATACGATGCGTTGTCAATTACTAACACCGCATTTGGCGGCAGATTTGGTATTAGTTGGCTGCGAAGCCACTTTGTATAATTTACATAATTCATGTTGTCATGGAAGTCGCCAGATTTTGTTCCAGCTTTAAATAAAAGAAGCGCATTAGGAACAAATCCAGCTTCAGATCCAGCGTGTACTATCACGATCCTTTGTCCTTTTGATATTGGCTTTTTAAGCCCCTTTAATGATCGATCTGACCACGCTTTAGAACCTGAAATAAGAGATATAAATATTAATTTTCATAAACGACTCTCTTAAAGTCTAGACAGTCATTTCATAGGGCACAAATATGCGAGAAGAAAGTATGGTAAATTGTCACATACCTGAATGAGATGAATCAACATACAATAGGTCTACCTTCTTGCCTATATTTAATTAGTTTTGCAAGGTACTCAATCCTAAGTAATCTGATATTCATTTTTTTCAATCAGTAATTTTCTATTATTTTCTGTTTTTTTCCACCGGAAGCTTAAGTTATTTAAAATTCTGTGCAGACTGCGCTCCGAGCCATTAAAATTAATGTCTTCTTTTAACTTTTTGCGAAGCTTTTCTGCTGTGGGCAGCTCTTTTTTCGTAATGTGATAATTATGCACACAGGTTCTTATCACAAACTGGTCAAATGTATCGATTTCTGTGATCGGCTTTTTTTTGTTCCTGTTTTTTCCCGGTGTCCTAAAGACAGTGATAAGTTCAGAATTTCTACTTTCCTTGACTATACGTCTAATTGTCCTTTCTGAGGTTTTGGTAGCTTCGGCAGTCCGTTTTACTGTCTCTTTCTCAGTTTTCGCTTCTTTTTCCATGTAACAGTACACATCATAAACCATTTTTCTGGCATGTCTACGTAATTTTTTTTTTTGTGGCATTACAATTAAATTTAAAAATTCAAACAAAACAATAACAAGAACTCGTAACAAAAACTTTACAAAAACTCAACAAAAACAAATGGTACAATTTTAGTGCACGCAAGTGTACTCAGGAGCGAACGGAACGTAGACGCGATGCGAGAGACAAGGGTCGACTGACCAACCAATCACGCGCTCGGAACGATGCTAACTCGTTCCCCGCGTCCCGCTCGCGACCAGAGAGACCTAAAAAACGAGTTCTGCGCATCTAACGACTCTTGCCAAGTTACGTGCCGGGTACAGTATAATGTCTTGTATGCGTATGCGTACATGAACTTACAATTTGTACATTCCTGGAATGATAATGTTTTGTATTAAAATATCTTTCTTCATGATCTATAGGTCGAATGATAGCTACATGCGTTCCATCAATGCAACCTAATACACTGGGAATGTTATACTTTTCATGTCTTGTATGCGTATGCGTACATGAACTTACAATTTGTACATTCCTGGAATGATAATGTTTTCTATTAAAATATCTTCATGATCTATAGGTCGAATGATAGCTACATGCGTTCCATCAATGCAACCTAATACACTGGGAATGTTATACTTTTCATAAAATCTGTAAAAATATTAATATACATAATTATTATTATATTTTATAATTATAAAATAAAAATATTGTATTCTACTTACTTTCTTTTAATAACATTTCTTTCTTCTGCAGATTGGGGAAACTTAATATATTTTGTTATTATGTCCCTATGGTTTAAAGCATTGGTGACCTCTCTTAAAGCTTTTGATACAGACTGTTGAGACATTACCGTACCATTGCTTCTGCCTACTATTCTTTGATAGCTTCCTGTACCATAAAAAGATAATGCAACCAAAATCTGAAAAGGCAATTGTTATTAAAATATCATCAACATCATCATCTCGACCACAAGCAGTCCACTGCTGGACATAGGCCTCCCCTAAGGATCTCCAATAGGACCGGTCTTGGACGGCCTACACCCAATTTATACCTATACAATGAAATAATTGTACTTTTTCCGGGGATAAACTAACCTTGCATTTAATAGAAATATCACTTCGTCTGGTTGGTTTGTTAATGTACGGTGTTAAATCTTCTACTAGTACATCAAACAATTCCTTCGACAAACGATAATTTCTCCGAAATTCTTCTGAATTCATTTCCATAGCCCGTGTGTTCTAGCGGCTCATTCTTTGTAAATTTCTTTTCGCACGTTTGTCCATACGGTTTGCTTCTTCAAGAACATTGAAAAACAACGCAACGCGAGCCATGATAGCGACGAATTTCAAGTAATATCACAAAAAACAATCTCACTCGAACCAAACAATGTAGCTATTTTGCTATCGTGTAATTTGACGTTTAGTTTCGATCCTACGGCTCGATATCAGCTGTCATCGAGAGTGGGGAGTACGGATAATTCGATCCTAACGAATATTACGATCGTAGCTAGTTCCAATTAGAGCCACCGCACGATCGTGCGCTAGTGTCGAATTCAAGAGTACGGTTAAGCATTAGAATCGAATCAAATTCGATTGATTTAGAACTCGAAGCTGTCGGGAGTAAGCCCCTTCTAGACCAGTAATGCGAGTCAGAGCTGATTCATAGGTGTCACTGCAATCGTTGAAGGATGATACCACTTCCTGTAGGTGATCCCGCTGATCGAGGACTTCAGTGTAATTGTTGTGAAGCTCAGCCAGCTCCTTCTTCAGTTGACTATTTCTATTATTCATGTTTTTTACTTCAACCTCGCTTTCTTCACGTTCCTGCATCAGTTGGTCGCAAAGAACTTGGGTGGCCTTTAGATCTTGTAGGGCCTTTCTGAGTTTGTCCTCCAAGTCCCGTGCACAGGCCTTGCGAGTCATCATGTTTACAGATACTGACATGATTCCACAGACCCTGAAGTGCAAATACAGAAAACTGAGTAGCGAAGAAAAAGCAATAAACACTAACTATTAGGGAACTGTTTCAAGATCAACTTGTTTATAAATTTATTATATTTATTATGATTAGTATTAGGAATGATTTATCTCATTTTTTGATTTAACTAATTAAACTTCACAGTGTAAAGATAATCATTTAAGTACTTAACCAAGTTTATTAAATATATTATGTGAGTATTAAATTGGGGTACAAGTACAAAGATACGGTTATATACTGTTAAGTGACAAGTGTTTATGAGTCTGAGGCAAATGCTGTTATCATCAACTTTGCTTCCACTTGCTATTGTAGTTCCTGCCTAATATGATAATTATTTTAATTACAAAAACAGTAAATAATATGGATCATAATAAAATTAAATAGTGTGTGTCCTCCTGGTAGATCCACCATCACGTATTTGAATTCTGAGTATACAAAAACCATGTTAATTTGTCGCTAAATATCAAAATCTGTAGGTCCTTGGTTCAAATGATATCAAGGTATTTCTCTCTGTATCTCAAGAACTAGATTACTGTGCAACGATGTAACGACCATGTAAAATTGTAAACGTTCGAACTAGAGTATTTCACCATAACATATAGAACGTCGCGATATAGAACATTTGAACTAGAGCATTTCGCCACAAAATACTTTTGAATTAACTTATAAACTTTAACAAAATAAAAACCGATCCGAATTTCCAAAATTCAGTCAACTACGGGACCCCTACATTCCATTTTCTGAGTGATGTGGGCTGTAACACGGTAAACAGAGGCCCACATCACAATCTGAACAATATACTTTTGTGTCTTTCCTTTTTTTGTATTTAATCCAGCATCTGACACACTAACGCCGTTTGATGCACCCGTTTTCGCCACGGTTTAGCTCTTTCGGCATATGGGCTAATGGAGCTCTTTGACGACGAGGCGTAAATGTGACAGCTTTGGGTGGAAGAAGTTCAAACAGCACTTTTTGTCTATATTGTTCTAATGAAATAGTGCTGTTTGAACTTCTTTTATACATAAAAAAGGAATTCATTAACATAGTTTGGAATATATGAATCCCTATTTTTTTATACCACCTAATATTTTTGTGCTCACATGAGTAGTACGCTAGCATTTGGTCGTGTCTGTCTACACCTTTCATATATTTATTGTATTCTACAACGATTTCTGACGACACCACCACACCTGTTGACTACATCCACCATTCTTGGGGAATGTTCCGTGGATAATGTGAGCACATCCCTTTTATCCTTCCACTTGCACACACATATACTTTTGCTATTATATCTATATATAGTGTTGCCCAAACGCAAGAACAAGACGAGACTTAGCCAGTCTTGGTCTTGGTCTTGGTCTTGCAGCAAGAGTCTTGCAAGTCTTGCAATTACCTATTAGTCTATTACTATTTATTAAAGTTTACTTTAAATCCTAGAAAAACGTATTAGAATCGGAACATTGTGAGCTTGAATGAATATAGCCATAGTAAAGATCAAGCAGATTAATAAATAACTGAAGATTTGATAAGAAATTCGAAAAATCAACTGACCTATATGTCGTTTTCCATGGAAGTAACTGTTTCTTAATAAACATTTATGATTTATAAGCTTACATTTGCTAAAACATGTAAAAAAACAAATTAATTACAATAACTTGACTGTATTTTAAAGAACAATACTTATCTGTCTAAAAAGAGATTGAACCCTCAACTTATAAGAAATTTAATAAAAGAGTTTTACGATTTATCATTTATTTGAATAAAAAATAAAATACAACACAAATCAACAGCTTTATCATTAGGTTATGATACTTTATATCAATTTTTTTGACCAAGAATTAATACAAAGTAACCATCTGGCTGACTCATCACTTAACCTATTTCTATGTTTTCTAATTACTAATGATGCTTTAGAAAATAACCTCTCAGCAGGTACTGAAGTTGCAGGTATTGAGAGAAAATCACGGGCCATTTTCGATAAAATCGGATACTCTGTCTCATGCGTCCTCCACCAATCTAAAATGTCTTCCGAGCTGGCAGTTCTTGGTTTTCTCAGGTACTCCTCCAACTCGTCTATCACTAAGCCTTGAAGACAAGATCCAGATGACGTCGAGGGACATTCATAGAGTTTATCAAAGTCTATTACGTCTTCATCTTCATCACATACTTCATTTTTTTTTTCTGGTAATTCCAGAGATTTGTTCAGTGAGTGTAGACTTTTATATTCTTCATAAAGTTCCTTGAACTTGCGCAGACTTTCTGTTTTAAGTTGCTTCCCCCACATTGTCAGGTCAAAAGTCTGAGCCTTATGCCTTGGGTCTAAAATTAAAGAAGTACAATAAATCCAGTTGCTCTTCTTGTAATGTTTAAGCATATTGTCTCGAGCTGCTTGGAAAGCTAGAATGAGCCTTTCATCCACTTCAGATCGATTAGGTTTCTCATCTAACTGTTTTACCATGGATTCAATTTTATCTAGCAAGAGATTGAATGATACAATGACTAGCGGTAATGTAACATATTTGTCTCCACCAAGTTCTGTACTTAAAAGTTTAAAGTTTATTAGAAATTTATGTAATTTTTCGAGTACCTGCTGTACGCGCCTAGCGTTTGAAAGGAAGTAAATATGGGCCTGCTTAGTATTTTAACGCACTTACTGATTGCTCTTCGTATCCAGAGGCACTTTTGACACCAAATTATCACAACACTCGTGTTTATAAAGTTTTTCTTGATTTTTTAGGTTCTTTAGTCGCGGCCGGCCGGCGCATTCCCAAACATGGCTTGCAGCAGCAGTAGCGCCGCCACGCGGAGCGGTGGCGAAACATTTTTCACCATAGATAATGTATTTTGTGCGTTTACGTTTTATTCAGGCCCATTAAAACCCAACATAAACCCCCCACCGGAAATCACCCAGATTTCCAGTTACCAATCCAGGGATGGAGGTAGAGAACAGTGGACTGTATTGTAATTGAAAAGTATTCAGTGTTTGATTTGATGAGTTGAAAGTGAAAGTTTAAGAACTAACCAAAAGTTTATGAAACTAAGCTATTTGAGAAAATGAAATAATAATTTGACTTAAAAGCTAGCTTGTACTTAATTGACAATATGAAATCAGTTTGCGTCCCCATCAGAGTCTCTTGGAAACGGACTCAGCTTAACCACTGGGCGTGTGAGTTCACCATTTCGTGTGCGAAGTCTAACAACGCGGACTACTCCGTCAGGCCCGGGATAAGTTTGAATAACGCGCCCTAAATTCCACTGCAATGGTGGAGCATCAGAATGAATAAGTACAAGCTCGCCCACAGTCAGATCACGACATTTGTCGAACCACTTTTGACGCTGTTGTAACGTATGGAGATAGTCTTTTTTCCATAGTTTCCAAAACTGTTGTGAAGCCTGCTGTACGAACTGCCATCGCGTAAGTCCGTACGCGGGTTTGTCAGACAATTCATATTCCGGCACAGATAATAGTTCGCGACCTACAAGAAAATGACTAGGTGTCAGTGCTTCGAATTCAGAAGGATCACTCGACAAGCTGCACAATGGTCGCGAATTCAGAACAGCTTCGACTCGCGCGAAAAGCGTACTCAGTTCTTCAAACGACAACGCTCTCGTGCCTACCACACGCTTCATGTGTACTTTAGCAGCTTTGATACCGCTTTCATACATACCACCAAAATGACTACCCGTGGGTGGATTGAATTGCCATTGAACCTTTCGAAAATTTAATTCAGTTAACATTTGATCTGAATTTTGGTCATAAAATTTAATTATTTCAGCGAGCTGCTTGCCAGCTGATACAAAGTTTTTACCGTTGTCCGATACCACTGTGTGACATAAGCCTCGTCTTGCTGTGAAGCGGTCAAAGGCCGCAAAGAAACACTCGGTTGTAAGAGCTGTCAGCACTTCTAAGTGGACCGCGCGCGTCGCAAAGCATACGAATAGACATAGATACGCTTTCGAAATTTTAGCGTTACGTCGATTGTGTTCTTTCGTATAAAAAGGACCGGCCATATCGACACCAACTGTGTGGAAGGCATGAACATCTTGGGTTCGAAACTTAGGCAAGCTACCCATTACCGGTTGCAAAGTTGAAGGTTTGACCTTGAAACACGAAATACATTTTGAAATACGAGATCGAATTACACTGCGCGCTGAAATAATCCAATATTTTTGATTAATTAAACTTTGAAGCGAGCGGGGACCGACATGTAAATAGAGTTTGTGGTAATAATCTATCAATATTTTAGTAAAATTACATTTCTTAGGTAGCAACAAGGGATGTTTCTTTTCATAAGGAAGACTCGATTCAGATAATCTACCCCCCACCCTGAGGAATCCATGGGGATCTACGAAGGGGCTGAGTTTCTTTAGAGACTTACTACAATTGTTACCGTTCGATAATGCATCTATATCGCTTGAAAAATGGTGATTTTGAATTATCTTGATTAAGACATCGTGAGCTTTGTTCACGTCGCAGAGAGGGGGTCGCCCCACCGTTCGATTAGGTTTTGTAGTTTTACAATTATTGATAAATTGATAGCAACGAGCAACAAGATTTTGAAGTTCTGTATAACTACTATGCCTCTCTGTGAGTTCATAAATAGGATTTGTATCATTTGATTGAAATGTTTGAAGTAAATTAATATTTGACTGTTTGAGTTCAGGGACATTTTCCGATTTAAACTGTTCAATTGATTTGATCGGCCAATTCATCTGTGGCATATATATAGCCATGATGGCCCAGACAACCATTCTGGCATGGCCAGCAGTGTGGAAGGCAGAGCGCCACGGGAGCAAACATCGGCAGGATTACGCTCACCGCTCACATGGTACCATGCGTCACCGGGCACACTGTCTAGTATTTTAGCCACGCGTGTAGCTACAAATGTTTTTAGATTGTAACTAGGAATGTTCAGCCACGCTAATACCACAGATGAATCAGTGAACAGAAATGTGTCATGAATAGGTATTTGATCTAGTAAAATTGACTTGGTGTATTTTACCAGCTTGGCCAACAAGTGTGCACCCATCAGTTCCAAACGCGGTATAGAAACAGTCTTCAAGGGCGCGACCTTGGATTTAGAAATAATAAGACTGACCTTAACCTCGCCATCTATGCTTAGAGATCGTAAATAAACTACGGCAGCGTACCCAAGAGTAGACGCATCACAGAATCCTAGAACTTGATAATAGGAATGCTGTTTAACAGTAGCCTGTCGCTCGTGTTTAAAATTTGATAAGAGTGGAAGCTCAGAAACGTAGGCGTGCCACTCATTCTCCAAATCCTGGGGAAGTCCGTCGTCCCAACCCAGATTTCGAAGCCAGAGTTGTTGCATAAAACATTTGGCGTAAAATATGCAGGGCGCTACAAATCCCAGAGGGTCAAATTGACGACCTATTTCTGAAAGTACACTCCGCTTTGTAACAGTAGATGACGCTGGAGTAGTAGAAAATGAGAAAGCATCTTCTGCAGGGGACCACTGGAGACCTAGTACCTTGATGGATAAGTCTTTGTCATCTTCGAAAGTGACAGGTGTTTCACGGTGATCAGCAGGCACACGTTCCAAAAGCTGTGGACAATTGCTGGACCACTTTCGAAGAGTGAAGCCTCCTCCGCTTAACAACCCTAACAGTTCGTCTTGAAGTTGAATACCGTCCTCCAGAGTAGGAATTGACCACAGAAGGTCATCGACGAAGAAACCCTTCTTGAGCACCTTTGCTGCTAAAGGAAACTTATCCTTATCGTCGTCGGCCAACTGATGAAGCACTCGAATAGATAAGAACGGACTACTAGCGACACCGTATGTGACGGTATTAAGTTCGTAAACTTTAATAGGTTGATCTTGAGAAAACCTCCACAAAATGTGTTGATATTTACGTTGACTTTGATTAATCAATATCATTCGAAACATTTTGCAAATATCACTCGACAAACAGATATCGTGTATTCGAAAATTGATTAATATCTCGTTTATATCTGCTTGGAGCTTTGGTCCGGCGTATAGCACGGAATTTAAAGAATTGTTATTACTAGTTTTACTTGACGCGTCAAATACCACCCGAAGTTTCGTCGTGGTACTGGACGGTCGGTGGATACAAAAATGAGGTATAATATAACTTGAATCTACAGTACCGATTTCACCTAAACATGTCATGTGACCTAAAGACTCATATTCCGACATAAACTTATCATACTCTTTTTTGAGAGCCGGTAAGCGGCATAATTTAGTTTCTAAATTAATTAAGCGTCGAACAGCCTGTTGTGATGAATCACCGAGCTCGAAATCGGGCTTAAATGGATAAGGAACCGAGTAACGTCCTGTGTCATCGCGCTGGTGTCCATTCATAAAATATTGTTCGACATAGACGTCCTCAGGATTCTTTGGAATATCACATGGCACGTTTTCGGTTTCCCAAAAAGAACTAATTATTTTGTCAACCCTAGAATTAATCGATAATAAGTTACACGATTCACCCTTGGTATCACTATAGAGTGTAACTTGACCACAGATAACATAGCCAAAGATTGAAAGCATGGCAGCAGGAATATCGAGTTCCTGTGGTAGAATTTTAGGACCTTCAAAAATGTATGGAAACAAGTCTCCCGCAATAAGAAAATCCACAGGTGATGGAACACTATAGTGAGGATCCGCCAAATGTAAATTTTTAAATTTATTTATTATTTTATCGGTTAACTGCATCGTAGGTAAATTACCGGTAATGTGAGGAACAATAACCGTTTCAGTTTTTAATACGGGCCCCGCAGAATTAATTGGTTTTAAAGAACACGTAACGACCCCTAAATCATCCACGGGAGCGCAGCCTAACCCTGTCGGATTGAAGGAACATTTATTCCGTGGCAGACTGAGACGCTTGGCACACTTGTTAGTCATGTAGCTGGACATGGCACCGCTATCAATTACTGCACGCACGGCGTGGAAAGTACCCCAACAATCTGCGACGTGAACAATAGCTGTGCCTAACACCACGGTTGAATTCGTAGAACATGTGAGCGTTGCCTTTTGACCTTGACTAACATTATTATCAATATGTAATGTATGATGATGCATTTCCTTGCATACTGCACAACGGATCTTCGACGGACAGTCATGCAACAAATGACCGTCGCGTAAACAGTTTTCGCACAGCTTAAGCTCGCGTACCTTTGCTAGTCGCTGTGTCGGAATAAGGTCACTGAACTCGAAGCACCGATATATTGAATGAGCTTTATTACAGAATGCACAAGGTTTGAAATTGTTTGAATTTTTGTTAAATTTATCCTTTGATGAACTATTTTCGATACTACTAGTTGACAAACACGGCTTTTGTTTATCTATTTTATCTGAATGTAACCCATTATTATTATAAAATTTAGAATTAGAAGTAGATTTATTTTGATAACTATTTTGTATAGGTTTCTGAATATTTAGACCTTTGTGCACATACTTACTAGGTTCAGATAGTTCTAAAACGCGTACGTGTTTTTCTACGAATGCAATAAGTTGATCGAACGTAGGTATTTTATCTTGTTCAGTAATTTTCTCAAACTCACGACGCGTGTTAGAATCTAAATTACGTAATGAAATATAAAACAATAAGAAACTAGACAAATCGTCAATATTCAAAAGTATCAGGGCTTTGACACATTCTTGGAATGTTTGCAAAAAAGTACCTAATCCGGAAGCCGATTCTACCGTCAACGGTTTAAATTGAAATATTCGATCTAAGTAACTTGTAGCTAAAGCACGTTTATTTTCAAACTTTTTGACTAGTAAGTCCCACACTATCGGGTAGTTATCGTGAGTAACCGGCATGCCTTTTACTAAAGATAATGCTGAACCGCTAACTGCAGACAACAAATAATAATATTTTTCAATGTTGGAAATATCATTATTATTATTGATAAGACTGGAAAATGTATCGAAAAACGTTTGCCAATTTTCTAACTTGCTATCGAAATGAAACAATTCTATTTTCGGTAACCTCGGTTTAACACATCGTGAACCGTCACCGGTGTGACCCGCCACCGCTTCGATCCGGTGTTTGTCATCGCGATATACCGACGTACTTTTATCACACATACCCTCAGCTATGCATAAAACACGATAATATAATTCATCAAAGGATACAATTTCTTGATAATTAGGCTTATATTTAGGTTTGTGAATGCTACTCAAATTATTTATTTCCCCAATGGCCTGTTCGAATGTTTTGCGACAATCATGGATATCTTTTACACGTAAAGCGAATTCTGTGTAATTATCAGAACTTCTCGAAACAGTTTTGGAAAATTCATATAGATTTTGCAGCCGTTGAAAACACATTTCTTTTTTTGTTATGTGTGGTTGCAACAAACGATCGAGATCGACTTTTTCGCTGACCGCCATTATGGATGATGCGTAGGTACCTACAATCTTGACTTGAATAAAAATTGAAAAACACAAACTTTAGACTAGAAATAAAGCTTTTGTGTATGTTGAAATTACTTGAAAAGTGTGTCTTAGTGTGGAATTTGTTGTTTAGTGTCGAAACTAGCCTTGATTTGATAACTGGTAAATCGCGGGTCGAAGTGACCAAAATGTACGCGCCTAGCGTTTGAAAGGAAGTAAATATGGGCCTGCTTAGTATTTTAACGCACTTACTGATTGCTCTTCGTATCCAGAGGCACTTTTGACACCAAATTATCACAACACTCGTGTTTATAAAGTTTTTCTTGATTTTTTAGGTTCTTTAGTCGCGGCCGGCCGGCGCATTCCCAAACATGGCTTGCAGCAGCAGTAGCGCCGCCACGCGGAGCGGTGGCGAAACATTTTTCACCATAGATAATGTATTTTGTGCGTTTACGTTTTATTCAGGCCCATTAAAACCCAACACCTGCCATTCATTAGCTGTGATTTGAAAATCATTTAATTCGGTGACAGAACTGCACAATATGTCAATGCCCGCTCTCACTTTTAAACCAAATCCAATCATATCATGTGTGGAATTCCATCTCGTTGGACAGTCAAGAATGGCATTTAGATTTGATGGCACGCCAGCTGCTTCACAAGCAGACTGAAACTTCTTCTTGACTATCTCACTTCTTTTTATTTTACTGGAAATACTGCGTAACTTTGTTACAGATGTACGCGAGTCAGCAATATTTGGTGCAGATTCTTCATCTTCCTCATCCTCAGTTTCGTCTGCATAGTCTTCGTACTGCTGATCTTGCGCGTTAGTGTCAGACTCACAGTGTAATGCTAAGGTCTTTAATAAATCTTGTACACCAAGGTTTAAAATGTGAGCAAAGCACCGGAAATGTTGATTGTCTGAATCAAAGTGTGGCGGCAGCTGTTTGCCCAGTTCATACATAAATTTGGTATTTGCAGTTGCGTTGTCGACCGTGATACCTTGTATTTTATCAATTATGCCATATTCCAATAAACATTCATGGAAAATCGTTGCAATATCTTCCCCAGTATGTCGACCGCGTGATGGTATAAAATCAAGAACTACAGATTGATACTTCCATTCGTTGTCTATATAATGAATAGTAACCCCGTAGTAACTCCTACCAGCAATTGACGTCCACCCATCAATGGTAAAAGACATTTTAGATGATAATTGTTGAAGTCGTTCCTTGAGATTCAATTGGAGCTCTTCAAATCGCTCTTTGACTTTCCTTCTAAGTGTAGACCTTCTAGGAAACACCATATTAGGGCAAATACGTCGAAAATATACTTGTGTAGCTTCGTCATCGAAAAATGAGAAGGGAAGATATTTTTTCACCACCCAATCAACTGTAGCTGTCGTGATGTTGTCACTGCTGTTTTCCGACTTAAACAAAACAATAAATCTTGTATTATTATTTAAAACATACTAGGTTTGAGCGTATAAGAGGAGGAGGTTTGTTGTTGTTAAATCGAGAAAATCGTTAAATTGATATTTGTTATATTAAGGTTGCACTGTACTGTAATTTACCAAAATAACGTACTTAGTTGTTACTGGCCGATTAAATGAAAATATGGGTGTTTATAAAAATATTTAAGACGATAATTACATACTTAATATGTCGCACCCCTAGATGAAAACACCACTAACTCAAAAATACACTGTGTTACAATCCGGGGGAAAAGGTGGATAAATAAAAAAAATAATCTTCCCGGTACACAAAAGAAAATTTTATTAAGGTTAAGTGATAACCCTAGTTACAATTCTTTACTTATTTGTTATAATTTAATGCCGAAGACAAAAGAAAATTAAAGTGCCAGCTAGACTCAGCGCGTGGGTTCTGAGGTAAGGTTGAGTTGGTTTAAAGTTGAGTTAAATAAAATTGAGCGCCACTGACAGAGAACGGCTGTCAGTCCGAATTTAAATTTATAAGTCACAAAAATAATGAGTTCCCTAAATGGTACCGCCTCAAATCTCCGCGATGCCAGCCACGAAGTAGCCTTCGTGGAGCCGGAAGCTGCGTTGAACCCCAACCAGACTAGGGGTCGAAACGGCCCTGCAGGACTCTTGACTACAAAAGCCCACCGGACTACGGGTCAAAACGGCCCCGCATTACTCGGGCAAGAAAAGCCCCCACCGGACTCCTTGTGTAAGAAAAGCCCCCACCGGACTCCTCCTGAAATTGTACCAATATTGTTGGTATTAGAAGTTGGCTATACACGGCCCGAACACACAAAATGGCGGACATCGGCCCCAGATGCCGGCCATGTGCTCGGTCAAACAGCGACCTAATCCCAACAAAATAACGATTAAATACTCTGCCACAATTTAGGATTGGGCAGAGCGAACCCTAAAACAATGATAGCGAGTACTACCTAAGATAGTACAAGATAAGGGTACCATGTGCTCGGCCTACCACACCGGAACCGCACGGATTATGGTTCATGGAACCCTATAACAATGGTAGCGAGTGCTACCTAAAATAGCACAAGGTAAGGATACCATGTGCTCGGCCTACCACACCGGAACCACACGGATTATAGTTCAAGGAGCCCTAACCTCGCAAATATTATCAAAGAACACCATAAATACCTTATGGAGGAAAATGTCCCTGCGTGGGAAAGGTTGGACAATGTCCACTCCAAGCACTGCCACGTGCTGGTGGCAACGCCGGTACAGCACGTAAAATCTGTAAAAAAAAACATTAAATATTACTATAAGGGCGACGTGATGTGTGCCGGGAATACGCGATAGGCGTATTCTAGTAATACTTACAATAGAAAGATAGAAAATAAGCGTGGCGTGACTGGGTTAAATTCCTAGACACGCACCGGCCGTATGTCCACACAAAACTGTAAAAAAATAACAAATCGTTAGAACCTACGTTCAATCACAAAGCAACAATGAATTTAGAATTCCCAAATGCTTGATTACTTACCAAAAAACACCTAGATTGGCTCCTAGGTTATTGCCGAGGCTAATCCGGCGATGTCGGAAATCGAAATGAAGGAGTCATGACCGACATCTAGGGATGAGGCATGACTTCATCACAGATTCCCGAAAACCGTTCAATCATTCCTATAAACAACACAACAAACGGCCAATCCAAGTCGACTACCAAGCTAAAAACACGACTAAACGCGGGCGGAGCGATGGAACGTCACTGGAAACGTCAAAGTGACAAGACGTCAGTGATCGATCCGCCAGCGAAATCAAAACAAATATTTTCATTGTGAAAACATTAGGATGAAATTGAAATCCTTTAAGTACGTTTCAAATAACGCCGGAAAAGGGATAAAAAGGAACAATGCCATATGTGGAATGATTGGAATGAGCCCAAGGTCAAGGTTAGTACTCAGAAAATTCTAGACATTGTAAGGGCTCGAATTTTCTACGTAACAATGCACCCTTCCTTACCAGAATTTTGACGAGGTAAGAGGAAAAATTCGAGCTGGCCCTCCAGCTCATACCTTGGGATCATTCCAGGACAAGTCCCGAAGTCCAAAGAAATTCAAATTGAAACCGAAAGAAGGGAACCGCAAAACTCCAACACCTCACAAAGTTCCTAACAGTATGAGTCTAAATGCCCGACAAACTAAAGTGGATACCTAAAAGAAGTAATCCCAGTTCGAAGGAAAGCGGCGACTAAACTGGAAGAAAGAAAAAAAACGAATTCCCATCCTTAAAAATGGTTCAACCAAACAAGTAAAAGGCAGACGGAACCTGAAAGAAAATAATGAAATCCATCCCACCTATGCAATCCGAAAGTTAAAAATAAAAAGAATAATTAACTATTTGGTGGGGCTTACCAAATAGGAAACGAAAAGAAGTCTAATAAAAAGGAAGTGACCGAGAAAAAAAAGAAAAGAAACCCGTAGGGAAACCCCTCGAGAAGAAAATGCTAAACCACCAGTAATCTCATACCATAATAAAACAATCAAGCCAGGACAAATCTTACACTCTCGATGTTAACAACTCTGCAGACCGGGCTAATTAAAACTAAAACATACCACTAATAAACAATCACCATTGGCACACCACTCTGTGGGCCAATGTTTCGAAGCCTACAACCGTAGAGAAAACATTGCTACGCAATACGAATTGCCCTTGCCGGAAATGGCAAAAGTAAAAAAAATAGGATCGAACCCACGAACGACCTAAAAGGTAAGGTGATCAACTCGGCATCATTGGCACACGCCATTGTGGGCCAATGCAACAAGGCCTACGCAGCTCACCACCTACCAACTACCTATCAACGTCAAAAAATAAGGAAAATAAATAAATTCCTCAAGACAGCCAAAAAAAAAAACCGCGAAGCCAATTCAAAAAGGATGAAATCTAAATCCACAAGACAAGCCCAAAAAGTAAAAAAAAGGAACGCAAGCCGAAAATTAACCTATAGACCTCAAGCTAACCCGGTCAGACTTGATGTGGACACGCCGATCAAATTTGAGCAACTCCCGGACGTGTCTTGCTCTGTCTTCCTCCCGCGAAAGCTCCGAATTGAAGAATACCACCTTGACCTGAGAAATGTTAGGACAAGGTTTCCGGCAACAAACTCTATACCGTCTCCTACTTTTGTGTGTCTTCCGTCTTGGAGGTATCCGTTTTCCGGTCACCGGAATACGCACGGACGACTCGAACGGACTGTCGGACACGTCATTGCAGTGAACAGAGGAGACGGGGTCACTCAACTCTGGATCTGGCGGAGATGAAGGATCTGGAAGAGGATCGAATTCGGGACGGAGGGAAGGTTCGGGATCCGGAATAGGCAAAGGATAAGAGAGGGGCATAAGACTACCAGGTTCTGAAGACGGGCAAGACGCTGGAGAAGGAGTAGGCACTGGAGAAAGAGTCAGCTCAGGTACGGCAGTGGTTACGCAGTACAGTCTCCTGTCCATGTCGTCATCGTAGCAGCTGTACGGCGTGAAATCATCCACCAGCAGTTGCCTAAGGGATGACCAGTCAGAGACTGTGTTCTTCACGCTGCGAAACCAAAACAGTGCCGTGTCCTCAAATAAAATTGGGCCTGCCTGAAAGAGCACCGACTCTGGAATTCGGTTCACCCTGCAAATGTCGTCCAGACGCAGAAGGTATGCGTGAACCGAAGCGTCGCCGTAGAAAACATGACCCGAGCGGCACAGCACGTCAATGCAGTCAGCATAAGATGGCTCCGGTTCAAAGGAACGCTGAAATTCGGCATAAACTTCGTCTAACTCCTCAAGCCAATCGCACAGCTCAAAATGAAGCGCAAGCCTCCGGTCTCGTATAGAACCTGAACCGGTGATACGTCGCAACCGATAATAAGCATGGTGTGCTAAAGCTCTCAACCGGTTCACCCTCTTGAAAACATGCTTATCCTTAATGAAGTGCGAAGCGATTACATCCAAAATAGCCCTTATCGCAAGAAATTCAGAAGCGGGGGTGCGCAAAGTTTTAAAAATTTGGGAACTAGGAACCCGTTTCGCAAGGTCCCGCAACTGGTCTCTAAGAGCCGGTAATGTAGTCTCCGGTACTACATCGCGAATCTCAACTTCGTAAATTAATTCCGGTAGGCCTAAGACGTTGTAACATATTTCGCGTTCCATGTAAATAAATTAATAAAAAAAAGTAAATTTAAAGGGGCAAGTCGAGCTGGCTTCACATAGCGTAACTTTACAAATTACACAAGTGTACATAAATAAATTACATAATAAAGATTAAAAATAATCATTAAAAATAAATAAATTACCACCCTTGAGCTGCATTGCAAAAATGAAAGGTAGTAAAAATAAAAAAAATTAAGCTTTCAAAGCTTCGGGCGAAAAGAAAAGCAAGCGCAAAGTGAAAAAAGCAAGCTCAAAAGAGGTAGTCATAACAAAGTGCAATAAAAATTTTGAAAAGAAAATAATACAAAAGAATTTAACCAACTCAAAACCTTTTGATGTAGCTAGTATGACACACCAATTACCCCAGAATTTTCGAGCCCCACGTTGGGCGCCACTGTTACAATCCGGGGGAAAAGGTGGATAAATAAAAAAAATAATCTTCCCGGTACACAAAAGAAAATTTTATTAAGGTTAAGTGATAACCCTAGTTACAATTCTTTACTTATTTGTTATAATTTAATGCCGAAGACAAAAGAAAATTAAAGTGCCAGCTAGACTCAGCGCGTGGGTTCTGAGGTAAGGTTGAGTTGGTTTAAAGTTGAGTTAAATAAAATTGAGCGCCACTGACAGAGAACGGCTGTCAGTCCGAATTTAAATTTATAAGTCACAAAAATAATGAGTTCCCTAAATGGTACCGCCTCAAATCTCCGCGATGCCAGCCACGAAGTAGCCTTCGTGGAGCCGGAAGCTGCGTTGAACCCCAACCAGACTAGGGGTCGAAACGGCCCTGCAGGACTCTTGACTACAAAAGCCCACCGGACTACGGGTCAAAACGGCCCCGCATTACTCGGGCAAGAAAAGCCCCCACCGGACTCCTTGTGTAAGAAAAGCCCCCACCGGACTCCTCCTGAAATTGTACCAATATTGTTGGTATTAGAAGTTGGCTATACACGGCCCGAACACACAAAATGGCGGACATCAGCCCCAGATGCCGGCCATGTGCTCGGTCAAACAGCGACCTAATCCCAACAAAATAACGATTAAATACTCTGCCACAATTTAGGATTGGGCAGAGCGAACCCTAAAACAATGATAGCGAGTACTACCTAAGATAGTACAAGATAAGGGTACCATGTGCTCGGCCTACCACACCGGAACCGCACGGATTATGGTTCATGGAACCCTATAACAATGGTAGCGAGTGCTACCTAAGATAGCACAAGGTAAGGATACCATGTGCTCGGCCTACCACACCGGAACCACACGGATTATAGTTCAAGGAGCCCTAACCTCGCAAATATTATCAAAGAACACCATAAATACCTTATGGAGGAAAATGTCCCTGCGTGGGAAAGGTTGGACAATGTCCACTCCAAGCACTGCCACGTGCTGGTGGCAACGCCGGTACAGCACGTAAAATCTGTAAAAAAAACATTAAATATTACTATAAGGGCGACGTGATGTGTGCCGGGAATACGCGATAGGCGTATTCTAGTAATACTTACAATAGAAAGATAGAAAATAAGCGTGGCGTGACTGGGTTAAATTCCTAGACACGCGCCGGCCGTATGTCCACACAAAACTGTAAAAAAATAACAAATCGTTAGAACCTACGTTCAATCACAAAGCAACAATGAATTTAGAATTCCCAAATGCTTGATTACTTACCAAAAAACACCTAGATTGGCTCCTAGGTTATTGCCGAGGCTAATCCGGCGATGTCGGAAATCGAAATGAAGGAGTCATGACCGACATCTAGGGATGAGGCATGACTTCATCACAGATTCCCGAAAACCGTTCAATCATTCCTATAAACAACACAACAAACGGCCAATCCAAGTCGACTACCAAGCTAAAAACACGACTAAACGCGGGCGGAGCGATGGAACGTCACTGGAAACGTCACTGGAAACGTCAAAGTGACAAGACGTCAGTGATCGATCCGCCAGCGAAATCAAAACAAATATTTTCATTGTGAAAACATTAGGATGAAATTGAAATCCTTTAAGTACGTTTCAAATAACGCCGGAAAAGGGATAAAAAGGAACAATGCCATATGTGGAATGATTGGAATGAGCCCAAGGTCAAGGTTAGTACTCAGAAAATTCTAGACATTGTAAGGGCTCGAATTTTCTACGTAACAACTGATAGAAGGATTTTTTTGTACCTAATAAGATTTGTTACCAGTTAAGAAATGATTTGTTAGAGAGAAGACTCCTAATAAATATTTATTAGCAGTTAATAAATCATTTGTTAGCGGATATTTTTTACTGCCAACAAAATATTTATTAGTATGTAATAAATATGTTAACCGTAAACAAATCTTATTTGGTGGAAATAAATATTTTTTTCAATACATTAAAGCTTTTTAACAGTAAAAAAATTTTTGTTTTAATAAAAAAGCGATTTAATTAATCCTAAAAAGTGTTGGTAACAGTAAAAAAATATTTCTTCCATCCAAAAAGATACCTTAAAAAGTTTGTAATAAATTGATTTATTACTCCCAAAAAAATCCTTCTATCAGTGTACTTACGTAAGTTAATGGCGTTTTTGAAAGTATCGCATGAATAGCTACGCGGAGTTAAAATTCTTTTAACTGTTAAATGAATATTCTTACCTGTCCACTTCTTCCAGCGGTTACTAAAAAGCTTGTGATATCTCCACTGAATTTTGGTTTAACAGGAAGAAATATTTCTGATTCCTTTTTATGGAAAGATATTAGATGTTTCCTTAAGCCTGAAGTGTTTCTGTTTTTCATTTTTATTTCAATCTTTTTATGTTGGCACAATTTACAGAAGGCAGTTTGGGATGCATGAATTATTTCGAAAAATTCCTCAAATTTGCTTTTGGGTCTTTTAGATCTGTGACTCAAACTCTCGTTACTCGGACTAGAATAATTTGAATCTTCGTCACTCATATTAAATTGTACACGTGATACGTTTTTAGAAAACAACGAGAATTAGTAAAAACAATTATTAAGTTAGACTCGAAGCACAGCTCAATTGGAAATGACTGGAATTAAAATAATTCCTTTATTTATAGTACGTTTCCTTGCTTTCTACCGCGCCGCCTCGCCACGTGCCGGCTCTATGATAAGGATGCCGCCGCAAATCAAACAATAATATAAAGCGTGTAAAAAAATTCGAAATTATTTTGCATGAGTATACCTACGCCCTATGGCGGCAATCAAATAGTGTCAAATGTTATGATTTCGGCGTGGCGGCAACGATTGTTTTAGATTTCAAAAGAAGCCGCCGGCGCGTGTATCATAACCATGTACTTCCGAAAAGCGGCAAATTTCTTTGAGAAGTAAGTACAAAACCTTTGATGCCGCATTATCAAAGTGCCGATGGTTAAAACATAACTATGCATGCACTCAGTTTGATTTTAATATTTTTTTTATTCGCTATGTTTATGGTATTAGTCGTAATGCGCATAGGTCCAGTTTTTCATATTCTTTGATACAGTTTTTTGCGTCTCATAGAATTCCTAAGCGTACCTACCTATACACCGAACTGTTACACCTAACTACTCAGTGAAATAGCGCTAAGTCCTAGCTGCAAGACGCAAGAGTCTTGCAGGCTATGTCTTGTTCTTGCTCAAGTCTTGCACGGTCAGTCTTGGTCTTGGTCTTGCTAAAAATACGCGGTCTTGTTCTTGGTCTTGGTCTTGCAAAAACGCAAGAACAAGACCAAGACTGCAAGACCAAGACTGAATTTGGGCAACACTATCTATATATGCTACTACCTTTCGTTAATTTTTTTCCAACTACAAAATTAGGATTCTTTTTCCTATTTATGCCTAGGGTTCCCGTGCAAAGGGTCTTTCTATTTAATAATTTCTCTGCGAGACTTATGCTATTGTAGAAGTTATCCATATATAACGAATGGTCACGATTTACATAATCTTTTAATAATTCCATTACCACATTTTCTGTGTGGCCGATCCCTCCTAGTTCAATATCTGCCGAACCTTTGTACACTATGATTTTATGAACTAAGCCTTTAGGGTCGGCTAAAACATAAAGTTTTACGCCAAATTTGTGTCTCTTATTTTTTATGTATTGGCATATTGCTAGCCGACCCCGAAATAAAAGCATGGATTCGTCAATTGTTAACTCTTTTGTGGGATACACTATTTCCTTCATTAATGAATTGAAATAACTTATTAAGCTATCGACTTTTGAATATTTTTGCGACGAATCCATGGTAACATTAAAATATAGAGCCCTTATAAGGTTGGGAGTTGGTGAGATGAGAACAAACAACTAGATCACTTGGATTCACGTTTATTACTGCTCCATACAGACTACATGATACATTATATATTGTACGATGGGTACACATTTATACATCTACACACTACACGGCCACCGAATAAAAAGAAAAAAAAAAGATTTTTTTTTTGTTACTATAATACAGTACTTTAGTTTTTATTCATAAGTACAAATATATATATATTTTTTATAAAATACTAACATGGTTACATATGATTACAATTTTCATTTAATCTTTATAAGGCCTAGTTCTATTCTTATGTACTAACATTTCTTTACCCTTATAATATATCTTTAGATTCGGTTCACAATCTTCAATAACTCTAAAAGGTCCTATGTACAGAGGATCAAATTTGTTTACACATTGCTCGTTCTTTAGTAGTATCATATCACCAACACTGTATGTGTAACATAATATAATTATATTATATTAATTTTAGATACTTTTATGGAAGATCAACTACTATGTTCTATATACCTATACATACTCCTGTTAGGAGGATATCTGGTAAATATCAGACTGGGCCGGTACAACCAGTGAGAGGCAGAACTTAAGTTTACACGACTGATGTTTTTCAAGTAATGATGAAGTAATAGCAACAGCAAAGTTAAGAAAAAATAATATCAATACATACCACTCACATTATCTATATTATCTGTTTCGGCACTAGTAGTGGGCAGTGGTGGCAATGGCTCACAATCATTTGTTACCAGCAGTAGAACCTCTGTTAAAAATTACAGTATTACTTAATAACCAAGCAAGTTAAGAGGGAATCAATATGATTTAATTTTGACTGTGCGACACAGCAGGCACATTTTAATCCTTCAGATATTATATATAGACAGATAGGTACATGATGGGTAGTACTTACGGTTTTGAGTAGATTCACTTTCTACAACTTCAGCTGTGTCCCTGTCTAACAGTGGAATTTGCATGAATTCTTCCATAGACGGAACATCGATGTAGTCTGTAAAAAAGCATAATATTAAAAACTGATTGAATAACTATTCATTGTATGTTTCCACGATAAAGGGCCTATGCCCTAGTGCGAGTCTCTAGTAAACTAATAATCATTAAACTTACCTTGACTTTCTTGAGTTTGTGGTAGTATATCAGAGTCATAAATACTCTCCAAACCATCGGTGCTTAAAGTAATCATGGCTTTTATTTGCTCTTCCACATTATCTAGCGGAGGAGCTGTGTTTTTACCACCTCCGGTACGGTAAAGTTCTGAGCGTATTACAGCCGACTTTTTTCTGACCGTACGCTTCAGGCCCTCATACTTTACCTTCAATGTTTTGGTCGATCTGAATGTGCCTCCAGATCGAGCATTAAATTCATTTTGAATGCTTTCCCAAGCGGCTTCTTTCTTCTTCCACGTCGAAGCATCACTTTGTTTATTTTCTAGCACAGTTTGGTATTTCTGCACAAGGGCTACCAAAATGTCTCTCTCACATAAAGAAAAGTTTGCACTTCTATTTCTTTTGACTTTATCCATAATTAAAATTAAAATTACACGCTTTCCAAACCAGGCACAAAAACACCACACAAATGACAATTAACAACTGCAAATGACGTTTGACGAGTAACATTGACGTATTATTGAACGAATGGAACGTATGATTTGTTACGTCATTCACTTAACCGGTAAGTTGTTACTCGAAACTTTATTTTCGTTTGTGAAATTGACAAAAGATACTCGTGACTTTTACTTGCTAATTAACGTTAACTAGGAAGTAACTAATCAACGCTTTACTTGGAGATGGTGAACGAGGCCCTAAGAGTATGAGATCGATTTACTAACTATGAGATCTTTTCAGATTTCTTACCATAAAAAACAAATTTATAGAAAATAATGAATGTTTAACAGTTATAAAATAAATATTTAAGTCTTAAATCTAAGTTAGCGTTTAACCTTTCGCGCAAGTGTCGAATTACGCTCGGCAACCGGTACGTCGAACTTGTCCGTCGGCGCGCGGTACCTACTTGAGTTGGGTTTATCGCTGTGTTTGTTTTAATGTTTCAAGTTATGATAAACAAACTTATATTTCTTAGATCACAATGATGTAATCTACATATTGTAACAAAAGTAATACTGTTCCCATGTTTATTTTAGTTTATACAACATGTTGAATCGAGAGAAGTGTCAAAAATTCTGACTTATTGAAACTAAATGAATATAAAAATTATTGTACAAAGTAAGTCAAGGTTTGTTTTATTTTACTAGTAAATCAATAATATTTACTTTACAACAAAAATAAAATATACACATATTTACCTCAAAATGTATACATCTCAACATTTGAAAATAGCAGTGAAGCGCGTGGTATACATTTTTTACGCGCCTTGCAACGAAGATTTGAAAATCTTATTGGAAAGTAATCGTGTCTAGTTTCTGTCATATTTTTGATGTTTATAGGTGGAAATGTTATCTTTTATTGAAATCAGGTAGTTAGAAAAAAAATATGGTTTATTACTAGGTTAGGAAACGCTAGATATCATCATAGTCAAATAATTGTGATAAAAGCAGATGTATCTTTAGGTTCGATTTAGTAATAATCGATTCATATAAGTTAGTAACTTTATCTTAGAATTAGAAGATGAAGAAATATCCATTCTAATAATATATAATACTTACACTCCAATCATACAAAAACACACAGAAAAAAAGGTTCAAACTTCAAGTAGCTGCAGGTAAATTTCGTCTCGTTCCGCGAAGTCATGGACCCCGGCTTGTGTAAGCACACAGTCTCCATGCAATCAGCTGCATATACAGGTGGTACACTTTTCAAAAAAATATGAAATTTAGTTTTTTTGTCAGTTCGTGTTGATGTGATATAACTAAATGGGTTTTTATTATAATAATATTATTATTATTATAACAAGATATGTATATATAAACATCTATACAATTTCAATGCTCGAGGAAACTTATGTTTTGCGGGTAAATAAATATCCTTGTTTTTATTCCAGAGTACGATCTATCTATGTGCCGAGTTTCATCTAAATCTATTTAGCCGTTTCGGAGCTGTGTGGTAATAAACATACAACCATATAATATTCGAAGGATTTATTGGTTTTACCACAATAAAAGTTATTTTTAACCGACTTCAAAAAAGGAGGAGGTTTTCAATTCGACTGTATGTTTTTTTTTTATGGAATACCTTCAACCTCGTTTTTGTCAATTTGATGGACTTGGCAAATAAGGACATTGACACTTTTTTGTTTTCACCTTTCGAAAAATATAAATAGACAATTTTGGTAAAAAAAAATATTTATTTTACTGAATAAGTACATTTTTTTTTTTAAATCTGCACCGAACATGCCAATTACGACTTATAATAATATCTATATCTAATATAAATAAAAATGAATCGATGAAAAATGTATGTACGCGCATAACATCCGAACGACTGCACCAAATCGGATAATTCTTTTTTTGTCGTGTTTGTTCATCAGGATAAGGTAAAAAAATTATACCGGGAACCCGGGTGAATCCGCGGGGAACAGCTAGTTTATAAAAACCATCAATTACTCTAGTGTCGGTAATACATTTTGTATTATTTTTATCATATCAAAATAGTCAGTGGGATAAACAATTCATTCAAATGCGTTCTTGTCTTCTATAAAGTACTCTTTCTTATCCACACACGTTTTACTACCTTAGTAATACATTTTGTATTATTTTTATCATATCAAAATAGCCATTGGGGCAAAAAAATCATTCAAATGCTTTCATGTCTTCTATAAAGTACTCTTTCTTAGCCAACACACGTTTTAATAACTAAGTAAAACTATACGCATTATACACATGTAATTTGTTGTAGAATGGATCTTGATAGTCTAAGATCCGAACCTAAATCGACCTTCACCGAGCTGATAATAGAACGAAACATATTTTATCATGAATTTAGTATATTAGAAAACATATTAAAAATGGGTTTGCTAAAAAAATCCTGGGCAGACTATTTTTAATTATTTTTCAAAAAATGATTTTTAATTAAATGTTGCAACATCAGGATAATAAAAATTTTTTGTCCTGACTGAAAGTATAAAACGTATAGAATGTGCAGCCGTTGGGTTGTCTACTATTTACCTGGGCGAACTACTGGGTTGTCAGGTATAAACAGGTATATCGATGCCAGTTACTTTCACTGGATTGGATAATTAAAAAAAATTTATATCATCATAAGCGCTGTTTTATTGCGAACACGTTGATATAGGGTTGTCTGCGAAAATTCCGGTCCTATTAGGGGTTTGCGAATTTTAAAGATTTTAATTTCAACGCGCGTGGAAATGTGTGACAGAGAGATCCGAGGTAAGTATACTGTGTAATAATAAAGGACCCAACATCGCAGTCGCTTGTGATGGGACCCTGAATAGTAGAAAGTGCGCATGCTCAGTGTGTAAACTATGGAGGGTAGAAGTACCTCTACTACCCTTCATATAGTAAACAATGCGTGTTATTTTGGAGCAACTGATATTTCAGTTGCAAAAAAATAATTAATTAATTGCATAATAATTAAATATATTTAATATAAAACAATATAATATCAATATATTAAGTTATAACCATAATAATATATCTATAATCTATAATAGACAATAAAAATATCAATTACTTACTTTGAAGTATTTTTGCTCTTTCTGGAAATAGAAACAAAGTGGACAGCCGAAAATTCAAATTAAAAAATAACAAAAAAGATAGACTAGACATTTTATATTACGATTTAAAATTTTATTACAAAACAGTATAAATACAAAAATAACATTAATGAAAAATATATTCTAATAAATATTTTTTATTCAATATCTGATTCATCAGAAGTATCATTTTGACTCTCGAATTCGTCTGATTCATTAGATTCCTCCTCATTTGCTTCCATTTCGACAATGTCCTGGATTTTCAAAGGAGTTTGATCTCCGATAAAACCTGTTGGTTTTAAGAAATCATCAAAATGCCAACCATAGTTTTCAGGATTTGGCTTCGCACATGTAGAATCAGTTGCATTAAGCCACATGGAATTTACATATATTGTTCTTAAAATTTTTTGTAGTAGGGAAATCCAACATGGCGGTATAAAGTTGGAGTCAAAACTTTTAATCTTCTTTAAAAATTGTTCGCTGTCTTCTTTTGCGCCGTACTTCTTCATAAAAATATGAATTCTCGCATCATTAACTGACTGGCAGTGATTCACGCCATACATTTTTGCTGTAAACTCTTGAACAGCATTTATTTTTTCATTGATGAAAATATCAGCTTCATCAGTCAATGACGCAAAAATAGTTTGATACTTCTCATTTTTTGAAAATATTTTAAATGGCCTGATTTTTCCTTTATTATAAAATGCCGCAGTGTAGTCACAACCTGTGAATGCATGAAAAGCAGGTAGACTTTTACATAATTTGGGTCCCAACTTTAATGCTAAATCGATGCAGTTGATGCAATCGAGGTGGTTTGATTGCTTCTTAGTCGCTGAAGTAGCTAGAAAAATTGTAGACTCCGACAGTTTGTGCATATTTCCGAGTAAAATTACGAGAACATCAGTATCAGAAGCTTTTATAAGAATTCTGGAGCCTGGTGTTATTTTATGAGCGTGAAAGATAATCCTCGTATCCGCCTCTTCATGATAGCATGTATAATCAACTTCTTCGAGTTTTTTAATACAATTTTCCTGAGCTTGGTACGAGTAACACAGATGTTCAACAGTTAAAAATATTTTTTTGTTTTGGATTATTGGCAGCAAATTTTTGTTTTCCCAATAATCAGCCAAGAAGTGTACCAAAGCATCTTTAAAACGATAATTTTTAAGGCTTTGCACAAAATCTTTGGGTCTGATTTGTTGAGGTCCTGTAATTTTATAAGGAATATCAAACTCATTTCGACTTTGGCGTTCGGAATCTTTGATTGAAGGTGATAAATACCGGTCGAATATTAGATGGATTTCTGCAGCATGTGATGCAGTGGCGTGCCTAGGGCTTTAGATTAGGGCAAGCCCAACCTATATTTTTGTGGGTTCTAACCGTTTGACGTAAAATCCATCTTGTTATTTCTTCAATCAGTAATCTTAGTCTTCAACTATCACTTGCTCCTTGAGGGTCCTTGAGGCGAGTTAACCAAAGCACACTGAAGGCATACTACTTCTAGATAGATTATTTAAATCGTCATAACCGGACGTATTCCAAACATTTGTATCGTTCGAGAAAAACAAACAGCTCCAGCAAAACAACTTGTTCAAATGAGAACAGCCCGCAATCCAATTTGTATTATAAATAGATCTACTGAATTTACGTTTGTGTCCCTTGCTCTGAGAAATACACAGGTCAGGCGTTGGTTTTGGTGAAGTTATCAAAACTTTTTTTTTGAGAAAAAGTCAAAGATTTTACCTTGCCCTGGTCGAGTAACGCTTTAATACACCTCATATCCTCACAACGCACTATTTCTTCCATTTTTAAACACAAATCTACTATCTAGTAAGTATTGCAATGAATCGACAACAAACAAAACTTTTCTTTCAACTCAAACAATCCAAAACAAACAATGTCTATGCACTGAAGTTGCAGCGAAACGAAGCTATTTTACGATGTACACGAGCATGCGCAATACTCGCGCCAAAAATCTGCAGACAACTTCATGGTAAATCAATGCTTCGCCCGTCCATACTAATGTGCAGTTTCGTAACAAAGTAGCGCTATTTTCACTATGCGTAGTTTTCATAGGTTAGAAAGAGAGATGTGCAAGCCGCCGTTTTTGGGCTTGCGTTAGCTTTGCAGACTTGCGTACGAGCGGGATGGAAGATGTGGAATATTGTGAACGTGTGTGCTGTACGCATGAAGCGGCGCGCGTGTAGTAGGGAGCGTAGCCGGCCGGCCGCCGGCCGTTGTGTTCGGGGTAGTTTACCTACATCGTAAGACCGCGCGAACTTTTTAGCGCGAAATTCAAATTATTCGATGTTTGTTACGTGTGGGTATAAGTTAGGCAAGCCGGGCTTTTGGGCTTGTATGAAGGTACCGCCACTGATGTGATGCACAAATTTTCATGAGTATTGACTCTGCAACTTTCTCAAAAGTTTGTGGCATTGAGTTTCCGATTGAGTACAAATAATAAAAACCATCAATTATTTCAACGTTAATATTCGTGGGCTCAACCATTTCGATTTGAGATTTTAAACTGTTGGCAAATGCTGATTTAGGAGTTTTTAACATTTCACCAGTATATGAGAAAAGTGCAGGTGGCATTGGTGCCAGTGGAAAGGTCAAACAATGTTCTAGATTAATTTTCTTTTTCATACTGATAGCCAGGAGTCGCCCAAAAATGTCTCGTTCCATTTTTAGCAAAACTTTCTTATTTTTGTCTTTAGTCATGAGAACTTTAGTCGAGCATTGAGAAGCAAAATTTATGATTTTGTTGCGTTTAATTGGTTTTTCGAATCTATCAGGAGTTGAAGAACAATCGGAAATAAATTCAAGCTTTTGTTGATTGCCGGCAGTTTTGACGTTCAGGAGGAAATCAGTAACTTCTGGCGATGCAGCTTTACCAGTCGAAATGTTAAACAATAATTTTTTATCGATGGTATCATCGAATGGATCCATCGCTTCTTTGATTGCCTTAATTATACTATCGAGGCTTTCTCTGTCTTTTTTAATTTTGCTTCTCTGCAAAGAGTGTGAAGTATCATCTTTTTTTGTGAGTCTAATATTTTCTTTAATTGTTGTCAGTATTTTCGTCCTCATACTGTGGCTGAGCGCCCATCTTTGACGCGCAGATATTGAGTCAACGGCAAGGTTATCAGTTAATTGATTGCTAGCATCAGCGTTGATGGTCTGTTCAAGTGTCAAGTCAACCGGCGATCGAGCAAATTTAGCGGAGGTTCTTTTGATTCCAAAGGCACCTCGACGAAATTCATCTACCAAAGACGTTTTTTTATTATACAAGTCGATCAAATTACTTAGGTACAATAGGGCCCATCGGGCATAGTTGGGCTGGTTAAGCGCAAAAAATAAATCAGTCATGTTATAAATTGAGTCCATATATAATTCCAAATTACTGCTGCGGATGCTCCTTGAAAAACGAAAGAACAAATTAATTAGTTCACAATACTGATAATAAAATTGAGCAGTTTTGCCTTTTTCACCCATCCAAAGTCTGGCGACTGAATTCTTTGTACCCATTCAGAATACGACTTAATGAATATGTAATTCGATGACCTCGTTGATGTCACGGGAATTTTCATTTGTAGTATTTTGCATTTGCGTTTCTAATAATTCCTTCAACATTTCTGGAGTCATGTTTGTTGAGCTTAAATATTGCTCAAAGTGCAATACTTGCAATGCAGCAGCAATTAAAGGGTGTAAACGTTTACAACGATTGAAATGCTTACTATCTAAGAAGCTGTTCATCGAGCCGTTGGCTAAAACTTCTGCTTGAACCAGTATTTCCACCAATCCACTACAGTCTATATATTTTCCGACTGCTTTGAAAAATGCCATCTCCATGTGGAATGCTCCTAAATTTACAAAAACTTTATCAAATTTAGGCTTTTCTTTTTCTTGGATTAGCATAGCCATTTTAGCTATAGCTAAATCATACGTGACAATTATTTGCTCCTGTCGGCATTTTCAGCAATTTCAGTGGCCATGATTAGTGTTTCATTTACTATTGCGTAAGAAGTTGGAGAAGAATTAATTGGAGGCAAATACTCGATCTTCTGCTTTTCACTGAGATCAGTTGATATCAAGCAATTGTAACCCAGCCACATAGGAACGGAATCCAATTTTGATAATGACATTATCCATAATAAATCTTTATCCGTTGCAACTTCTGTAGCACCTTGACATACATTAATTACGTTAGTAAACGAATCTACAGGAAGCAGCTGTAAATTTGTTTTTGGTTTTGAATAGTATGGTCTGATCTCCCGTGTTATCTCATTGAAACGTCGTCTTTTACGTAACGGGCCTTGTTCATTGACACCAATGTCTGGTTCTGATGAAGTTCTAGCGTCAAGATTATCAAAATTGTCAACACTCGTAAATTGGTATATAATACCAACAGTATCGTGCATGGTGTCTTTTCCGGAAGTAGTGTCTACGAAACGGTCAAAATTATCGAAAGCAACATGAGTACTGAGTCCATTTGTTGCTACGATGCCTGTTGGTATTACAACGTTATTTTCGATTGACGTGTAAGTCATCTCAGTTTCAAGTTCCTCGGCTAAATTGTAACCAATTGAATGGCCATATCTATTAAGCATCGTTATAACTTGCCGAGAGTTGGTTAAAGACTTCATTGCCAGTCCAAGAGTTAAGTTTTTCGCCGGCTTACATCTTCCCTTGGTAGCAGCGTATATTATGTCACTGCATATTGAAGTTATTTTTGTTCCAGTTGAATAAGCATTATCTTCGCAAACGTTAGGCCCTTGAACAAGATTTTGTATAAAATTGAACAACTCCGCAGGAACTTCGCATTCTCCTCGTATGATATCATCAGCAGTTAAACGTCTATTAGGGAGAGGATGAGAATCAATATTCTTGATGCAACTTCTCAAATCGTATGCAACATCTTCAAATTTGTGATCTTCTTTGCTTTCCAAAAATTTTGTATTATTTGCCATAATAGAGATGTCAATATCTGTTTTATATATAATTTTTTGATGACGTGGCCCGGTAGATGCTTCAATGGTAACACGATCACCAAAAATTTTTTCAATTTTTTTCTGCAACATTTCAGCTCGATAATCTTTGATGTAATCAAAATCTATATCACAATCACCAAACTCCAATAACAAAGCCTGGTATCTTCGAAATAGCTGAGCGAAATACATCACTTTGTTATTTTCAATTACCTCGTCAACGATAAAAGTTTTTAGCGATTCAAAAGCTAATTTGTGTACGTTCCGATATTTCTGGTTACTTGAATCTTTATGCTCTTGGGTAGACCGTCTTTCTTTGGTCAAATAAAAAGCGTAGCAAGACTGATGATAAGCAACAGTTTGGGTTTCAAGCTTTCCCAAGATTTCCGAATCATGAAGCTTTCTAGCTATTTCTTTTATTTGTTGATTAACATGGCCACCCTGAGGGAATGTAAGATTCTGTTTTTTCTTCCCGGAAGTTTTTCTTACACAATTGCAAAACAAGCATCTACTTATGTTGGACGACGATGCTGTTGATGTTGATGCTCCCTGAAATAATAAAATTCATTTTATAAATATAAATTCACTGAAAATAATGGTTTTGAGCGTAAAGAATGAATTGATCAAGAATTTATTAAATATTTCATTAATTTGTATCATGTTAAATAAAAAACTATTGTATATAAACATGATTTATTTTTCTATATTTTTTTAAAATTTTTTTTGAAATTTTCTTTTTTTTTTGTTAGCCCCTATTTAAATAAATACCAAAACATTTCCCTACCTCATCCAAATCCGTAGAAGTGTGAGATGTGACGTCATTACTAGCTTCATCCTCAGTAACTGCTTTACTGGAATGGACACTAGAATCTAGGCATTCTGTACCTTCATCAGCAACAGAAGTATTGACATCTTCCTAGAAGTAATTTTTCATATTTAATTTTAATGTTTGAGATTTTATTTTTATGAAAAGCTTTATTTACACCAATAATATTTTTTTTGTTTAATTTACTTAGGGAAAAATTAAAAAAAAAATAATAAAAATAGAAAAAAGATAGAAACTGCAAAAAAATATCAGGCGAAAAATCCTTCAGAGAAATAGTTGTTCAAATAATTTGTTTGATAAAAACAAATTCAACGAACGTTCGAATTGTGCTATTTCGAATTCTATTAGATAATAATTAAAAGGATCTATATAATGTACTTACTGAATACTCTGTACAAAAATTTTTAAATTCTTCATTGTATTTGTTTCCTAGAACGGTTACTTTTTTGTAACACGTGGTGTGGTAACCAACAAAATCGAGAAGCTTTGGTTAGTTCAACTTCATGATATTTAAAGTTTTTTTTTTTTACGAAAAGCTAGCTTTAACGAACAATTTTTCAAAGTTTCATCAGTAAAATCACTTAAAGAATTGTCCGAGCCACACAAAAAACACTTTTTAGCCATTTTTTAGCACAACGATACAGAATAACACGTGTTTTCGATGCAATATAAGTCACTAGCTACTCCAAAATAACACGCACTGTTTACTATATGAAGGGTAGTAGAGGTACTTCTACCCTCCATAGTTTACACACTGAGCATGCGCACTTTCTACTATTCAGGGTCCCATCACAAGCGACTGCGATGTTGGGTCCTTTATTATTACACAGTATACTTACCTCGGATCTCTCTGTCACACATTTCCACGCGCGTTGAAATTAAAATCTTTAAAATTCGCAAACCCCTAATAGGACCGGAATTTTCGCAGACAACCCTATATCAACGTGTTCGCAATAAAACAGCGCTTATGATGATATAAAATTTTTTTAATTATCCAATCCAGTGAAAGTAACTGGCATCGATATACCTGTTTATACCTGACAACCCAGTAGTTCGCCCAGGTAAATAGTAGACAACCCAACGGCTGCACATTCTATACGTTTTATACTTTCAGTCAGGACAAATTTTTTTTATTATCCTGATGTTGCAACATTTAATTAAAAATAATTTTTTGAAAAATAATTAAAAATAGTCTGCCCAGGATTTTTTTAGCAAACCCATTTTTAATATGTTTTCTAATATACTAAATTCATGATAAAATATGTTTCGTTCTATTATCAGCTCGGTGAAGGTCGATTTAGGTTCGGATCTTCTACTATGATGTATACTGGAAGCAGAGGTTCTAATAGCAAAAGAAAACAAATAATGTGAAGATAATCCAAAAATATTAAATAAACTGTAAAAAAAAAACAATGGTCATCATGTCTCGAAATATCTTTAGTATGTTGATGCAATATTATAAACGTACGAGTGAAGAGGAAGTTTCAAACTCCAAGTTCAAAATTCATTTATTCAAATTAGGCCTCAGTAGACAAACGTTGCAAACTGACTCTACCACCGTCTAGCTCCAATTCCAACCAATGTTTTTAGTAAATATTCATTTATTCAAATTAAGCCTTAGTAAGGCACTTACAAACGTTATAAAATAAGCAACCACCGAATTCTAACGAATGTTTTAGTAAATATTTATTTATTCAAATCAGGTCTTAGTAGGACACTTATAAACGCTACAAAATAATTAACCAAAGAATTCAAATCGATAGCTAACCACCAACAACAGAAGGGCGCTTTGCGAGTGAGTCAATTAACACCAAGTAGGGAGCTTCGCGGGTGAGTCAGACTGGCGGAGGTCACTTCCCTAAATACAAAAATATTGGATAGAGTATCACAGATTTTGCAAAGTGTGATACTCTATCCAACACGTACCGATACAAAGAGGGACGTTGCACTTGCTGCACATACAGGTAACTGTAGTCCTTTTACCTTTCAAAGCACAGCGAGTGCAACGTCGCCTTGAGTATTTGCGTTCCCCGCTATTTTCTGCGGTAAATATAGGGAAGTGACCAGCCAACCCATCCAGGCGGACCAGGTCTGAAGTGTTCGACAAAGGCCTGGCAATTTGGTCCCGCTTGAAGGTTTGTAAGAGGCCTTCTGCCACTTTATATCGGAATTGTCGGTGGGTGTGGACCTTGAGGAGAGGGTTTTTTGTGTAGATTATGAAAGTATTCAAAAGACTTTCATTTAGGAGTCTTTTGAATACTTTCATATACCACTTTATTGCCCTCTTCCTCTCCATTAAATACATACTGAGCATTTGATCTTTTCGGTCCACACCCCCCATAAACTTATTATATGTGGCAATTAAAACTGGTTTGTTAATTGTCTCACCCGCTCGTCGGCTTACAACTTGCTCGGCATTATGGTATGTTGACACGGCAGTTACTAGCTTGACATCCTTCCAAGCTAGAACTGTCATGTCAGGATGTCAGATGGGCGGACAACTTGTCCGCCCATATGGTCTGCATGAGCAGATCCTGAGCCCTGGTGGAGTGGTTGGCGTTTGTCTGCAGGACGTCCAAATGTCGGTGTACTGGCATTTAGACGTCCATGCGGTTGTCCTCCATGGGGGGCCGGCTGGCAGACCTCGCCTCCTTACCTCGCTTCTCCGGTGGGGAGCATTTCAGCCCCCCCCGCAGCATTCCCCTTCCTCTTCTTCTTCACTACTTCGGCGAACGAGTCGCCCTCCAGCTGCTCTTCCGAGGGGCCTGGCGCCGTCTCCGCGACTGGGGCAGACTTGGTCGCCGGGGGGGGAAGCCTTCGGGGGGGGCCGACGCCTTTTTGGGGGCCTTTTTTGCCCTCCCATCCCCCAGCCTGGCCCCGGTCTCCGGTTCCGGGGCCACTTCCGTGGGGCCTTCTTCTTAGCGTCCGCCGCGAGCGGAGGAAGGACTGTAGGCGCCGGAGGGAGGCGGCTGTTGATCTCCTCTAAGCGGGCATTGACCATGTTGCCCACGGAGATCAGCAGATCTCGCTTCAAATCCTCCAATGCCGACACCAAGTCCGTAGCCGCAGGCGGCGGAGGGGCCTGGGTGACCAGAGAGGCCGGAGGGGCCAGAGGGTCCGGGAACCCTCGTTCGGAGAAACCCTTGCGGAGGGCCTCCAACTCCGTCGTGACGTGAGCGAGTTGCTCCTGCATCCTCTGGTTGTCCGCTTTTAGGATGCGGACCGCCTCACTCTCCGTCGTGGCCTTAAGCCCCTCCATGGACTTAATGATGGTTTCGGCCGCCCTGTTTATTTGCCCCCCCCCTTTAAATTCCCGGACTTCCGGGTCCCCTCGAGGACTTCGCGTGCCGCCTGCATGGTCACCTCTATGGGGTCTACATTATGCTCCGCCGAGGGGTCATCCACCGGCGGGGGGGAGGCCTCATGCGCCCTTTTTAGGGGCTGAGGAGCCGCCTCACAGACCTCTATGAGGTCGTCCTCAAATTCGGAGGAGGCAGTCTCCACGTTCGTTTGCCTCTCCTGGGTGAACACGAACTCTTCGTCTTCGTCGGACGTGGCCATTGCGGCCCCGCCGACGTCACTGCCGCCTTTGGGCAAAATCCGACCACCCAGACCGAGTATATTCACTTATAAAAATATAAGTTAAGAAAATTGGTCCCTCAAAATCCCTTTTCTCGTTCACTTCCCGTGGGCGCTGGTGAGCGCGAGAGGGTTTAAACAACAGGGGGAGACCGCCTCTATCCGTTAACACCCCTACTGTGACAGTAGGGGGTAACACCACAAATCGGTACCAACAATAAAATACCTAATTTTTATGTAAAAATTTTACACAAAAATTAGGCATAAAAACAACACAAAATAACAAATAACTACCGGACGCAATGTCCGGAAGTAACAACAACGAGCCCGAAGGCAAAACGGCGGCTGCCGCCGTGCAACGACCCCAAACAGGGCGTCCCACAGCAACACGAAATAACAACAATAACAAGTACTAAATCAAAAAACGCCAAATCACAAAAACAGTCAGAAGTCCAGTCGGCCAGCCAAGTAATCAAGTTAAACAGTATCAAATCAAAGAGAATCACGCCAAATGTCAAGGTAATAATTTTCGCTATGAACCACCAGTAGATCTCCAAGAAACACGTCCAACTATCACTATCCTTACTTAAGGGCCCGACTAAATCTAAATATATCCTATCAAAAGTGGAATGTCCCGTATTCGTTATTACAACAGGTGATTTTATGTGCTTAAAGTGTTTCTGACGTAAACACTTCTCACAACGTCTTTTTCCAATCCTGGCCAAAAGAAACGTTTTTAGGGTTCCGTAGCCAAATGGCAAAAAACGGAACCCTTATAGATTCGTCATGTCTGTCTGTCTGTCCGTCCGTATGTTACAGTCACTTTTTTCCGAAACTATAAGAGCTATACTGTTGAAACTTGGTAAGTAGATGTATTCTGTGAACCGCATTAAGATTTTCACACAAAAATAGAAAAAAAAACAATAAATTTAGGGGGTTCCCCATACTTAGAATTGAAACTCAAAATTTTTTTTCGTCAAACCCATAAGTGTGGGGTATCTATGGATAGGTCTTCAAATTCAAATTCAAAATTCAAATTCAAAAATCATTTATTCAGTTTAGGCCCTAATAAGGCACTTATGAACGTTACAAATGATTCTACCACCGGTTCGGAATACACTTGGACTGAGAAGACTCCGGCAAGAAACTCAGCAAGGGACATTTTTTATAGATCTTTGTTCTTTTTATTTATGTAAAAATTTAATTACTAATAACAAAGTTTATAAAACTTTAATGAAATAGCTTGTGTAGCGAACATTTCATTTAAATGCATTCTTGTCTTCTATAAAATCAGAAACTTTATAATACCCTTTCTTACATAACTTTTGTTTAACTAATTTTTTAAATCTATACACAGATAGTTCTTGAATTTCTTTGGGTACTTTGTTATAGAAACGTATACATTGCCCCTTAAATGAGTCCCTCACTTTGCTGAGCCGAGTTACAGGTACAGCGAGTTTGTGCTTCAAAAATGATATTGAGGTTTCTAACATCATTTTTTTCTAAACTGAATAGTTTGCGCGAGAGACACTTCCAAAGTGGTAAAATATTGGTCCCCCCCCCTGTTACTTCTAAAATAAGAGAATGATAAAACTAAAAAAAATATATGATGTACATTACCATGCAAACTTCCACCGAAAATTGGTTTGAACGAGATCTAGTAAGTAGTTTTTTTTTAATACGTCATAAATCGTAAACCGCAATTTACCTTTCATTCAATCAACTCAAATATAAAAAAAATGGCAAAAAGCAAGGTCTTACAGCACAAATAAAGGAAAAATTCTAAAAAACAAAAAAAGTTGAAAATTAAAGGGTGTCCCCATACATACATAGTTACGCCAATTAATAAAGACCTCTGAGTTTTATGGGCGCTCATACAATTTAGAGGTATAGCTTAATTGACACCAACCTCAAATACAGTAAATAAATAAAATTATGCATTTCCCGTGATGGACGAAGTTTGTACGGAACCCTCGGTGCGCGAGTCCGACTCGCACTTGGCCGGTTTTTTAATATTATTACTTATGCGCCTTATGCCAGCATGACTCGTTGGCAACATATGATAATCATTTAATGTAACGCGTTTAATATCGTGATCACTGTTTCTGCACTATTATAAACTGTAAAATATATAATGGTAAGAGAAATCGTTGTAATCCAATTGGGAAGTTGCGAGTCATACCCAACACAAGTATCTTTGATTACTTCTCAAGTCTCGGCGTAAATTTTGTTAAAATGATTTCAGAAATAAAGCTATTTTTATTTTTTTTATCACTTATTCTTATGACACAATCGCGGTTAAGTTTAAGTTTTTGCCAGAATGTTCAATGGCCATTATCATGGGCATATATTTTTCGCTTAGACCTGCCAGCATGATAGAACCAATCCACTCGTCGGTTATACCAAATCCCGTACCTACCTTGTAATTTCTGCCCAGCTTCAACAATTTGTGTTACATAGGCCGTCATCGAAGTGCAATTTTCCAATCGAATAGATATTAGAATCTTCAGGAGAAAACCCGAGACATCGAATAACATCTTCAATTTATCCCACAATTCTTTCGATATGCTGACGGTTTTTATATGAACGTAAAGAGTGTACATACCATGGACAATTTTTTATAAACTTTGTTTAAAACTTTAAACTGTATGAGTGCATAAATAAAATAAACGGGAGAAACTAATAATGTACCTAAGTAGCTGAATAGATCTTTAAGAAGTCGAGTTACGTCGACGTGGTCAAATAGAACAGGAGGCAGTTTATGCAGTTCTTTAGCTTCAAAAACGGGGATTTCTTCTGCATTACTATCCTTCAGTAGACAAATAATGTCATCAATATCACGCCGTGTCTTCCCATCTCTTTTTCTAATCTTCTTGCGCTTTGACGTAGCTATGGAATCAAACAGCAAGTTTTTGGCTGCCACAATTTCCGATTCCGTAAAGGCACTGACACATATTCGATGAAGGCTTTCTTCATCCATCACGTCCAATTTATTCCATATGAAGGCAAGCACTTCATTTATGACAATGTTACACTTGGTACATTTAACCACTTTTGAGGACAATGTCCCTTTACAACGAATGACTCATAGATTACGTACGACTCGATCGCACAACACGAGCGATCCCTAGCGCGTGTGGACTGAGAATGGTGAATAATGACATGGATTCGTCTATTGTTAATTCTTTTGTTGGATAAACTATTTCTTTCATGAATGAATTAAAATATATTATTGCGACGAATCCATGGTAATATTAAAATATGCAGCCCTTAAAATTATTATAAAACGATCACGGCTCATATATTGTATTTATTAATGTTAAAATGTGAACCATATACAATAAAAAAATTCCTAGAAACGTCAACAATTCAGTAGCATGAATATCTTTCCGTTTCCTCATCCTACTATCAGGTTTTTGTATTTGCGATTTCAAATAAAGTGCATGCTAAAATTTTTGACAAAAAGTATTGTTGAAGAATACCTTGAAATAATCAGCCGGTTCTTACACACTGTAACGTAACGGATTTTAAACTGCAAAAATCGAACTAAAAATAAATTAATTAAATCCAGTTTCTTTCAAATATGCGACAAGATCGATTCCCTAATTCCCTTATGAATGCCAAATAAATATGGGACTGATCTACTGGCTGTAACTTCGAGGACAACCGAGGCCACAGACAATAAAACAGTCTCAAGAGATAGTTACGTTCGGAAACATATCGATCAATCGATTAAAAATCAATAGGCAAATATAATGTTTCAATAATAATTGATAAATAAATTAAAGAAACATTAAATAAGTTGATAATTGATTAATTGGCTGCGAACCGTATAGATAATATAAAGCTACAGACAATTAATCAAGGAAAAATATTAATTTATAAACCGATTAACGATTAAATAATCGAATGAAAATAAAAATATTTAATAAAAATTAAATAATTAGAGACCCGTTTTTTACTACGTTACAACACATCTAATCTAGAGTATCCGGGGCGTTACTGAATAGGAAGAGAATGAGCACATTACACGCTACGCGGATCCTCCCACCCGCGTCGCACGTAGAACACGCTTATAGAACAAAATTCCTATAAAAGTTAAAAGCTCCGTAGCATTAATATTCTTTCATTTCCTCATTCTGCTATAAGGTTTTAATATTTTCGATTTAAAAAAAAATGCATGATTTTTGGTCATTTATTTTGATTTTTGCCAAAAAAGTATTATTGAAAAATACCTTAAAATAATCGGCCAGTTCTTTAAGTCCCTCGGTATTGAACTTTATTTGAGGGACTCCCGTGAACTGGAAGTCGTTATCTCCTTCAAAGTTTTCCTCGTTCATCAGTGGAGAGATTTGATGTCACGCTTAAGTTAAAATAAAAAGAATCGTTATCTAAGAAACTGATAGAACTAACTATGTATAACTAATTTTAAAAATAAACAAAGAAAAACTAAACATTCCTATCGGAGGAGTCGGACGACAATTCCATAGGATGAGAGTAAAAATCCTCTCCGATAGTCTCGTCAGCCGTTCCAGGCAAGACCAAATTTTGTTCGGTCTCCTCAGACCAGACAAAATCTTCGCCGAATATTTCGGCCATATCCTGAGCAACGTCACGAATATCACGTTCCATCTTTAAAAAAAGTGCAAGTGTTTAATGAACGGTCATGGTCAGGTACACTTCTCAGTGCCGTAACCTTAGTCAACCTACACTATGCTATAACATGATGATAAAATTATGTTGTCTAAATCTTGCTATCTACATTAATATACGGAATCTAATCCTTAAGTTCACGCGGACAAAGTTGCGGGCATAAGCTACTAATCAAATATAGAGGCACTTGCCGTATTCACAGCAAATCACCATCAAATCTGGTATCACACACCAAGTTTTCACACACGAGATGAGATCTGAGTCCAGAAACGTAAGCCAAAGTCACACGCAAAGCACAATCAGTCCGGGATCACACGCTCAGTTATCAGGAGGTCAATAGGGGGTCCATAAACGAAAGCAGAGGTCGCGGAGAAAGTACTAGAGCAAATATCTAACAGGGAGAGAGCACGTCTGTTCACCACGAAAGCAAGACAAAAGTGATTTGTATTAGATCATAATACATTTACGTATACAGGGTGTGTGCAAAGCCTTAAGGGGATGTTAGTTGTCTTGCAGCTAACTATTTGAGGTATAACGTTTTCCGATATGCGTGTAACCAACATACCTTGCGCCTTTGCATCTTTCGACATATATTTCTCGTGCTCTTCTTTATTATCTACCGGAGGAAGCGGGGATGTGCCTTCTACGACACTCAGGAGATCCGCAGCCCGTAGGATAACCTTGACTTTATATGACCATGTGGTCCAATTTTCTATACCATCTAATTGTTGTTGGCCGATTAGGCCATTCGCCATTTTTCCGGCGAAATCCATTATTTACCGGTCTCACGCCGCTCACTTTCCGACCTTTACCGGTCGCCGACGTTAAACATTAGATAAAACAATGTATTTGTTATTAAACCAGAATCTTCATCTAAATATTGGTGAATAGTCAAAACTGTTTTGAACTCAAGCTCGTTTTGTACTGAACCAAATTACATGTTATTGGTATCTTCAGAACTGCAAAAAATCCGCTCTTTCATTTGATAGTAGTTTTATAGCTCAAAGCTGAAATTAATTTTCAGTTTTTCAAATGTCACACAGTTTTCAATCTACCGTCACAATCCGACATGATTTTAGAGGATGTCCGATGTATTGCAATTTCTGTATTGATCGAATCGGATCGGAAACGTTGACAAGCAACACAGCTTCTGTGCTTCTTTGTCCTTTGCTAGACATATGCAATGCACTGCCTGCTTGCAACTCTTTTCCAACAGCCAAACGTTCTGTACCCGAAATAAAAATCTTTTTTTTCATGCACAGAACCAGCTGTGTTAATGGTATAAACGTGAATTGTCAAGCCGTTGTCTAATAAATTGAAGCGTCAGCAGATATATGTGAACAACATTACAACATTCTCCACATTTACCGCGTACTGTCTATAAACATGCTCCGGGATTTTCATTGAGTTGTCCAAATTTTAATGCGAATGGGCATGGGATTTTCATATTTACCCACAGGAGAGAATAAAGCGCGTTCGTCCAGCCAGGTGTCAAAGTTAATTTGTCATTTTCATCGCATGAAAAGAGGCATAGTTTTATTTTAGCATGCTCCTTTTTCGATACGTATACATATGTTTTCTTTTGAAAAGTTTTTAATGTTTAGGAGAATTCGGTGTTTTAATATTTTTTCATGAATTCCGTTGCGCTTTGTAGAACTGTACAGATAAATGTGTTTTTTACTCATTTTTGGCAACTTTTCATTTACCAGATTCCATACTGTATCAGATACCGAATACAACTTGCACTCATCATTCGAATCCTCATGATGCAAATCCTTTATTGCTTCAAAAATGTCATCAACTGTATAAACTGGCGGTGCAGGCATTTTTAATATTAAAGTATAATATGACTAGACATTTTTTTTCCAAGTTTCACTTTCTCAATGTTGTAGGCCTGATTTAATACGACCTACCTATCATAAAATGAGCTTTACAAAAAAGGTTTAGGGCAAAACTTCACAGTTTACTAGCAATCCTAAATCGTTGTACACTATAATTCAATTTGGCTAAAATATTCAAAAATGAGTGGGTCGACTACATTGGAATGTGGAGCGCTTACTTATACACAGTGGCGGATTTACCAATAGGCTAAGTAGGCTGGAGCCTAGGGCGGCAGATTTAGAGGGGCGGCAAATTTAGCCCAAATTTTTTTTTATTTTACAGAAATAAAAAAAAAACTTATAATTATATGTATACACATTACGTCCGTAATCCGTATATAAAAGATTACTAAACGCACTGTAAAGTATAGGTACTTATGCAATCATGAATTTTAAAAATATTCCAATAGTGTTTCAATATTAATTTAAATTTAAATTTAGTAACTTTTACCCTAATTATAAAAATGATATTTAACGAGTAATATGTTTCAACATTTAAATATTTATTTTCTACTAGGTACTATACGTATGTATTTGCGTAGTAGTTTTTGGGTTGCGGCGCGGGAAGGGAACGAATGGCATGACCGTTCGCTAAGAGTGTTTGGACGAATTGACAGCACGAGCCATGAACGCGTCCGCTCTGCGTCGCGATCGGGTTGCCGTGCGTGGGAACCGATGTAGGGGGCGAGAGAGATAGATATAGAGCGGAGCGGCAAACAAAAACAAATGAAAAGTCACTTCGTTATTGCGTCCTGCAATTTCTAATAAGTACGTATTAATATTCGTATTTCGAGGGCAGATTTTTCTGGTTGTGTGCTATATTTTTTATATTGTTTAGAGTGTTTAGTGGATTATATGAATAATTTCATAACATCGCATTCCTGGTGCATACATACAATACATACTTATAGGTAAGTAATTGTAATGTTTTACAATAAATCATCCGTAACGAATCAGTAATTCAACTTGATGCTGATTCGGAAGGTTAACGTAGAAATTCAAATTTTTTGTTTTATTATACTTAAATATCGACGGTTAAATACCAAACACTGCTATCTACAAAACGTCAACTCTACAGGAGTGCAAAAAAAACTTTTTATTTCTTATGTCTTTCGGCTGATATGATGATGATGATGATGATAATGAAAGTTAACGTTTTGTTTTGTAGCATTGTTTGGTACTTAACCGTCGATTGATATACTTATTTCCTTTGCTAATTTAGGTAAGTATTCAAGTCTGAACAAAGGTACTGGTACTTATGTACGAGAAATAAAACTCCCAATGTAATGTTATTTTTTTGTTTCAGTTCTTGAATAAAAAATCGTTAGAATGAGTGATCGAAGAAAGCGACTTAGTGGAGCTGAGTATAAAAAAAAGGCCAAAATAAAAAAAGAAGAACAAGAACAGATTATCCGTAAAACGATAAAAATGGACTGTTTTCTTACTAGTGGAAGTAAAAGCAGTGTTGTAAGACCAGGAACTTCAACCACATGCACTGATACAATCCAATCTAAGAAAAATGAAACGGATTTGAACTCTGTGGCCCAACAACAACTGTCGCCTGTTGAACAATCTGCTTTTGAAAAAACGGATAATTATGATTTTAACAACGAGGCGGTAGAGGAATCATCAATAAGTATAACAATTGAAGATCCGTCTCCGAATCCGACGTCAAGTACAAAAAATGACCAAGTGCGAACAACAGTAAATCTAAACAAAGATCCAGCTTTATGGGAAATTAACGATACCTTAAGGGAGATTATCGCAAGGTCCGGCTTCGATCAAAATAAATCTTGTGACTTATTATCTAAAAGTGAGAAAATATATGCCGATCAGCGTCGTTTCTTGCCAGTGAGTATCTTCCAAAGAAAAATGAAAAATAATGAAGTGAAAGACCGAAATTGGCTTGTTTATTCTGAATGTAAAAGATCTGTATATTGCGGACCCTGTTTGGCATTCGGTCCATTGGAGTATAAGACTCAGTTCGAGAACGAAGGATTTAATGACTGGAAAAACGCAGAACACCGAGTAGCTCAGCATGAAAACTCTGCACGTCATAAATCTAGTATTCTTAGTTTGAAAGCTAGAAGTGCGATTGATGGCCGACTCGACAATTTACTACAGGTCCAAATTGATGAAGAAATTACTTATTGGAGAAATGTTCTCAAGAGAGTTGTTGCTGTAGTGAAGCGACTGTGTTCAAGAGGCCTTGCTTTCAGAGGAAAAAATGAAAAGTTCGGCGATCCACATAACGGGAATTATTGTATGATTTTGGAACTGTTAGCGGAATTCGATCCTTTTTTAGCCAGTCATATTGAACGATTTGGGAATCAAGGATCAGGTAGTACCAATTACTTATCAAAGACCATTTGCGATGAGTTTATTCTCTTGATGGGTCATAAAGTCTTAAAACAGATTTCAGACGAGATAAGAAAAGCAAAATATTTTTCTCTAATCATCGATTCAACACCAGATATAGCACACGTAGATCAACTTACCCTTGTCATTAGATACGTTTTGGAATCAGGCGAACCGTGTGAAAGATTTCTCAAGTTTTTGCCGTCAGTGGGACATAAAGCTGATGAAATGTTTTCTGTCATTATTTCGGAACTCGAAACACTGGGCATAAATATTGAAGACTGTCGTGGACAGTCATATGATAATGCCGCGAACATGTCTGGCATGTACAATGGCTTGCAGGCAAAAATTCGAAACCAAGCACCGTTTGCACTTTATGTGCCTTGTTCTGCCCATTCTTTGAATTTAGTGGCAACTGCGGCTGCTGAATCGTGTACAGAAGCTTGTCACTTTTTCATGATGCTACAGGAAGTTTACGTTTTTTTTGTAAGTTCGACACAACGCTGGCTTAAATTAATGAGTGAAATCGGGAAAGGCAAAACCCTGAAGAGAGTGAATCTGACACGTTGGTCAGCGAGAGAGGACGCTTGTAAAAGTTTAAGAGATTCTTGGCACGAAGTTCTTCAGACTTTGAAATCAATCAAAGATGATTGTACCGAAAAGCCTGTAACACGACAAGAAGCGGCGGGAATACTTTTGAATTTGGAGAAACTGGAAACGGCGGTAATGGTTGTTGTGTGGAATGTTTTTTTGGAAAGAATAAACAAAGTGAGTGTTCAAATTCAGGCTTCCACCGTAGATTTGATCACCGTTGCCGATCTTTACGAATCACTACGTAAGTTTTTTGTAGCTGAACGAGAGAATTTTAAGTATTTCGAAGAAAAAGCGATGGAATTAAGCGTATCAAAGCAATATACAACAGAGATTGGAAAAAGACAACGGACAAGAAAAAAAAGATTTGATGAAACATCTGAAGAAGTTATTACAATGACTGCAAGTGAAACTTTCAAGGTTAACACGTTTCTCGTCCTCATAGATAGACTCGTATCCGAGTTAGAGAAACGGCAGAAGGCTTACCACGAATTTAACGAGAAGTTTTCATTTCTAACCAAAATGAGTGAGTTGTTACCATCGACCCTGACAGAAAAAGCCAGTTCGTTGGAAAAAATGTATCCTAATGATTTAGAAACTGATTTAGTTCAGGAATGCATACACTTTCAATGCCACCTTTCTTCTCAACGAATTTTGATAAAACCAGATTCTGGATCATTAAGAAGTCTATCTTTGTTCCTGCGAAAACAGAATTTGGAGCACATTTATCCAAACTTGGATATAGCACTTCGCATGGCTCTATGCACACCAGTGACAAATTGTTCAGGTGAGAGAAGCTTTTCTTGCTTGAAACGGGTAAAAAACTATTTACGATCTACTTTAAGTCAAGAAAAGCTTAACGCTTTATCTCTTTTGTGCATAGAGTCAGAACTAATGAACAAGATTTCATACGACGATATAATTAATGATTTTGCGAATTTAAAATCTCGCAAAAAGATAATGTAAAACTTATTTGATCTCATTGTCACCATTAACCGGATTGTTAACATGTTATTTAATAGAAATGTTCGTATTGTTTTTAAACTGTAAGTGCAATAAAAAATATTTAACAAAAACAACGTTTACCGACTACACATTATTTTATGTGAGCTGTGTTCATATGGTGTAGGTATTTTAATATGATTGGGAACTAAACTAACGTATTGAATTTCAAAGGTCAGTAGGGGCGGCAAAAATTGAATAGCCTACTAGCGGCAAATTTGTAAATCCGCCACTGCTTATACATAAAACAAAAGAAGTTGGGAACAATACACGAAGTCCTGACCTGTCTTCAGGCTGCGGATCAAGCGGCTAGTCAAAAAAGTTTAAATAGTGCTTCAAGACCCTGCTACTGCTTATGATATAAATTTTTGTCTAGCTTAGATAAAATAAAAAAAAAAATTAAAAGAAAAAACTTTTCTTAAAACAAGCTTTTATTATTATTGTTTACGCCGTTTAAAGATAATCGATTTCAAAACTCAAATTATAATTATTTTTTATCTATGCAAACAGTTTATTCACTACACTATACTCACAGCAACACTTTCCTACCGCTATCCTTCCGCTTCCGTCCCGCTCCCTGCTCCGCACATATCACAAACTACCAAGAGAACTAACGCACATATCTGCTTTGATGAAAAAGTCAAAATCTATATCGTATTTTAAAATTTATTAAATATTTCTAAATTTAAATAAATATTCAAAGTTCAAAGCCAAATACATGGTCAAATATATATAATTGATGTAAGAGTGTTTGTGACCTATTCACAATACAATAAAACGGCACTAAACTAAACTGTCACCCGACGGTTCAAAACGGACAAAGTTTGAATTTATCATCATTAAAACTGGGGAGTATTGTGATAATTTAGATTTATAAACACACACAACATAACATACACTGACCCTGCACACCGCTCAGTACGTTGAGCAACTTCCAGTACACACATTGGCAACTTTACAGTCTCACCTTGTTTGACTGATTGTGGAAGCAAAGTTGATGACAAAAGCATTTGCCTCAGACTCAAAAATACTTGACACTGTACACAGGTTCATGTTTTGTATGTAACTTTATCTTTGTAGTTAAATTACCCCTATTAAACATTCATATAATCATAATCCTGCTTATAGAAATATCTTTTTACTGTGAATAATAGTTAAAAATTAAAAAACAAACAACATCAAATAAATACCCTAAACAAATAGTTTTAAAGTTAACAAATTTATAAATAACTTATTATTGTTACAAGTTCCCTAATTGTTAGTGTTGCTTTCTCTTCGCTACTCAGTTTTCTGTATTTGCACTTCAGGGTCTGTGGAATCATGTCGGTAAACATGATGACTCGCAAGGCCTGTACCCGGGACTTGGAGGACAAACTTAGAAAGGCCCTACAAGATCTCAAGGCCTCCCAAGTTCTTTGTGACCAACTGATGCAGGAACGTGAAGAGAGCGAGGTTGAAGTTAAAAATATGAATAATAGAAATAGTCAACTGAAGAAGGAGCTGGCTGAGCTTCACAACAACTACACTGAAGTCCTCGATCAGCGGAATCACTTACAGGAAGAGGTATCATCTTTCAACGAATGCAGTGACACCTATGAGACAGCGCTGACTCGCATTACTGAACTAGAACTGAACTTGAGTCAGGCTAACAACAAAATCAGCTGTCTGGAATTTGAAGCGAGCTGCCACCAAACCAACAATACACTGAGCCTCTTTGATGAGCTGATCGGGAGTGATTCATGTTCTCAGCCGGCAAATTCTGTAGTTACTATTGATCTAACTAATGATAGCTCAGTTCATACTCATAATAAAATAAATATATTAAGTCACAATAAAATTAAGAAATACCTAAAATTAAATAAGTTTATTAGAAAAACCAACTCTATAGTTAAAAAACAAAAATGTTTTTATAAAAATGTAGAATTAAGAAAAGAGCATATAAACAACATTAATCAGTTAAGGGAATATAAAAAGCAACTTTACCATTGTCAAAAATTATATGATACTGACACTCAGCGTTTGATCTCTGACCTTGAGCACAAGGAGTATTGTCTTAGGGACCTGGTTTCTAAGTATGAGAATGCTCAGAAGGAAATAAATGAGCATATATTGGCAGCGACACACCTAGTTGACTTATGTGAGTACAATGAGGATAGACTAACATCACTAACCAACAATCACACTTGTGACTGTGACCATCTGACAACTGGTGAGTAGCTTCCAATATCTCCTGACGGTCAGAGTGCTGTTCAGGGTATTAGTTCTGAATTAAAATACAATTGTCCTCTAGTAAAAAAGACAATTATTTTCTCTGATAAAATAGGCACTGACTTTGGCTCAATCTTAAATAAACATGTAAATCATTCGGTAATTAATTATTGTATGCCAGGAGCAACATACAAACAAATAATGGATCAAATCATGCGTTCAAAATTTGATGATCAAACTATAATTATCATTTTAATTGGCCAGGCATTACATATATGTAAAAATGATTTAATAAATAGTTTTAACTCTGACCAAACTAGGGGTAATGAAAGTAATGTTATGTGCTTTTCCATACTCTTCTAACTACTCTGAAAAAGAGAATAATTATATTTGGCGGTTAAATAATCTTATGTACAATGTGACATGTCGTCATAGTGATGAATTTATTTATTTTGATTCTAACAAGTTTGTTAGTCATTTACAACTGACACAGGATACATTTTTTATTCCTAAAAAATGCAAGAAATTGATTGCTACTCTTGTAGCTTATAATATTAATAGGTTAAGGGATGAAACAGTTTTAACTAGTAAGACTACTATTAATACTGTGAATAGTTTTTTAAACATTTAGTTTCGACAACAGAGAAGCACAACAATTCAATTTCACTTGTACACCAAAATATTAATCGCTTCTTTGGCAAAATTCTTGATATTGATTTATTACTCGATTCTATAAAAATTGATGTATTATGTTTCACAGAGACATGGTTGAAACCGGACACCATGCTTTTTAATATTAAAAACTTAACGGTTGCCAGTGTATTTAATAGATTGTCAGCAGAGGGTGGCGGCTCAATTATTCTTTTAAATAATAATATTAAATTCAAGGAACGGAAAGATATTTGTAGCCTCTCTGTTGAGCGCGTCTGTGAGGTGTCTTGTGCAGAGTTAGATAGTTATATAATTCTTTGTGTATATAGGCCACCAGCATCAAATTTTATACTATTTTCCTCTACAATTGAAGAGATTCTTCGTAAGTTATTTAAGTCGAATAAATCAATAGTTCTATGTGGTGACTTTAATGTAGATATTCTTACTCATTCGTCTGAAAGTAGAAATTTCGTTTCTTTGTTTAAATCATTTAACTTAGATTTATTGTTTAATGAGCCAACAAGATCAACAGCTACATCAGCTACATGTATAGATAATATATTAACAAATAGCAATATATTGGGAAAATCGATCATAAGTGGTGTTCGTTCAGATCATATGGCTCAACTAATCAAACTACCATATAAAAGTCAAATTTCCAAGGTAACAAAAGTAATTAGGCCTACTACAAAGGTTAGATTAGATAACTTTAAAAATAATTTAGAGTTAAGACTCGAAAGTAAAGTTTATAATAGTAATCAGCCCAATATTTTGTATGAAGGTTTATTATCTGATATATGTGTTAATTTCAATAGAGCCTGTCCTTCGAAAATAGTGAAAGTTAATAGTAAATTGGTATTTAGTGACTGGGCTACTAAAGGAATTCGAAAGAGCCGAGATAAATTGTATGAACTTTACCATTTAAAATCTTTAACTAGAAACGAAGATTTTCATAAATATGTTAGGAACTTTTCAAAATTATTTAAAGTAGTATGTAATCTAGCTAAATCCTCCTACATAAGTAACAAAATTGGTAAAGCCTCTAACAAAATAAAGACAGTCTGGAATGTTATTAATACGGAAACTGGTAAAATTAAAGATAAGAGTGAACAGCTAACGCTTAAAATTAATGATAGATTGTTGTCAGATAAATTGGAAGTAGCCACTGCTTTTGAGCACTTTTTCTCCAGTATACCGGGCGAGACTACTCAATGTCTTAAATCTTGTCCTAAAGTAGCGGAATCATTACTAAAGCTTCATATCAATAAATCATATCCTAGTTTTAAATTTAGTTATATTAATGCTAACGATGTTTTAAAAACTTTTAATTCCCTTAATATGAAAAGTACTGAAGATTTATGGGGTTTATCGGTTACGGTTTTAAAATCAATAATTGCAGTAATAGCACCTATTTTGTCCGATATTTTCAATGAATGCATTCATCAGGGCTCTTTTCCCGATTTAATGAAGTTTAGTAAAATAGTACCTATTTTTAAATCCGGTTGTAAGTATAATCCATCCGATTATAGACCAGTGTCCGTTCTTCCAGCACTTAGTAAAATATTTGAAAAACTGTTACTCAATCAAATGTTAAAACACTTTAATGAACATGAGATACTGCATGGTCATCAGTTTGGTTTCACGAAGGGAAAATCTACTTCCGATGCAGCTGCAAAATTATTGAAATCCATTTATGAGGCTTGGGAGGGTTCACAGGATGCAATTGGTATATTCTGTGATCTATCCAAGGCCTTCGACTGTGTCGACCACCGTACACTCCTACTAAAGCTAGACTATTACGGAATTCGTGGAACTGCTTATGATCTTGTTCTATCTTATTTATCTAATCGTCAACAAAAGGTAGGGATTAGTAGTACAACATCTGAGGGCTCTTTAATCGAAATGGGGGTACCCCAGGGCTCAATACTAGGACCATTTTTGTTTTTAGTTTATTTAAATGATTTACCATCTATTGTAAATGGCCTCTCAGATATAGTCTTGTTTGCTGACGATACTTCGTTGATTTTTAAAGTTGATAGAAAAGACAAAGATCTTATAAGAGTAAATGATACCTTGTCAATAGTCTCCAAATGGTTTACTGCAAACAATTTGTTACTCAACTCTAAGAAGACTAAATGTTTAAGATTCTCTCTACCCAATGTAGCACAAGTAGATAGTCAAGTAATAATAGATAGCAGTAATTTGGACATGGTTAATAAAACTGTATTCTTAGGTTTAACATTAGATAATAAATTACAATGGGGTCCTCATATAGATTCTTTGGCAGGTAAATTAAGTTCTGCTGCATTTGCTGTAAGAAAAATTAAACAATTGACGAATGTCGAGACGGCTAAACTAGTATATTTTGCTTACTTCCACAGTCTGTTATCATACGGTATTTTATTATGGGGAGCAGCAGCCGATATTGAAACTATTTTTATACTACAAAAAAGGGCAATTCGTGCAATTTATAGTATGGGTCCTCGGGACTCATTAAAGCATTTATTTAAAGAAATAAATATAATGACTTTGCCTTCACTCTACATTTATGAAAATATAATGTTCATACGTAGAAATATAGGAATGTTTAAAACAAAAGTAGATGTCCATAATATAAATACAAGGCAAAGAGAGAAATTAGTTGTTCCATATTTTAGGTTAGCCAAAGTTAGCAAGTCATTCCTTGGTAATTGCGTTCGTTTTTATAATAAAATACCTAACTCGGTAACCAAGATGACCGATTTTAAATTCAAATTTTACGTAAAGAAAGTTTTGAAGGAAAAGGCTTATTACAAGGTAGCTCAATATATTGAAGATAGGGATGTTTGGAAATAGTTTCACTCTGCACAGGTGCACTTCGCATATTGTTGATTTTATTTTTTTTAGTTTTAGCTATTATGTAGCGTATTCGCTATTATTTAATAAGAACTTGTTTGCGTTACATTTTATTATTTACTTGGTATTGGTATTTTTCTTTTTGATTTAATTGTATATTGTATTGTAAATTTTGCTGTTATTGAAAAAATATAGCCAATAGTCAGATTATAAAAAAAAAGGAAAAATATATATAAAAAATGTAACCTTGCTGAGTTTCTTGCCGGTTCTTCTCAGTTGAAGGCTGATTTCCGAATCGGTGGTAGCTTCAGTAAATTCGACCTTCATAAGTGCCCTCCTAGGGCCTAAACTGAATAAATGGCTTTGACTTTGACTTTGAAAGAAATGGACGGTCGCCTCTCCGCGAGTGATTAAATAAGTCAAAATAAAAACCGACGCTTACGCACCCCGTTTGACCCAAATACGCATATTTGGGCTATAAACTAATAAACCCGCGTTCGTGTGTGCTAATAAATCAATAAGAAACCTTTTACTGGATGTGGATCGAACCGGCACCGACAAACCATCAGGATTGCACCACTATTATCGAAGGAAATTGACTCTAAAAGCAAACCGTGCTGCAGGTACCGATTAATCCTTTATTCCACGTCCAAGTTGTGGTCCCGCGACCCTGATTATTCCCTCAAAATTACTCATTACACGCTGACTCAAATTATTTATTTATTGAATAATAGGTACGCCCTCCATTCTTTATTCAAAAGAAACGCAATAATCTCAACTATTGACAATTTAAATCTTTTGTACATGGAACAGGATGAGGAAATAAAACCTACCTATGCCATTATCAGCGCTTTTGATGATTTATATTGTAACATAAAAGCTGTAGAAAATTCGATTACTAAACTAAGGGCTAACTCTGAGAATAAAAATAAAAATAAACTGCTGTGCTATTCAGTAAAAACACAGACTCGAACTCGAATATCATCTCGAATTCACTCTCACTTCGATAGTCACTTTAAGTGAGAAACTTTTGGTATTCTATAACATAGTACAAGGTCGTGTGAAGTGAAATGAGCATCGAAATCTCCGGTGAGATCGTCTGATAACACTAGCCTCTCAAGTACCGTGACCCCAATTGGGGTCACCCTGACTCAAGCGATTTTTTAATTTATTTAGAGAAAAAGACGTTTCAAATTAGCTTGAAACTTATTCGAATGGATTGAGAATGAAGTAACCTTCCGATCTGTGGACAAAACTCATTCATTTTAATAGAAATTTTAAAAACTATGACCAGTAGAAAGTTCACTTCGCGCCGCAGTTTTTTTTGTTGTTTTTAAGTTTTTGTGGTGATTATTGTTGTAAATCGGTATGTACTCGTCAGTTTATCATTTATTCTTACTAAATATAGTATAAGAATGCCAATTTTAGCGTGACAAGTTAGTAAAAAATAAAAATAAAAATCGTCATATTCTATTGCGCTATTGAAACTTTCATATGGTGATTTATTAATTAATTTCATGGTAAATTTATTGGAATTTACATATTCTAATCGTTTTTTTTATGAGGAATACGTATTAGTTACTATTTTTGTAAAAATTACCATAAATTTTTAGACCAATGTTTTTTAAAGGGTATCTATTCTTTTTTTTAGTTGCAAAATAAATTTACTTATGTGTTTAAATTAGTAATGCGGCTAAATCGTGCCTAAAGTGACCTCTTGCTATTTCTAAAATTATTTGACTATTTTGATATCAAACGTTTTCTAACATAGTAATATACCTTTTTTTTTTTCTTTTGCCCGATTTCTATAAATAATAACATTTCCTACGATAAACACAAAAAATAAACCACAAATATGTCATGATTACTTCACAACAAGGTTAGCAAATGTTCGTCGCGAAGCGCGTAAACCGCGTTTTTTTGCGCTCTTCAATGCTATTTTCAAATCATGAGATGTTATATATTTTTCAGGAATATATATGTATATTTTATTTTTTATGTAAAGTAAATATCATACATATGTTGGTAAAATTAAAAAAACCTTGTTTCATCATGTATATTTTTTTCTATAATCATATTTACTAAATAAGTCGTAATATTTACAATTCTCTCAACTCAACAAGTTGTATAAACTAAAATGAACACCGTACCAATATTATTTGTATTACAATATGTAAACAGTGTCATACCCTTCTAAGAAACATGAGATTGTTTACGATAACTCGAAACACTCAAACAAAAGAAGCAATAAATCAACCGGCCGGTGACGTAAGCACATAACGAGCACGTGCCGGTGTTGAGTGTAATCGGAGCCGGCTAGGCCCGGGATCGGAGAGGCTAGTGTCAGCCTCTCTAGGTTACGGTTTTTTTCAACATTTACGATTGCATTTTTCTTATAATTACGGCACAATAAAATTATATTTAACGCTACCGCCTATCACTAAAACAACGCGAAGTGGCCGTGTAGTTAAGCAACCGGTACGTTTTTTGCTCGCCTAGACAAAGATGAGTTTAGGTCAATCAGTGAATATATTTCTTTTAAGTAAAATCAGATCTTTGATGTTAGTTATAAGTCAACCAACCTCACTGCAATACATTTATATATTCAAGACACATTTTTGCAAATTTTAAATTTGCGCAATGGGAAACTATAATGGTAAAGAGATAGTGGCCACAGCACAAGCATCAGCAGCATCAAATCACCAACAGCTTGAGTATAAGCTAAATTATTTTGGGATCATTCTAATCATAATTGTCGTCATATTGGCGCTATTTTTGTGCTACGCAATACGCAATGGCTATGTAAGCCACTGGCGTGGATGGCTCAGGAAGGAAGTAACCAGGTTAACGTCGACGGGTGGAGTCGTACAAAACCAACCCGCCAACGTTGCTATCGCTGCAACAAACAGCACCGGGATATGTGTAACTATTTAAAAGTGTTAAGTATGAGTGCATTGCAGTGAAGGAAAATGAGTATGGAAAAAGTTAATGTAAGTAAGCTAGTGTTGGATTGTAAAATGAATGTCCCAGAAGAGAGACACATGTATCTTTTATTTTTTGAAATGTAATAAGTGGATGTCCCAGAAGAGACACGTGTATTTTTTTTTCTAAGGAGGTTTACACCTACATGCACACGCTTGTCAGCAGTAATACACTATGTAAACAAGTACCAAATTTAAATATTACTGAAATTACTAACGGATTACAAGTACTTGCTAATATTAATGAAATATTTGACATTTTAGAAACTTCAATTCTTACCTTATCATTTCAGTTGGAAGATATAACTAATTCAATTCTATTCAGTAGTCAAAATATTCTGCATCCTGCAGTAATAACACCAAGTCAATTACACCAAGAGCTTGCCGTCAAGTCGACAAGCCCCATTATTGTATTATGAAAGACCTAGAAATCTGTAAATCCGTGAGCCCAGGAAACTTCATTTGTGATATTGAAAATGTATATTCCACCGACGCAAAACCCATCTGTGAAAGTGAACAGTTAGCAAAAGTCATTAGTGAAAAACCATTGCAGTGCGAAACAAAGATTCTATTAGGAAACCTTGACATTTGGAAACCATTGACGAACAATAAGTGGATCTATATACAATCGGAACCAAACAAACTTTCAATTGACTGTCTTAACTCTAAATTAAATGAAACCAATATTTTAGGCACAGGTATACTCAATATTCCCAAAGACTGTATCGGGTATTGTAAAAGTACTACATTGTTACCAAAATATAATATATTAAATATTACCTCACCTATTAACCACATTCCAGACTTTAGCCTTATCAACGACACTTGTTGTAACATAGTTAAGTTAAATGATGTAGTAAATAGTGCGTCTCCTATTCAATTACAAAATAGATCTAGATGATTTTAATTCCGAAAGTAAAATAAAAATGAAATCTATTTTAAATGATTTAAAAGCAATAGAATATCCACAAAACCCGCATATTGTAAGATATGGGACGCATTATTCCATTCTAATGATTATAATATTCATATTCATAAGCTATTCTATCTATAAGAAAATATGTAAATCTGGCAGCAACCGACTTTTCCAATTCAAAATAAATACATCTCAATCTGTTCCTAAAACAGTAGACATGACAGACAGACAAGACTCGGAAATAGAAATGACTAACCTTGCTGCTCCCCTTAGAACTAGAGTTTAACAGAGACTTTGATTCAACCCCAAAGTCTCCTCTTAAAGGGGGAGGTGTTATACCCCAGCTCTGTTAGCCTTAAGGCTGCCCTGGCAGCCCTTCTAGCTTACTCAGCGGTTCTCTGAGGAAGCTCTAACTTTCAATGATACAACAGTCAGTTCATTCCCATCTCTTGACTCGAGCGGTTGCCTAAAGAATATAATTTCTATTGTCCAAGTATTAAAATAAAATACCTTTTTTTTTAAAAAGCTAATTTCAATTATACATATAACAGTACGTAGAAGGATTTTTTAATTAATAAATATTGTTACTTCTCAGCTCCGCTAGGAGTAAATATGTTCCTTGCTTCTCAGTCCTACTGAACGTGTTTCCCACGAAGTTTCAAGTCGAATCTTTGTTGCAGTATTTGGAGGAGAAACCTCATCTGGCTAAAGGGTTTCTTAGAAATCAAAGTGCCAAAGCTCAAGCTAATAAAGAATGGGAAACACTAACATTAAAATTAAATAGCATTGGTGGAGGCACTATAAAAACTGCAAAGAAGTGGATTAAGGTATGTACATTTTTTTATACATTCACTAACCACTTAACATTTTAACGAATGCATGTGGTGACGGCTTTTTTTTACATTGAACTTTTGCCTTTCTTAGTATTGGGCTGACAAATAAAGCGCAGTCAAAAAAAAAGCTGCCGCTAGACGTAGGACTGGTGGTGGTATTGAGGAGGTGCCTCATTTAAATGAAATTGAGGAGAGAATAGTGGCACTAATGGGTGGTGGTGGATTTGCTACTGGAGATGTTCACCTACAGCTACAGGTTTTTGATGTGAGTTAGCTTATATTTTATTAACTTTAAAAATCATTAGATTTGATATATCAACATCATTTTTAATATAATGTTAGTGATTTTATTTGTTAGATGTTTTACACTAGTGGCCTGTGGCTGAACTTTACACATAGGGCTTACAAAGTCTTGCACATCCAATATAGTGCACATAGTTGGTTGGTAATAAACCATGTGAGAAGGAGCCGTAACAGTGAGCTGAGAATGGTGGGTTATAATAATGAAACTGTACTACTTGGTAGGTTAATGGTACTTTATGTTGGGGCCCAGGTAGGCCTAGTTGTAAGTACTGATAATAAATGATTTTGGTTTTTTTTTATTTTTAACTTTACATTTTTACAGGAGCCAACACCAACTGTGGATGAAAGCCCTTCAATTTTTGTTGATTATTTTGAGCAAAATATTATCAATAACCAACCTGGCTTAAGTATGACTGTGGATTGTGTCAAAACAAATACACATCCACATGAAGTTAATCAGGTAGGCAAAATAAGTAGTTTATAAGTTAAAATAAGTAGTTAACAAGTGAATGTAATTAAGTAATGATTTTTAGTATGATTAGTTTCTGTCATTAATTTGAAATAATAATTATTTTGGTGAAGAGGTTTCATGCTATTACCTGTGTACATAACCAAATATCTTTTCCAGGAGCCTGTAAGTGTAGACATCCCGTTCCCCTCGCCCAGAAGGCCACATCACCATCAACCTGTCACTACATTACAGCCACCTACTACCAGAGAGGTATGACCCCCTGTTCCTAATGCAAATTTTTATACAATATAATTATTCTTTTTATATGATACTTATATTTAAATTATGTAATCAAGAATAATAAATAGACAAGACATGTAGATCAGCACTATTCAGCACCTAAATAAAAAATATTATAATGTATGTTTTAGCTGTCACCACCAACTAAATATACTAGTAAAGGTAATTTTTGTTATTATTTAGTACATAATTTTTTTTGCAGCCCCTAGACGTCGAAGGTTTCGGATGAGAAGATCACCTCCATCTCAGCGACGTTCACAATTTAACAGCATAGCTGAAAAAATTTTAAGGCTGGAAGAACAGCGACTGGCTCTCGAACGTCGTGTAGTGACAGTGTTGGAGCGAAATGTCGAGACGGAGCGCTTAATGGCACAGGCGAATCTGTCTCTAGGAGAAGGAATCAAGGCTCTGGCGGACGCAATAATTTTTTTTTAAAGAATATTGTTTTTTTTTTTTAACGAAATACAAAGAGCAATTCATTAGAACGGGTCAGAAATTTCAGATCTTTAAATATCTTTTATCCTACACTAGCTATTTCGCGCGGGTTTACCCGCGTTCCCGGGATAAAATATAGCCCATGTTACTCAGGTATAATGTAGCTTTCCAATGGTGAAAGAATTTTTGAAATCGGTCCAGTAGTGTTTGAGTATATTCGTTACATCTTTATAATATTAGTGTAGGTAGATAATGGTTATATCTTCATCTAAACTAATATTATAAAGAGGAAAGATTTGTATTTTTTGTAACAAGGGTGTTTATGTAACAGTAAAATACTTTTTAATTCATTAGAATCGGACATTTTATTTCGAAGTTATCACGAGTATAATAATGCAATATGCGAAAAATAATATTTATAAGTCTGTAGGGACACATGTATAGGTATGCAAGGCAGAGTGCAAAGTAAGCGTTTTAGTATGTGTGAACGGAACGTATGAACGGCGGACAGTTACTGCGCACTGATCCGATTGAATGGTTGTCGTCAAGGGATTAGATCAATATACCAGTTAAATCCATAAACCTGAGCATCATTCAGTATCCCGATAGTAACTCACCTGACTCATCATAAATAACGCCTAAAGCGTTAAATTGGTGATTTTCGTGATAATTGTGAAACATTACGCAACATTAGTGAACAAAGGAAATGAGTTGGGAACAACCAACAGTGACGCAACAACCCGCTCCGCCAGCAGTCACGAACGAAGGTATGATTTCGTATGGCGATCTCGATCAAATCACCGTACCGTCACGCATCCCAGAGTTCTGGACTGATCAACCATGACTATGGTTCGCAAAGTTCGACGCCATTTTGGCGAAGCAAAAATGCGGAGAAGACACCAAATATAGCCTAGTAGTTACTAAGTTGAATAAAGAAACGATTCAACAAGTGACCGACTTGATTCTACAGCAACCACCTGAGAAGCCCTATAGCGCGTTGAAAGAACGTTTATTGTCAGTGTACGAGGAGTCCGAAATTCGGAAAGTGCAGAAATTGCTTAACGAAATCGAGCTCGGAGAGCAAAAACCATCCCAATTGCTGCGGCGGATGAGAAACCTGGCACACGAGAACTTTCCAGAAGATACATTACGCATCCTGTGGCTGGGTCATCTGCCACACTCCGTGAGAGCGATCTTAACAGTCAGCGAAGTGAGGGATCTCGAAAAACTGGCGCAGATGGCAGACAAAGTCCTGGAGACCACGCAGCGCTCGGATACGGTCGCAGAAGTTGCTGGCAGTTCAACGGCAGTAGGCAACGACTTGCTAATTGCAGAAATAGCAAAATTGAGTGAAAAAATTGACAAGATGGGCAGAGGAAGACCAAGACTTCCCTATGTACAACGTTCTCGGAGTAGATCGGCGAGTCGGCACCGTGGAAACTCAACACAAAGGCGCAATCACAAGAGTGAAGACTGGTTATGCTTCTACCATTTTCGCTTCGGGAAGAAGGCTAACAAATGCCTTCAGCCATGCAGTTGGAAGCGCGAGACCACCTCGGAAAACTAGAATTGGTGCGGGAAGCGGCGGTCAACTGCATCAACACATCGAGTCACCGCCTATGCGTCACGGACATCAATAACGGTACAAGATTTTTGGTAGATACAGGTGCAAATGTTTCGGTCTTACCTGTGTCAAAACGTCAAAAATATGTGAGTAAACCCTCTGAATTTAAGCTATATGCAGCAAATGGCTCTGTTATTAGGTGGGAATTTATTTTAGCCGATGTAAAGCAACCTATCATTGGCGCGGACTTTATGTTTCCATAGGTTATTAGTAGATTTAAGCTCACAAAAGTTAATAGATAGTCATACGAATTTATTGACACTTGGCAGCATAGTCACTTGTAGAGAACCGTCAGTAAACACAGTAGATGTTAGTCACCCACAGTATAAATTATTATCTGAATTTTCCGATGTCATGAAACCTGTGCCATTTAAAGACCGAGACGCGGATAACGATAGTAATACGATATTCCATCACATCGAAACGTCTGGTCCACCGGTACATGCACGTGCGCGTCCTCTTCCCCCAAATAGGTATCATAAGGTGAAAGAGGAATTTAGATGAATGCAGGAGATGGGTATATGCCGGCCGTACAAGAGTGCGTGGGCCAGCCCGCTACATGTAGTCGCAAAGAAGAACGGGGATATTCGACCATGTGGCGATTATAGGAAGCTCAACGCAATCACAAAGCCGGACAGATACCCAGTTCCACGCCTGCACGACTTCACATACATATTGGCAGGTAAGAAAATATTTAGTAAATGAGACATTAACAAATCTTATCATCATATTAAAGTAGCTAGGGAAGATATAGAAAAAACCGCCATAATTACTCCGTTTAGATTGTTTGAATTCCCACGCATGACCTTTGGTCTACGAAACGCAAGTCAAACATTCCAACGGTTTATGAACAACAACGTACTACAAGGGTTAGACTTTCTATTCAGCTTTGTTGATGACGTAATTATTGCGAGTGACAGCGTAGAAGAAAACAAAATTCAGCTTCGAAAAGTGTTTGAACGTTTTAGGAAGTTCGGTATAACAATAAACATATCGAAATGTGAATTTTGCAAGCCTAATATTGAGTTTTTAGGATATAATGTCTCATCCGACGGTATTCGACCCCTCGACCGTAAAGTCAAGGCGATCATTGAATATCCTCGGCCAGAGACCGTAGATCAACTGAGGCGATTTTTGGGTATGGTGAACTTCTATAGAGCAGGTATACCACACGCTGCCAGTCATCAAGCGAGATTAAATATTTTTTTAAAAGGTTCTAAACGAAAAGATAAAACTATCATACAGTGGGACAACGAATCCAAACAGGCATTCGAATCATGTAAACTAGGTTTAAAACAATGCTGTTTTGTTATCACATCCGGTATCTGGTGTGCCTCTAGCTCTCATGACCGATGCATCAGACACGTGTGCGGGAGCTGTATTACAGCAAAAAATTAACGAAACATGGCAGCCTATGGGATATTTTTCTAAGAAGTTTACCAAAACTCAACAAAAGTATTCCACATACGATAGAGAACTTCTAGCTATTTATTTGGCTATTAAACATTTTCGTTATATTTTCGAAGGAAATCAGCTATCAATATACACATTTAGTAAATAAAACGCACAAGGCAGTTATTGTTTATAAGTGAATTTTCAACGGACATACGATATATTAAAGGCGATAGCAATGCAGTGGCTGACGCGTTATTGCGGATTGAAACTATACACTGTCCAACTGCAATTGACTACTCGGAACTTGCTGTAGCGCAAGAATGCGATAACGAACTCGCGATGTTGTTAAGTCAAACAAGTAATAATTTCAATTTACAGAAACTTTTCGTTCCTTACTGCAAAAAGCCTATTTATTGTGAAAATTCTACCAACACATGTAGACCCTATGTCACAGAAGCTTATAGGAGAGTAGCATTTGAATCTGTGCACAACTCTAGTCATCCAGGTATTCGTGTAACGCGTAGAGAGGTAGCACAAACGTTTCTTCTGGCCAAATTTGAATCGTGATGTAGGGCTATGGGCTAAATCTTGCTTACAATGTCAAAAATCGAAAGTCAACAGACATACCGTGTCCGATGTTCAACAGTTTTCAATAGCCAGGCGCTTCGAACATGTACACATAGATATAGTGGGACCTTTGCCAATATCGCAGGATGGTTATAAATATTGCGTAACAATGATCGACAGAGGTACGCGCTGGCCGGAAGCCATTCCAGTAAGAGATATCACAGCAGAAGTGGTAGCCAAGGCGTTTTATGAGACCTGGATTAGCAGATTTGGGTGCCCTGAAAAAATAACAAGCGATCAAGGACGCCAGTTTGAAAGTTCTCTATTCACTGAATTGATGAAACGTATGGGTATTAAGAAGTCACGTACTTCACCATACCATCCTCAGTGTAACGGTATGGTGGAGCGTTGGCATCGATCTATGAAATCTGCACTAACAGCACGCCTGCTGGATAACTCTTCCTGGTATGACGAACTACCTACCGTATTATTAGGGTTACGCGCCGTAGGTAGGAACGATAACGGTGTGAGTTCAGCGGAATACGTGTATGGGCAAACTATTCGATTACCCGGAGATTTTTATAATACACCCCATAATAAGAGCTGCGACGACTACACGTATCTCGATCGTTTAAGAAAAATAATACATAACTTGCAACCAGTATTACGTAATACTCGAGACTCGCGCACATTATTCGTGCACAAAGATCTTAATAAATGTGAACATATATTTATTCGTAATGACGCTATACGTAGGCCTTTAACACCAACGTACGATGGTCCATATCGCGTCATAGAGAGAAATAGCAAAACATTTTTAATTCAGTTACCTAATAGGAAAGTCAGAATATCCATTGACAGACTAAAACCAGCGTATCTTTTAAATGAACAAAATAACAGCGAGGTAATACAGACTAAGACTACTTCTGGTAACTCTACTGGTGACTCAAATGCCGATAGTAATAACGATATGAAACCTAATACCAATGATAAGGATGTTATTGTTAAGCGAACTAGAAGTGGTCGTATTATAAGGCCACCAGTAACGTTTAATTTGTGAATTTAATTATTTTTTATTTTTACTATGGTGAAATTAAATATTTAATTTGAAATTAAGTAATTTATGTAAATGGATTAATAAACGTAAAAGTATTTTACATGCTTTCTAAATCAAGTGACGAGTGTGATGCTTAGTGCAGTGTTTTGTGTCTATGTATTAGGTATGTCATAGAATAGTATGTATTATGTAATGAAATTATGTATTAATACGTAAGATTTTCATTATTAAATTTTGTTTCAAAATTTAGGGGGGATGTAGTGTAGGGACACATGTATAGGTATGCTAGGCAGAGTGCAAAGTAAGCGTTTTAATATGTGTGAACGGAACGTATGAACGGCGGACAGTTACTGCGCACTGATCCGATTGAATGGTTGTCGTCAAGGGATTAGATCAATATACCAGTTAAATCCATAAACCTGAGCATCATTAGCCGGATCCACACCGGACGATCCAAAGCGCTCCGATCGCGCGCGGCATGGAGCGCGCTCCACGGAGCGTGAAGTGTAGACGTGCCGCGCGCGATCCATGTGCGCGGCGGAGAGCGCGCGCTCCTCGCCGCGTGCGATCCATTTGTTGTCGGTTTTTTGGTCACGCACAAAGGGGCCTCAGTCGCTTGGCGCGCGCGGTCTGGACGGTTGTGTAGAATCGCGTGATCCGCCGTTATGGATAATTCGCAATGTATCCGTTTAATTTCCCTATATAGGGAGATTAAACGGATTATACGGACATAACGAAACGTTTATGGGATCCTAATAATACCAATTACACAAATAGAGGTGTAAGAGAAGATGCCTGGCGGAAAATTAGTCGGCAAATGAACAATATTCCAACAACAGAACTAAAGAAAAAAAATGAAGTCTTTGTCGGGTAGAAGAGAACGATTCAGAGAAAAACAGAGTCGTATTACCGGATCAGGTAAGAAATTATAGTTCCTTTTGTTTTATAATTATAGTTTAGTACATAACCTGCCACTCTTAGAGATGATTTAATTTTAATTAATTAGTAATAATAATAAAATGTATTGTTTAAAACCCCACAACGTAGTAACGTAACTTAGTTTGTGATAAAAAGATATACTTAAATGTTTAAAAGTTTTGGGTAGGGGAGTGACTTCACGGACATTGATATTTGCCGGTTATATTAATTTATTGTTTATTTCAGGTGCTGAAGATACTTACAAATCAAAATGGTTTGCTTACGATGAGTTTGCTTTCATGGCGGATAAGAATGACCCCGGGACAACAAGGGATACACTTCAACAGGTGAGTTATTTTTTACTTACTATAATTTTATTTTGATTAAAAAAACTTACATTACAGGTAACCATTACAGTACAATTAAATTATTAGAATATTATAATTCTTAAAGAAAAGGTCATGTTATAGCAGTAGACGTACTAATACAATAATAATTATTGGCTTAAATTTGTTTGTATTATTTTGTGTTATCTGTGTAGGTAATGTTTTTTTTTGGTGTCAATAAAGTATATTTGTATTTATGTAATAAAATTTATTTCTTATTATAATCTAGAACTTTGGTTAAAGTATAATGAACTGAACTACATTATATTCTTCTTAATGCAGCTAACTTATAAACATATAAACACAGTACAATTTATATAAGTTTATTGGTACTCATTTTGCCAAACAATGGCCCCGTTTGTTATAAAGTGTCTTGCTAAGTGGAACCGAATATCTTTGGCATTTTGTGATGCTCTTCGTGGTATGGCATCTATCGGTAGTAGTGATGTTGGTGCCTGTTCCGTTCGCCAGCTTCCAGGAACTATTTCTCCATTCCCCTGTATTGTATCAAAAGATACCCGTGATCTTAAATTAGAATTACTTCGTAAATAGTTATACAGGTAAACTGTCGCTAGCACGACTTTAGTTGCTTTTTCTGGCTCCAACAGAATTGGTTTACGCAAAACTCTGTAACTTGAGCATAGTACTCCAAACGCGTTTTCTACAACTCTACGTGCTCTTGATAATCTGTAATTGAATATTCGTTCACTCGAACCCCATTCTGGATCACCTTCATACGGTTTCAATGTATACTCATTTAATTGGAAAGCTTTATCACCAAGTATAAAATAGGGCACATCAATTTTATAAGGAACTTGCAAACTGTGCAAAACACCCAACACAATGTTCAAACCCAAAAAAGGAATCAAAATAAAAGAAGAAAAAAAACATCTTCACATGGTACCGAAGATATTATGATAACAGATGAATCCATTTCGGAAGCATTTCAACTACTTAATCAATGTGCTCAACCACAACAACCAGAGACAGATTCATACACCGCTTTTGGACAATACATTGCTACCGAACTACGAAAATATGATCATATAACGTTAAGTTATGTAAAACATGCCATATCTCAAATTATTTTTGAAGCTAACACAGGCAGATACAGACCAGAAAATTATGGATATTACTCTTCAACTTCATCATATACAGAACGACCTTCAGAATCAACAACAACTCAGCTTCCATCAACATCTTCTACTACTTCGACAACTTGGCAGCCCTCTCCGTCACCACAATCACCACCAATTTAATTAACATATGTAACTTTTATATATTCTTAAGCATAAGCTAAGTTTGAAATAAAGAGGTTTTAAATATATAATTTCACTTACTTTTACATAATCCTTCAAAACGTCGATGATTGCTTCACAAACCTCAGGAACAATTTTTGATATTGACTTTGGACACTCTGAAAAGATAGTGTAGACTGACGTAAGAATCTCCACTTGCTAAAAATCTCAATGTTATTAGTAGTCTTTCCTTAACAGTTATGGCATCACGATAGTTTGTATCATTCTTTCTTATTTTGTTCTCCAATAGTGAACACAATAAGTCAAATTGATTTGCAGTCATTCGTGCAAAATTAGCTTCAGCTCCATCATCAATTAACTCTTTGTAAAGTCGAGTTCCATATTCCAACCGGTTTTTAAAAATTGTTTTAACCCAATACTGTCTTTTTCGTTTTCGTATTTTTTGCCGTAAATATACAGTGTGTTTGGGATAGGGCTAGCGATAATTTAAGGCGATGTTATTATGTCAATTTTATCGACAAACATGCCCCCATATGTGGGCTCGCCCCCCTCCTCTTGGAATGGGAGGGGCTTAATTTTTTAAATTTATTTTTTATGTGACTCTACACAAAAAAAATATTTATTTCTTATGTGCCCGTCTTACAGATAAACAAAAAACATCACTTGAAAGCCAATAATATGTGTCATTAAATGAAAATACAAAAATGAAAAATAATGACCAAAAAACATTAAAAAAAAATTATGAATTTTAGTTATTGTCAAAAAAAACCTTTTTTTTAAATTTTAAACTTATTGCAAAAACAAGCCCTTTAATACTAACTTTTTTTGGTATTATCAAAAAGACAAAGATATTATCTACATAATCATACCTAAATCATAGCTGTACGTTGCATAGTTCAAAAGTAATTATTGTTTGAATATGACCATTACGCGACCATTATGCAAAAAATCGGTCAGGTAGCTACCCAAACTATTGAATAGATAGGGCGTGCGAGCAGGCAGGCAATATTAGTACAGGCTTTCTTAAGCTTCAAAGAAAGGGACGTAATAGTATATTGTTTTGGGGCCAGGTAAAAAAATATGGTGATTTGTCTGGGACAAAGTAACTTTAAAATTAGTCGGCCAGTTGTCCCTCGCTCTGCGTTGCGATCGCTATACTTTCAATTACAATTGAGTATTTGGACCGTTTGGAGGCTTTTGAGACGAGAAGGCCTGCATCCGTTCCATTTTCGACGTGTGCAGGACATCCGCGAGCCCGACTACGGTGCGCGGTCAGCCTTTTGTTCTTGGATCAATGGTCGAGTAAGGCAAGATCCTTCATTTATGATAAAAAATATGTGGACAGACGAAGCTACATTTACAAGAACTGGAATACTTAATCACAGAAACCAGCATTTGTGGATGGAGGACAACCCACTCGCAGTAAGACCAAGCAAGTTTCAACACGAATTTTCAATAAATGTTTGGGCATCTATGATAGATGACAAATTGATTGGTCCGATAGAATTGCCCAATACGATGAATGGCCCAAGATTTTTGGAATTCCTTGAGAACAGATTCCAAGATATTATATGGGAATTGCCGCTTACCTACCGACGACAGATGTCGCTGCTAGAGCTAGATGGTGCGCCGGCACACTTTGCGCGCAATGTCAGAGCACACCTTGATAATAATTATTCACCGTGGATCGGACGTGGCGGAACCGTAGCGTGGCCACCACGGTCGCCTGACCTGACCCCGCTTGATTATTTTTTGTGGGGGTGGATGAAGCAGCGAGTATACGCCGTAGTGCCAAATAATCGAGAGGAACTTTTGGGAAAGATAATGGCAGTTGCCGGCGAAATTAGAGACGATACTGAATTAGTATCGAGAGCGACCGGCCAAGTGAATGTGCGTGCTGTGACATGTTTACAGGCAAGAGGTGGTCATTTTGAACAATTTTTGAATTGATTAAGATTTAAATGCAAATAATTAAAATAATTTAAACGTGTATTTTTTGTTTTTTTAACCCATTTTTGATAGTTCACATTTTGTACGTAGTAGAAGGGCACAATTCAAATGACGATAACTTTTGCACTATGCAACGTAAAGCTATGATTTTAGTATCTCTATGCAGATAATATCTTTGTCTTTTTGATAATACCAAATAAAGTTAGTATTAAAGGGCTAGTTTTAATATCTTTGTCTTTTTGATAATACCAAATAAAGTTAGTATTAAAGGGCTAGTTTTTGCAATAAGTTTAAAATTTAACAAAAAAAAAAGGTTTTTTTTTGACAATAACTAAAATTCATAATTTTTTTTAAAGATTTATGGTCATTATTTTTCATTTTTGTATTTTCATTTAATGACACATATTATTGGCTTTCAAATGATGTTTTTTGTTTATCTGTAAGACGGGCACATAAGAAATAAATATTTTTTTTGTGTAGAGTCACATAAAAAATCAATTTAGTAAATTAAGCCCCCCCCATTCCAAGAGGAGGAATGGAATTTTTTGTCGATAAAATTGACATAATAACATCGCCTTAAATTATCGCTAGCCCTATCCCAAACACACTGTATAAGTAAAATGTAGCTTGCTGCTGCTACGGCTATTCGTCGCCGTCGTTGCACGTGTGACTCCATAGCCAGACAAAATTTAACTGATTCAGTATGGATCGGCAGGAGCGCGTTGGAGCAGGCCATCAGGATCGCAAAAGATTGCTGTTGGATCGACCTAGAACGCTCCACGCATCACGATCTTGGATCGCGGATCGCAGGATCGCCGATCCATTTTGGATCGTCTGGTGTGGATCCGGCTATTCAGTATCCCGGTAGTAACTCACCTGACTCATCATAAATAACGCCTAAAGCGTTAAACATTTCTTGTTTTTGTTATATTTTTTTCGTGGCGTGTGCATGAATGAGACCCTCTACGCGTGGAACGTAAATAGAGGTATGTTTAAAGCCTCACAAAGCTAATAAAAGTGGCGTCAAATTAAAAAATAAAATATGTATTGGAAACTTCAAATCTCACACTTCGTAATCTAACGTAAAATATATTCATTTATTGCTTTTCTGATGACTAAGAAACAATATTTATTTTCTGATAAATTCCGCAAGAACACTGATTTTAGGGAGACTGGAGCCTTAATGTAATTAAAGGTATCTACTACACTGATACAATATAACAGAAATACCATTTCTTTTATCTTATATGTATAATTAAGTTTGTGTAACCAATTTATGAACTGTGTAACCATGTTTATTCATATATATTATGACGCATGTAATCAATATAATCACTATTCATTGTACTTATTATTAATTAAGTACCTAATTTTTTTTTGACAAATAAAATAACTAACAATTTTATTTGTTTGCGACTTTGTAATAAAAATAAATACTAACCTAATTATGTAATACCGAGCTATGACGTCTAGCTCTATATCTTTTATAATTACAGTGGACCCCCGATAATCCGGCCCCTGTCTAATCCGGCGCCCCCTGTAATCCGACATGACAGAATTATCCACAAGTCACAGATCAAGACGCAGTTAACGCGTTTGAGCTAGGTTTACAATGGGCTGAAGAGAATGGTACATCCTACAACGAACTTTTACTTTTGAGAAGACTGAGGGACAAAGCTCTGATCTCGCGTTATAACAACCTTAAACAAAAAAAAATTGATGAATATTTCAAAGCTTCATAATTTGATATAGTATTCACTACATGATTTTGATTAATAATTCTTGATTATTTTGGTAGATATGTATGTATGTGCATTTATGCTTATTTTTATAATAAAACGTAAGCTCTCAATTGTTATTTAATTTACTAAATTCGACTTACATAAATTAAGTCTGATTTGTACTTCAAAGTACATACATATGTACGTATAATATATTGACTCTCGTCATTAGATATGTAATTTGTCGGATTACAAGGTACTCTTTCGTAAAAAAATCCGGACTATAGGGGTCTTAGGCAGTGCTCTATAATCCGACAAATTCGATAGTCCGACACTGCCCTGCATAATGTTTGCCGGATTACCGGGGGTCCACTGTATATTGTATGTATTTTCAACTTAGTATAATAATTTTGTACTTAAGGCTCCAGTCTCCCTAAAATCAGTGTTCTTGCGGAATTTATCAGAAAAGAAATATTGTTTTTTAGTCATCAGAAAAGCAATAAATGAAATATATTTTACGTTATTTTAAAGTGTGAGATTTGAAGTTTCCAATACATATTTTATTTTTTAATTTGACGCCACTTTTATTAGCTTTGTGAGGCTTTAAACATACCTCTATTTACGTTTCACGCGTAGAGGGTCTCATTCATGCACACGGTACGAAAAAAATATAACAAAAACAAGAAATGTATTCAGATTACATTTGTCGGCAAATCCTCTACAATAATCTTATCTAGTTACTTTTATTCCAAATTGTCTCAATTTCTTATTTAAATTGAAAACATAAAATGCATCAAAATTCCATTCAATTTCGCTGGGAATTGACAGCGTTCGTCGTGTTATATGTTTAGTCTCGGTAAATTTATTTCAAATGATTTTTTGAATGCATATATTTTTTATTCGACAGATAAGTAGTTGCTTTCGGAGTGGTTAAAGTGTGATTTCTCTAAACCATTACTTTGTAATAGAAAAAAATATATGTTGCAAGGGTCAAATTCAGAAATTTATAACTTTTTAAAGCAATTTAAATAAGAAATTGAGACAATTTGGAATAAAAGTAACTAGATAAGATTATTGTAGAGGATTTGCCGACAAATGTAATCTGAATACATTTCTTGTTTTTGTTATATTTTTTTCGTAGTGTGTGCATGAATGAGACCCTCTACTCGTGGAACGTAAATAGAGGTATGTTTAAAGCCTCACAAAGCTAATAAAAGTTGCGTCAAATTAAAAAATAAAATATGTATTGGAAACTTCAAATCTCACACTTTAAAATAACGTAAAATATATTTCATTTATTGCTTTTCTGATGACTAAAAAACAATATTTCTTTTCTGATAAATTCCGCAAGAACACTGATTTTAGGGAGACTGGAGCCTTAATACATAAAATAAAACTATGATTTTATTTTATTTTTTTGTTAGATGGGAAATGTAAGGTAGTATATATAAACGCCGCTCCTATTAATAAATAACAGTTATCACTTGGAATCCGTTGTATTCATTTGTCTCCCGATACCAACCCTATACCAAATTCAATCACTTGCGTTCTTACATCGAACCTAGTAATACCTTATTTTAAGTCTAATTGTAATTTCTTTCTATATTAAATTAAGTTCAATAAAAATTGGTTTTTTTTTTGAACTATCGCTGCCGCTAAACGTAATTGGCGCAGTCGGTAGGATACTCGAGTCAGTGTGCACAGGAAAGAAGACTTTTCCCACATCGAAAGGACCGAAGCGGAGCCCTGGCGTAGCTGACCGGTTTTCTAACCATAGACGAGTATCCAGAATCTACGGAAAGCTGCAGCATAGACGGTATCCAGACATCGATACACCCAGAGAACCAACGAAATGATATTGTAAGTACACATAATCTTTCTTGTGACTTTCCCCTCTTTGTGTTAATTTTAATCCTTCCAAGATTTTCCATCCAAGGCAATCTCGGACTTGTAATCTTAGAGAAGATAGGCATAGTCAGCGTGTAGAACAAATAGACGCTAATAGAAACGTAGATAAGATGTCGGAAATAGATACGATTTATAAGTCACTTCGATTATTACCAGAATTCGATGGTAATTCGAATGTTTTAACGCGATTTATAAAACTTTGCGACGCATTAGTTTTAGAACATGTCGCGACCGGAAATACATTGGCAAATATTGCCATGATAAATGGAATCCTTAATAAAATCACAGGACCCGCCGCACGTTTAATTAATTCGAACGGCATACCGGGTTCTTGGGCTGGCATACGCGAATCACTTGTGAATAATTTTGCGGATCATCGCGACGAGTCAGCGTTTAAATCTAATAATTATAATGATCTTTCCCTACTCAATCAAGGTAATACTTCGCCTCAAGAATTTTACGAGCGTTGTCAGAATCTTTTCAGCACAATAATGACTTACATAAGCTTGCATGCATCTGTACCTACCACTATTGAAGCTAAACGTACCCTGTATAAAAAGTTAACTTTACAAGCTTATCTTAGAGGACTTAGGGATCCTTTAGGGGCACGTTATTAGATGTATGCGTCCTAGTACAATTGAAAAGGCTTTAGAATTTGTCCAGGAAGAGGTTAACATTTTATATTTACAGCAAAGGAGCGATTCCATCCCCGAGCGTAAAATGCAATCTCAATTAATGCAGAATTCTTTTCCTAGGCAGCCATATGTACCATTATTTAATTTACCGCAGTCCAAGCCAGCTATTACGTATAATATGCCCGGACCATCACGATTACCCATGCAACCTTATATACAACCGTGGAAACCAAGTCCAAATCTAAATCAGTTCCAGCAGAACCGAGGTCCCACTCGTACACAGCAGATGTTTAGGGCACCCCCGCCAAACTACAATCTTCAAAGTAATGTCTTTAGAATGCCGCCTAGAAATCCAACTGGGAATCCAGGGCCAAGTGGACCAAAGCCGGTGGATGAGTGGTGTAAGCCATTATGTGACCAAGCCCCTGCCTCCTAGCGGGCATGATTGGCGGAAATTTGGTAACCCGCCTCCATCAAATTATTTTAAGACGAGTTGTAAGATATAAGATGAATTTTAATCAGTGCTATGAATATGATCCTTACTATAATGATTTTTCAGATTGTGACTATGAGACTAATTATTATGTTGATTCTAGCGACTACTATGACCCCAACTTTGAACAATATTCCCCCTATGATATCGTGTGAAGAATCGTCACAGGAACAACCCCTTAGCAATGATAATCAGGATTTTCAGAAGGACCCCCAGTCAGACAAACCCACATAGAAATAAACTTACAGACTCAAAGACAGTTACCTTACATAGAAATTAGTTCACCACCTCTTAAATTACTGATAGATACCGGAGCTAATCAGTCATTCATAAGTCCGGAAGCTGTTGAGAATTTGTATTCGGACATTCCTCTCAACTATGACCCGTTCGAAGTCACTAATGTCGGCAAAGTAGGGATTTGTATGATAATAATACTCAACATCTTCTTGAAGAAATAGATAATCTCAAGCACTCCTTAGAAGCTATTAATAAAAAATATAGTAATGCTCAATTACAAATAAATGAGCATATTTTTTCAGCGGCAGACGAGCTTATAAAATTAACTGAATATAATAGTGAACGTCTTGACTCTTTAGTAAATAACCATTTTGACTGTTTAAGCGCAATGCCTAGTTCTGCTTCACAGACAGAGTTAAATATTAGTCGTTCGTCACTACAAACTATACAACCACAGGACACAATAAAACAAACGATTGTCATATGTGACGAAATTGGTAAAAATTTTGGCCCTATACTTAATAACGAATTGAAAGAACTGGTTATAAATAAATGTTTTCCCGGTGCTCCTTATAGTCATTTAATAGATAACGTTCGTACACAACAATTAAATCGGAACACCACAGTAACTATACCTTGTGGAGATAGTTTATCCGTACGGAAAAAAGATATCCTCATTAGTTTTAACAAGTTGCTTGACTTGCACAGCCATTATAAATGTAAATTTGTGTTATGTGCCTTCCCTTATTCTAATCTGTTATCTCAGGAACAGAATAGGCATATATACGACATTAATATGACACTGTACAATTTAATTCATCATCATAGTGACGCCATGTATTATTTTGATATTAATAATTTTATATTTAATTTTATGTTGACTAAAGATACCATGTATCTTGTAGTGAGTCCCCTATGATATTTCAGAGTAGTTAATAAATGTATTCGAACGCAACCAGACGTTTCCTTTACATCCCGCGTCGATACCTCACATGGCGACCTTGTCATTGGAGCCGGCCGACCGCGCGACATTCCGTTGTCCATATACGGTTCACTCTTTATAAACATTAAAAAAATATGCTTCACTTCATCATGTGCGAACTCGTACCTGCGCCGGACGAAATTCATTATAATTGCAATATAATTGAATAAAATAAAATGTGTCAATCGACACAAAATAAAGAAGACGTATTCATCGCCCAGAATGCAGCAGGAGGGAGTAATTCGGACACTTTGAGCGATATTGGAGGTCATCTTGGCGTGAATAATACAGTAATGTCCATATTCGCGTTAATGCTGGAAGCCTTGCTGCTATATTATATTTACACGATTTATAAGAAGTGTCATATGTCGTGGATACGTCAGCAGATAAACCAGGCGTCTTTTCGATCCATCCGTATCTCTAGACGTCGTAGAACCAGCCAGGAAAAGGCGGCGAATTAAATTGGGTAACTGCTGCTCAATACCAGGCGTGTGAATTACGGTAAAGTTTAGTTCGATATAAAAATAAAAAAGTTGCTATCAGTGCCGGTATAGTGATGTGCAAACAGCGTAATTATAATGTTAGAGACACTAAACAAGATATAAGTAGTGGTAAGTTCTATATTTAACGCATTTATTTTTCTTAAATAGGTCTATGTAATGTGAAACATACATATTATTATATATTTTTAAAATCAGTTTCCTTTCCTGATAATATGTTATGGCACAAGATCTTAATGATTTATTATCGATATTGAAACATATAAAAGATTATTTAATAAAGATAGGCCCCGCCCGTCGGTCTTTAAATAAAGATGAAAAATATCTAGGAGCAAAAGTCTTGTATGAAGATTTCATATGTATTTTTTAAAAGTTTGAGTAATCAAATCTCTAGGAAGGAAATTAAGTCTAGCGATGTTATTATTATAAATGACATTTGTACTAAAATTAAATCAACGTTTTTAAAAATTAAGGAACTTTGTGCTGGAGGAACTGTAGTAAAGGAAATCACCGATTTAGCAATGGAGAAATTTTGTTTAAAAACTCTCTTTTACCAACCATGACAGGTGACGAAAATGTTACCAAACAATTATTAAATTATTGAATTAATTTCAAATATAGAAATGTATAATGAGATGTTGGATGACAGTGGAAAATCATTATTGATTAACTTTGTTTTAAAATCTAGGATTTCTGAGAATGCCAAAATACATTTGAATAAAACGTATAATTCTGTTACAGATCTAATTAAAGACATGCGAACCCATTTATTGTCCAAAAAATCTGACACAGCTATTTCACAGCAGCTTTCCCGTGCCAGGCACGATCGGCAGTCAATCGAAGAGTTTGGTAAGCAAATTGAAACTATGTTTGTTGAATTACAGAAAAAGGAAGACGCCTTATAAATAGCCTAGTTGGAAGCGAGGAAGACTTTTTAGATAGGGATTTATTGATTGTTGAGTTAAAGACAGATTCCCAGCGACTACCATAATGAGATGAATGCAGAACATTTTGAGGAGTGACTAAAGGGAATTTAAAGTTGGATAATGCCCGTAAGGTAGAAAAAACTCCCCCTACGGCGTGGCGTTAAGTCCAAATTCAAGAATGGCTGAAATCAAACAAATTAAACTTCGAAGGGACAATGATTAAAGCGGAATTACTGGAAATCGTTAATAAAGAAAAGGCTAATTATCAAAAAAAAATGTTGATGAGCTCGCTGTCGAGTACGGTATCACCTTCTTAAGACTTACCATTGTGAATTGAATCCTATAGAACTAGTATGGGCACAGGTAAAGGGCATGTCGCAAGAAATAACAAAAGTATTTTTTTTCTTATTTGCTTTCCTCAGTTCAAAAAATGGTAATAATACCTGCATTGAGACCTCGAATCTAGTACTTCATTTTCGTCGCCGCGTCGTACAATTATGTGTTTTTCTAATTGGAAATGACATAAACATGTTTTTTTGTGATAAAACTAAGAGAATAATAATCATTCTGTCTTATAACATACAGGTTTTATCCTAAATCTGTTATTATGTCAACAAATTATATACGACAAGTGGAAATTTATCTGAAATTCCAATGGTAGTTTTACTTTTTGGAATATATGTGTAGTTTTGGAGATAAACACGAAAATCTCAAAGTCGGCGCGCGTGCCTTTTGAATGGCCGCCATTCCGCGATTTGGCAGACTTTTGACAGGTCATTTTCGCGAGTCTACAGTAATGAAAATGGTCCTATGCGCTTATTTTTGGGATGAAATTCCTGAATTGGAAAGATATAATTATAAGACATATGAGTCATTATTAGAAAACGAATTTCAATTAATCACCGACCAGGCGAATAAGTCTAGATGTGTAACAATGTGTGTGGGTGGTACAGGTTGTAAATGGGAGAATTAAAAGAGATTTTAAATTATTTCGACAGGAGTATTTCAACAAAGCGTCAAATCACCTTATGATTGATTTTAAAATAACTTGTTCCCTTTTGAATAAATGCCATCCTACAATTGACGATAGACTCGATGCTGAAGAGTACATTCATATTGCTCAGGCAAGATTGAACACAGTAAGTTATTTATCGGAATTTATTCAAAGGGAACATATAAAAAGAAGACGTACGATATTCCAAAGCATAAACAGCAATGCTCCCCATTTAGATAACTTCCCAAGACTTACATTAATTGATTTAAACCTACCCCATACCTGGGGTTGGGTGACTGGTCGCTTGGGGTAAGTTGACCTATAAAATAATTAGAGCAAATTCTGCGAAGAAATAGGATAAAAGATACAAAAAATATTGTAATAATATTTTTTTTTATTGAAACAAATATGTAGGCGATCCTCTGATATTTTAATTTTTAATTAAACATAATAAACTTCAAATTAGAATAAACAATCAGACATTTAAATATTAGGCAAATTGAGTACCCAAAACTCAAACTATTTTTACTGTTTAGTATCTAAAACAAAAGTAGACGACTTCTTATGAACCTTAATCATTTGGTAACAAACAGATTTAACTACCTAATAGGCGATCCTCTGAAATTTTAATTAAACATAATAAACTTCAAATTAGAATAAACAATCAGACATTTAAACATTAGGCAAATTGAGTTCCTAAAACTCAAACTACATTTACTATTAAGTATCAAAACAAAAGTAGTCAACTTCTTATAAACCTTAATCATTTAGTAACAAATAGATTTAACTAATAAATCCTTTATTAATAATCTATTTTAATTATTTGGTAGCAGTCTTAACTGATATAAACTAATATAATTATATGTTATGAATTAAATAGATTATTTTGAGATCATAGTATTAAAATCAGTCTTCTAAATCAGAGGTGCAATTTTTGCATTCATAGAACAATATATTGCCACTTACACATTTTGAATGGGCCCATAACTTGCACGTAGTGCATTGAACCCATTCTTCTCCAGAAATACTCAAACTATAGGATTCAGTGCACTCTAAACAAATTTCATCCTCATCGCTTTCACGTTCATCACTATTCCTCTTATTTGCCTCACGAAGAGATTTTTTTCCTTGTCCTTTTCCTACCTTGCCAGTCCCTTTAGGGTTTCCTTCAGTTATATTTGCTTTCTTTGCTTTCTTGGTCACTGTCTTACTAGATTTTTGTTTTGTTTTAAGTTGCTTAAGATTTTCTTTTTCAGGTGTGTCAGTATAAATAGTGCTTTTTCGTTTTCGGATATTTCTTTTATTTTCCAAACGTGGTCCAGCTTTTTGAAATGGTCTAATATCTTCAGGCAAAGTAAACGAAGTGCTGGGCATACTCTCACTTCTTACTTGAGACACTGGATTTTTTTCAGGAGTTTTTAATCCATAATCTGGATTTGTTTCTGAGACTGCGCCTGAAAAAGCATCATCCTGGTGAGTTGAATTACATGGACCAGTCTCGTTACATAGGTCATGTGATGTTCTTGTTTGAGCAGTTAATAGCGCAGCACTATCAGTAACTGATATTGATGGTAGTACAGGAGTAGGCACGTCCGGTGTTGGCCTGTCAGTCACATAAGATCCGCTAAACTCAGAGTCAGGAAATATATTTTCGTTGAGTGGTGATATCCCAGTAACTCGGAATCCAGATTGTATATTATGAATTGTAGCTGCCAATGGCAATGATGTTTTCACCAACTCAGGTATGTCATAGATGGTAATAGTCTTTCCTGGGTGACTCGCTAACCAGTTGTCGCTTGCTTGGTTAAAATATTTCTTTAGTGGCCCATAAACTGTCCTATCTAAAGACTGCAGTTTATGGCTGCAGTGGGGAGGAAATGATAAAATGGTAACCCCATTTTCTTTGAAATAGTCAAGAACTTCAATTGACAGATGCGAGTCGTGGTTGTCGAGAAGTAATAGAACAGGCTTTTCTTTGCTGGGTTTAACGCATTTTACGAAGTGTTTTGCAAATTTTTGGAAATTATCTTCTTTCATCCACCCAGAAGAATTAGCATCGCCATCTGAACCTATCGGTCCACCTCTAATAAAATGTTCTTTATAGTGAACACGTGGGAAAACGAAAAATGGCGGAACCATGTTTCCGAGGGCCGAGATTGCAACCGCGACCGTCACTAATGTACCTCGTTCAGCAGAAGTCATTTTTCCCAAGTTTTTGATTCCTCGACGAGCTATTACTCTAGGAACGTGTACCGTTGTCAGTCCGGTTTCATCTACATTCCAAATATCACCAGGATTTAGATTTAAACGTACGTAAACGGTTTTCAAGTTGTCAAAGAACAATTGTACGTTGTATTTGTTGAACGATGTGGCTCGAGATAAGCTCGTGGCTTGAGGAGATCGTATAGAGAGTCCAGGATGACGTTTAAGGAAATTCCCCAACCAATCTTCACCAGCAACCAGTTTTCTGTTCCAAGAGTCCGGGATAGATTTGTTATTTTTTTTCGCAAATTCGTATGCAAATTTTCGTGCTTCATAAGGTGTAAATCTGTAATAAATATCAGCTGCTCTCTTCAGGTAATTTTCTAATGCAAGTTCTTCCTCGTCACTAAATATTTTTCTATTTTTTTTGTAGCCAACGCTCTCCAAAGTAGATTCAGATCTCGTCAATTCCGGATTGTTTTCTTCATATTTGTCACATGGCGTTGGAGTGTTTTATACGGTATAGCAAATTCTTTTGCTGTAGAATTAATACTTTTTTTATCAAATACAACTTGTTGACATGCTCTATCTAATATATCTTTAGGTGTACTTCCTCGATTAGTCTTTCTTTTGTATGTCCGCATGGTTCTGAAACAACAACTTTTGGATGAATTTTCACAAAATATTGACTTAATTATGTGTAGGTAGTCCAGAATAGTACGGGGTAGGTTGACTAGGTGGTCAACTAGCCCCGTTATAAATTAGTCTACCAGCCCCGAATCAGGTTTTAATTTTAAACCACGTACCATAGCTTTAAAACTGCGACGAATTAAAAAATAATGCTACGTCATAGAAAGAGCAACAATCAAACGTTCATTTTAAATCCTTTGAAAATCTATAACAACGAATACATAGGCGTTATTACAAATAATATTTCGAGAAAAATAATTACTTACATATGTTATTTTTCATTAATATGTTCCTTCTCTCAAACCACGTGCGTACGTGACGCCGCGTTCCCGGTGACTGAGCGGGGGGAGACAACGGATTCTCGCACCTAGTTGGATGACGTAAGGCTTTCGCGTAGCTAGAGTTTTTGACAGTTAGTCAACCTGCCTCTATAGTCAATTATCCCCGGTCTCCCCTACTCACTTGAAAGCGAAGTGGTGATCATACTGATCGCCACATATAATGTACTATTTCAGTTCTGTGCCTACGGCACGAAAAGTCAACATGTTCTTAAAACCTCGAAAGTTTCGATTAATCAATCAGACGCCAAGTTCACAATTCATCAGTCAGGCCTATTTCCATGTCCCGTAAGAACCGGTCATCGAAGGTATCTTTGCTTCTTTTACGAGGGCGAATAATAATTGTTTCACATGTCTTAGTGTCCAAGATACAGTTACATATTTAAATTTTTGAAAACATCAATGCAATTGATGACAACATTTTTACATTTTGGACAGGACTGTCAAAAGAAAAATATTATATCATCTATAACCACATGCAAGACCCCTCATACTGCATTAGGAGTTTATTTAATAAAAGCTCGAACTGGAGACTCCCATGGAAGAATCGCCTCACTTTTATGTCTGACTAAATCTAAAATCACTTTGCTCAATGTAGCCAGTGAGGCACTGATATGTTTGTTTGTGCCTCTAAAAGAGGTATAAACCATATTTCAAGAGAAGAATTAATTAATCGAAATCTAATTATACCAGAGGGTTTATTCAGCCAGAGGTGAGAGTACCTATTGTAATTTGTGATGGTACCTATATATACCTACAAAAATCATGTAATTACCTGTTTCAAATACCGCTATTTAGTAAAAACCATTTTTACTTGTTGCCACTGATGGTCATATTATTGATATACTTGGGCCTTACCCAGCAACTGAGTCTGATGCAGTCATGAAAGGCTTGTTCCAAAATGAAAACAGAGATCTAAAGAAATATTTTAGAGTAAATGATGTTTTCATTTTGGAGGCTTTCGAGATGCACTCCCATTTTTAGATTCATTAGGGTACACAATATATAAACCTGAGTCACATGAACACGGGGAGACTCAGTTGCCAACTCTGAAGGCCAACAAATCAAGGTGTGTAACATTGTGCGGATGGGTGGTAAAACTAGTAAATGAGCGTTTCAAAAGAGACTTTAAATAATTCCGACAAGAATATTTTAATCTGGCTGCCACCCATCCGATGGATGACCTGCGGATTTGTGCTTTCCATCCAGAAATTGTTAAGGGGCCAGATGCAGAAATAATTTTAAATCGTGCCTTAGCAAGAATAGAAATGCCAAACATTTTGGCAGAACTAATAATAAATAATAGGATAAACAGATTTCGAGCCCATTATAAGAGTGGAATTTGGTACAGATAGAATCGGATCCAAAGTTTCAACCTAGTTTTAAGAAATGGGAAGCTTTTGAAACTTTGTATACTCATATTCAAAATAAAACAAGTTCTCTGAAAGATAAACGTTCGGGGAAAAACACTTTAGATAATTTTAAATCTTCTCAAATGAAGTTACCTTCAATTAAATTATTGCAATTTGATGGTAGTGATCTTAGATCATGGACCATGTTTATTGAGTGTTGCGTTACATCAGATCTCGCTACTGATGAACGTTGGAGTGAAGAAAAATTCGAAGGAGAAAACGACTTCGAATTCACAGGAGTCCCTCAAATAAAATTAAATACCGAGGAACTAAAAGAACCGGCGGATTACTTTAAGGTATTTTTTATACTTTTTTGGAAAAAATTGTGGAAATGACCAATAATCACGCGATTTTTTTAAAATCGAGAATATCGAAACCTTTTAGCAGAATGAGGAATTGGAAGGATGTTAATGCTACGGAGCTTTTGACTTTCATAGCAATTTTGTTCTACATGGGGACTATAAAATTGAACAAAATTAATAATTATTGGGCAAAAAGCCATCTAGCGCAGTTTAACATTAGTCAGTATATGAGCCGTGATCGCTTTTTACTAATTTTAAGGGCTCTATATTTTAATGTTACCATGGATTCGTCGCAAAAATACTCAAAAGTTGATAGCTTAATAAGTTATTTTAATTCATTTATGAAGGAAATAGTGTATCCCACAAAAGAGTTGACAATTGACGAATCCATGGTTTTATTTCGGGGTCGGCTAGCAATACGCCAATACATAAAAAATAAGAGACACAAATTTGGCGTAAAACTTTATGTTTTAGCCGACCCTAAAGGCTTAGTCCATAAAATCCTAGTATACAAAGGTTCGGCAGATATTAAACTAGGAGGGATCGGCCACACAGAAAAAGTGGTCATGGAATTAATAAAAGATTATGTCAATCGTGGCCATTCGCTATATATGGATAACTTCTACAATAGATAGCCTAAGTCTCGCAGAGAAATTATTAAATAAAAAGACCCATTGCACGGGAACCCTAGGCGTAAATAGGAAAAAGAATCCTAAAGTTGTAGTAGGAAAAAAATTAACTAAAGGTAGTAGCATATATACATAGTCTGGCCATAAATACTGTTACAATTAAAAATAAGAAAGATATTACATTTGAATTTGGAATCTGTCATTTTTATACGATTGTACATTGGGTTTTCTAATTTTGGCGCCAATACATTGGACAATATTTTGCGATATTAAAATGGAGTGGGTTGATAAAGAGAACCGAATCGCTGTGATTGCATTACACAAAGTTGGTATGGAGCCGAATGCAATTTTTAAAACTCTCCATACGCTTGGTATTAATCAAATGTTTGTGTACCGGATTATTAATAGGTACAATGAGACCTCCTCTGCTTGTGACAGAAAAAGATCTGGCCGTCCACGTAGTGTTCGTACGAAAAAGGTGGTTAAAGCAGTAAGGGAAAGAATTCGAAGAAATCCTGTCCGAAAGCAAAAGATTTTATCTCGGGAGATGAAGATAGCACCCAGAACCATGTCGCGTATTTTAAAAGATAACTTAGGACTTGCAGCCTATAAGAGACGCACTGGTCATTTTTTAACTGATAATTTAAAAAAGAATAGGGTGGTAAAATCGAAACAACTACTGAAGCGGTACGCAAAGAGAGGTCACAGAATTTTTTTTTTACGGATGAGAAAATTTTTACAGTTGAGCAACATTTTAACAAACAAAATGATCGTATTTATGCTCAAAGCTCTAAGGAAGCTTCCCAATTAGTCGACAGAGTGCAACGTGGGCATTATCCGACTTCAGTGATGGTTTGGTGGGGTGTTAGCTATGAAGGAGTGACTGAGCCATATTTTTGTGAAAAAGGTATCAAAACATCGGCACAAGTGTATTAAGATACCATTCTTGAGAAGGTAGTTAAGCCCCTTAACAACACCATGTTCAATAACCAAGTATGGTCCTTCCAACAAGACTCGGCGCCGGGTCATAAAGCTCGGTCCACGCAGTCTTGGTTGGAAGTAAACGTTTCGGACTTCATCAGAGCTGAAGACTGGCCGTCGTCTAGTCCCGATCTTAATCCGCTGGATTATGATTTATGGTCAGTTTTAGAGAGTACGGCTTGCTCTAAACGCCATGATAATTTGGAGTCCCTAAAACAATCCATACGATTGGCAGTGAAGAATTTTTCCATGGAAAGAGTGCGTGCTTCTATTGATAACTGGCCTCAACGTTTAAAGGACTGTATTGCAGCCAATGGAGACCACTTCGAATAAGCTTTTTATATTTTAAATTGTTTTTTATTTATGTATTAAACTAACATACTGTAAAAGTAATAAATATTATTTGCAATAAAAAAAATATGTTTTTTCTTTGTGACAATATTTATGGCAAGACTAGGTAGATATAATAGCAAAAGTATATGTGTGTGCAAGTGGAAGGATAAAAGGGATGTGCTCACATTATCCACGGAACATTCCCCAAGACTGGTGGATGTAGTCAACAGGCGTGGTCGTGTCGTTAAAAAACCCGAAATCGTAGTAGAATACAATAAATATATGAAAGGTGTAGACAGACACGACCAAATGCTAGCGTACTACTCATGTGAGCACAAAAGTATTAGGTGGTATAAAAAAATAGGGATTCATATATTCCAAACCATGTTAATGAATTCCTTTTTTATGTATAAAAGAAGTTCAAACAGCACTATTTCATTAGAACAATACAGACAAAAAGTGCTGTTTGAACTTCTTCCACCCAAAGCTGACACATTTACGCCTCGACGTCAAAGAGCTCCATTAGCCCATATGCCAAAAGAACTGAACCGTGGCGAAAACGGGTGCACCAAACGGCGTAAATGTGTCAGATGCTGGGTTCTATACAAAAAAAGGAAAGACACTAAAGTATATTGTCCTGATTGTGATGTGGGCCTCTGTTTACCGTGTTACGGCCCACATCACAATCAGGACAATATAGTTAGTAGTAGCGTAGTAGACTGAATTTTGGAAATTCGGATCGGTTTTTATTTTGTTAAAGTTTATAAGTTAATTCAAAAGTATTTTGCGGCGAAATGCTCTAGTTCAAATGTTCTATATCGCGACGTACTATATGTTATGGTGAAATACTCTAGTTCGAACGTTTCTATTTGCGCGCAGTCACTTTGAAAAAAGCCGCCTCTGATTATGAACAAGCGACTTTCGGCTCTAACTCTAATACATAAAGTTGACAATTGTTTGCAATTTCAATTTGTATTTATATTTTTATTTCGGATTATAAAAGCGACGATCGTGCTTCGTCACGACACTCGTGACTCAATCAGTCAGTCAACGATTAGCGTTCGGAGAGATAAGTACATACTAGCTAGCGAATTGCGAATTTTAAACGAAGTGTTCAGTGTTCTACTGCTGTATTCTGATTGTATCTGTGTTGTACGTTTCTTCTTTGGAATAAACTCTACTACGTATTAGGTATTTCGACCCCACCATTCTGACACGTAACATTATTAATAAAGAAGAATGGAACGTTGGCTTAAAGGCGTTTAACGTGTTGCAACAGAATCTTCTAACGAAGCCGAATGTTCAAAAGCAGTACGCGGAGTATACAGCAATTCCCGATCAAAACGGTGATGCAAAGACGTCAAGCTCCACAGTTTCAAAGGTCTCATCATCAGAAGTATGATGAATTATATATCAGTTTCGGATTTGTTGATTCCAACGGCTCACCCCTCTGCAAGTTATGTAGTAACTAACTGTACTAACAAACTGTACATGAAAAGGCCACGGAGGCATCGTATTTAGTTAGCTATCGCATTGCACAAGCAGGTGAAGCGCACGCTATCGCTGAGAATTTAATAAAACCATGTGTGTTAGACATAACAATATGTATGCTCGATGATAAATCTGCAAAGCATCTTTCTACTGTGCCGCTATCAAACGATACTGTTTCACGGCGAATTCATGATCTGGCAAGCTACGTCAAACAAGAACTAGTTACACGTCTGCAAAAAACACGATTCGTCTTGCAAATGGATGAGTTGACTGATGTCGCTGGACCGGCTATCATGCTGGTTATCGTGAGATATCCATATGAACGTTCTTTTGAAGAAGACATGCTTCTTATTTTAATATATAAAGATATCTTATTATAGGTTCCTGTGGATGCTCGAGCATGTTGGCAACGAGCTCATTACAGAGTTCATCAAGCTGCTAATGTTCCTGCAATTGAACATGACGCTGCTCCTGAACAAGTTGTGCAAGAACCTGTTCACGAACATGAGAATGTACATGAACCTGTTCCCACTATTGTACTTGGACATTATAGTTATACTGCAAGCCACTGCTTTGTTCCTGAGTGTCTTAAAATGGAGCGGCTCAGAGTGCCATTATATTTAAGGAAAATAATACTTTCCGACTAAAAGGTATTTATAACATCAATCACGGATTTGTGAGCAACACAGCACTGTGTATAATTGGGAAATACTCAATGATTATGCGTTCATGACAGAATTTACTTCTACTGACGTAGAAGAAATGTTAGACCTGTTGGCGACTCTAAAACTGATAACTTCAACATTGAAGCAATTGAAAATATGGACAACAGTATGTGTCACTACTGGACTGGGTTGTCGATAATTAAATGATAAATGATTTTATACAATATAATATAAAATGCATTCACAAATTGTAAAATAAGAAAGAGTGCTCTAACGCTGTACTTAAAATCAGGAGTCATTCCGAATGGAAAGTATTTTTCAAATACATAGCAACTTCTGTCGTTAGAATGTATGTTCGGAAAGCAAGATATTGCCTAACATCTGTGTATGTACCTTTACATCTAGGTGTAGGACATTTACCACGGGAGGCACTGAGCTCACGAAATAATTTAATTAGGTTTATTTGGTACACAGTTAAATAACCCTATAGTGATAATGGATGGAACATATATTTATGTCCAAAAATCTTCCAATTACCTATTTAAAAAAAAAACGTACATTCTTCACAAATACCGCAATCTAGTCAAACCATTCATGATTGTAGCGTCTGATGGTCATATTTTAGACGTTATGGACCATACCCAGCAACTACATCTGAACAACTAATGTGAACAACTTTTATTATTGGGCTAACTCTGATATCGCGTAAAATAATACGGTTGCTTCATACATTTTGGTCGAGTAGGTATTGAACTTTTGTATGGAACAGCTGATAATTTTTTCATGATTTCACAGTTAGTCCTATAACAAAAGTTGTTCACATTGATGAGTACTTCCACCCTTGCAAGTATTGCCAGTGATAACAAAATCACCCAGTATACATCTATGAGTAGGGCTATAAAATAGGGACTGACTTTGGCTCATTCTTGCATAAACATATTAATCATTCTAGTACCACCATTATATGCCAGACCAGAAGCATCTTATATACAATTAATAAATAAAATTCTGCAATCTAAATTTGATAGTCAAATTATAATTTGTAATATTAATTGGCCATGCACTCAACTGAAATTTGAATAATTTCATATCAACAAACTTTAAGCATGATCAGTTTCGAAACCTTTTCGCTTGCAAGCAGTATTCATAGCTTGCCCCGCCCATTATGATGTTGTCCAATGAGAAGAAAACTATTTGTCGAAACAATAGACCTTTTTTGTAAAACCATTTATTATTATTGCTTTAGTCAGTTTGTCTGAATCTTACGCATCATTCAGTTAGTTGCATCTTACGCACTATCCGCGACGTTTGTATCTAGTGATTTGTGTTTACTTGATAGCCATGAGTTCGCGTTGGAACCTGAACAGTTTGGAACGCACGTGCATTATTCACATGCGAGATGAAGGAGCTAATATAAGACCAATAACTCAAGAGCTGAATATGTCGGTGAGTGATAATAATTAAGGTTTTCTTATAAATGCTCATTACACTTAGGTATTTTAACGAGTCAGTCCCTAACTCGGTATAAACTTGTAGTATTCAACATGAAAATATAATGTAGAGCATTATCTTTAATAAACTGAATAATTTAAATATTCTACAACTTTAATTTTTTTTACCGAACATGTATTCTGTTTTTTTTTAGTTTATGAAAGCACTCTCCCATTGTTTGTTTGCTCTTTTTTTTACAGAGAAATACTGTCCGGCTGTGGCTTAGCCGCTTTGACAGCGAGGGACACATTGAAGCTAGAGCACGTGTCTCGCGACCACGGATCATCACGCAAGAGCGCTTGGAGCGAATGGTAACGACTTATGAACAGGAGCCATTTACTCTTACCCGAATGATTGCAGCTATTACAAGCCATTCGAATGGCGTTACGTCGGGCAGGCATTCGACATAGGAAACCGGCCAGAAAAATTATATTATCAGATGCTCACAAAGCGGCTAGAGTCCGTTTTGCTCGAGATTACAGGGATTTCGATTTTTCACACGCTATATTTTCTGACGAAAAAACATTTAAATCCAGCCAGATCGGTCGTCGGCACTTATGGCGTGTGAACAATACACGCTACGAGTCAAAGAATGTAGTCCCTAACAGTGAGTCCGGCAGAGTAGTGGTCAACATGTGGGCCTGGATGAGTGCAGGGGGGCCTGGAGAGCTCGTCTATATTCCTGACAGAGCAAACGACGCAAATTATTTGGAATTGCTACAGGATGTAATGGTTCCGACAGTGAGAGTGGTGTATCCGGACCAAGAAGTTCCAGAAATTGTGTTTATTCAAGATAATTGCCCTATACACCGCTGTCGCTTGGTTGAAAATTGGTTCCAGCAGCAACCTAATTTGCGCACGGTTCCGTGGCCGTCTCGATCTCCGGACCTAAACCCCATTGAAAATTTATGGGCAATAATGGTTCAGAGATGGGACGTTGGGGCCGAGAGAACAAAAGAAGCTCTCGTCGCACATGTTGACCAGGTGTGGGATTCACTTAGGGACTCCAATCTTTGCGGAATACTTGTAAGATCGATGCGAAGCAGGTGTGACGCCGTTATACTTAGGCGGGGCACTCACTAAATATTGATTGTTTTTTAATTATTTTATTTTATGTAGCAGTAAGATAGTTGGTAAGGTTTTTTATTTATTTTGTTTCTGGTTGATTTAAACTATAGGTAGATATATCTTATTATAATGTATAGTTCATTGTAATGTGAGGTGTCCCTCCGCTTATTAGAGCCATCATTGTATGATTTTGGTTTCTTTTAAATATTATTTTATTTTATGTAGCAGTAAAATTGTAGTAAGGTTTTTTATATTGTTTCTTTAATTTGCCGGTTTCCTTTGATAAGATAATATAAATTTTCTGTGTATAGTATTTACTAATATTAGGCTAAAGCATAGGGTTAATTTTGTATTATATTATTATTTTTGTAGTCTGTTGTGTTGTGTTGCGTTGTAGAAAATTAATTGAGTAAAATGGTCGTTGTAGTAGACGTCGTCAATTTTTTATCCAAGAGCGACTTCCAGCTAATAGCTGCTGGAGAAGCTGTGTGGCCCTGGAGCAGCGTACCACATTTCATTAGAAATTATGCATGTGACCAGTGTGGGCGCCTTGCAGCAAGTGGAGCAAACCCACTAAATCATATTATCATTGATTGCCATGACGTTTTAAGAATTGTCACGCTTATAAGTATTAATTATTTCTGGTGCGTGTGTGGTGGTTGCCTTTACGACCACTATCCGCCAGATGAGTGTTGGATTTGCGCATCACCTTAATTTACAAAGGTGAGTTGATTTACAACTAATAGGTATTATTGCATGCTATATTTTGATGAAAATTGGCAAATGGTTAGCTAGATTGATTGTTTTTTAATTATTTTATTTTATGTAGCAGTAAGATAGTTGGTAAGGTTTTTTATTTATTTTGTTTCTGGTTGATTTAAACTATAGGTAGATATATCTTATTATAATGTATAGTTCATTGTAATGTGAGGTGTCCCTCCGCTTATTAGAGCCATCATTGTATGATTTTGGTTTTTTTTAAGTATTAATTTATTTTATGTAGCAGTAAAATTGTAGTAAGGTTTTTTATATTGTTTCTATTTAATTTAAACTAATAAGTAGATATATCGTTTTATTATGTATAGTTTATTGTGTTATAGTGAGGTTAGTTGTTTGTCTTTTAAATTTAAGTATTGTAGATTTTTTTATATTATATCGGGAATGAGTAGGTTGATGAAATAATTCAATCTTATTTGCGGGTTTTCCTTCAGCTACTACATAAGACAAAATAGTTTTTCAGTCGTATTCATTTATTTATTAGCATTCCATAATTCCATATATTATTTTATTTATACTAGAGGTCGCCCGTGATCAAAATTCGACCATAATAAACAAGAGAGTACTTATATGTATAGAATGTAAAGAAAATCACTTTACTCATATACGAACTCTTTTCTTTATCTGTCATTGCCGCGTTATTTAAAGCACTGACACTATGCTCAATTTCATACTCCTCCTTCCGTTAAGTTTTTGCTTCACGTAGTAATATTATTATTATTATGATGAATTATCTGTGTTAATAGAATCTGTAATTTAACATTGACTTAAGTAGGTATAGTTAGTATTATTTTCGAATGTTTAAAAAGTATTTACAATAATTGTATAAAATAAACAAAATAGAAAATATCCTATTGATTAAAAATGTAAATAAATAAATTATTACGATTTGTCTCAAATGAATAAATTATTGATAAATCAACCACTTGTAGTTTCCATACTTAGCTTAAGTTTCCCCATGCATTCCGAGACCACTTTTTTGTATTACGAGTAGGTAAATCAGCACAAGAGAGGTTTTAAGCCACCTACTTCAAGGTGATATTTATGTTATTGTTGAATTACGTAATAGGTTTTAGTGATAAGTTTTAAGAATGTGGAATACTTCAAAAAAGTTACCCTTATAACTTTTTCAAATAGCATATCTTAAGTTACCTACAGTCTGTTGTGTTGTGTTGCGTTGTAGAAAATTAATTGAGTAAAATGGTCGTTGTAGTAGACGTCGTCAATTTTTTATCCAAGAGCGACTTCCAGCTAATAGCTGCTGGAGAATCTGTGTGGCCCTGGAGCAGCGTAACACATTTCATTAGAAATGATGCATGTGACCAGTGTGGGCGCCTTGCAGCTAGAGTCCGTTTTGCTCGAGATTACAGGGATTTCGATTTTTCACACGCTATATTTTCTGATGAAAAAACATTTAAATCCAGCCAGATCGGTCGTCGGCACTTATGGCATGTGAACAATACACGCTACGAGTCAAAGAATGTAGTCCCTAACAGTGAGTCCGGCAGAGTAGTGGTCAACATGTGGGCCTGGATGAGTGCAGGGGGGCCTGGAGAGCTCGTCTATATTCCTGACAGAGCAAACGACGCAAATTATTTGGAATTGCTACAGGATGTAATGGTTCCGACAGTGAGAGTGGTATATCCGGAGCAAGAAGTTCCAGAAATTGTGTTTATTCAAGATAATTGCCCGATACACCGCTGTCGCTTGGTTGAAAATTGGTTCCAGCAGCAACCTAATTTGCGCACGGTTCCGTGGCCGTCTCGATCTCCGGACCTAAACCCCATTGAAAATTTATGGGCAATAAATGGTTCAAAGATGGGACGTTGGGGCTGAGAGAACAAAAGAAGCTCTCGTCGCACATGTTGACCAGGTGTGGGATTCACTTAGGGACTCCAATCTTTGCGGAATACTTGTAAGATCGATGCGAAGCAGGTGTGACGCCGTTATACTCAGGCGGGGCACTCACTAAATATTGATTGTTTTTTAATTATTTTATTTTATGTAGCAGTAAGATAGTTGGTAAGGTTTTTTATTTATTTTGTTTCTGGTTGATTTAAACTATAGGTAGATATATCTTATTATAATGTATAGTTCATTGTAATGTGAGGTGTCCCTCCGCTTATTAGAGCCATCATTGTATGATCTTGGTTTCTTTTAAATATTATTTTATTTTATGTAGCAGTAAAATTGTAGTAAGGTTTTTTATATTGTTTCTTTAATTTGCCGGTTTCCTTTGATAAGATAGTATAAATTTTCTGTGTATAGTATTTACTAATATTAGGCTAAAGCATAGGGTTAATTTTGTATTATTTTGGTTTTTTTAAAGTATTAATTTATTTTATGTAGCAGTAAAATTGTAGTAAGGTTTTTTATATTGTTTCTATTTAATTTAAACTAATAGGTAGATATATCTTTTTATAATGTTTATTGTGTTATAGTGAGGTTAGTTGTATGTCTTTTAAATTTAAGTATTGTAGATTTTTTTATATTATATCGGGAATGAGTAGGTTGATGTAATAATTAAATCTTATTTGCGGGTTTTCCTTCAGCTACTACATAAGACAAAATAGTTTTTCAGTCGTATTCATTTATTTATTTGCATTCCATAATTCCATATATTATTTTATTTATACTAGAGGTCGCCCGTGATCAAAATTCGACCATAATAAACAAGAGAGTACAAGTAACGGCACGAAACTCCAGGTTTAACCGTTATTGCGCAGAAGTCTAAAATTAGGTGTCGGAGGGACGCTACAGGGACGACGGGATCGCGGGACGCGGCGTGCTAGGCGCGCATTGGCTAGCCAGTCGTACTCTGCCTCCCGCGCTCATACGACACTCCGCAGACTTCTAACCGTACAGTCGCGTTCAAAAGTATATTGTTCATTATTATTGTTTCTTTTTTAAGTTTGAGTTCGTTTGTTATTGTTATTTTATTTAAACTGTGAATATGCCTAGAAGAAATACTGTTCTAAAAAGACAGGCACGAAAAATGGTGTATGACGTACATTGTTTTCTTAAAAGAGAAACCAATGAATTGCTTGATTCTTTAAATCAAATAAAAAGTGAGATTACTGAAGCAACGAGTATTTTGCTCAGCCATTCAAATAGCAGCACAATAACAGAAACTGCAGAAACTGTTAAGAATGGGAACATGAAAATAAATAATATCATTAGTTGTTTGCGTAAAATCCAAAAAAGGACAGCGGAGGCCACAAAGACGTCTGTTACAACTGTAAGTAATATCACCGCTCAAGCCAACAGCTCCGATTTGTTGACAGTTTTCAGAACACCTGGCAAAAAACGATCCAGAGCAAAACCGGTCACAGAAATTGATAACTTCGACCAAGGCGTGATTAAGAGGTGTATACATAATTATCACAAGTTGAATAATGAGCTTCCCACCGTCAGAAAGCTAAAACAGAAGCTAGAAGAAGATATAAACTTCAAAGGCTCAGAACGGAGTCTTCGACGAATAATTAAGAGTTTGGGGTTTCGATGGAAAAAAACGGAAAACAATCGAAAAGTGTTGATTGAGACTTCAAATATTCGTTTGCAACGAATTGAATATTTGAGAAAAATTAAAAAATATCGCCAAGATGGACGGCCTATTATATATACGGACGAATCGTACGTAGATTCGTCACATTCTACGCCAAAAGCCTGGACCGATGGTAGTGCAAAGGGCTTAAAAAAACCCATTTCAAAAGGACAGCGAGTTGTGATTGTCCACGCGGGGTCTGAGACTGGGTTTGTGCCAAATGCATTACTGATATTTAAAGCGGGTACCAAATCAGGCGACTACCACGACAATATGAACTATGAGAACTACGAAAAATGGCTCAGAATACAATTGATGCCCAATTTACCACCTCATTCCGTCGTGGTAGTCGACAACGCGTCCTACCATAACAAGCAGTGGGATATCGCACCAAACTCAAATTCCAAGAAAGCTGAAATGCAGGCTTGGCTCACCGAAAAAGGCATACATTACGACGAAACGCTCCTGAAACCTGAGTTATACAATTTGATCAAGGCAAACAAGGAAAGCTTCAAAGCATTTTCGATTGACCGAATCCTAGCCGAACAAGGCCATGAAGTGTTGAGATTACCTCCATACCACCGAGATCTCAATCCAATCGAAATGGCATGGTCTGATATAAAACAATATGTAGCCAGCAAAAATGTGAAATGGAATGTTACTAAATGTATAGACCTGATTCAAGAAAAAGTTTTACTGATGGGTGCATGGAGTTGGGAAAAGTTATGCTTAGCGGTCTCGGCTGAAAACCTGCCACGCCCCTTGGAGCCACAACCAGGGCCAAGTGGCACCGGTTCGGCAAAAAGGGTGCGGCCTGATGATACGGCCCTGATGCCGAGTGCACTACAGGGGGACCCTAAACGTGTGAGAACCCAGTCGGCCCAAGGGGAGCAGAGGACCTACGCGCAAGCCACGAAGGACATTCCAGCGCGACTGGCCGTAGCAATCTGCCTCTCACCCCCGACGAGAGATATGACCACTGATGAAGCGGAACACATTAAAGGGACACTTGAAGACATGGTAATGGACACGGACCCTACTACACCACTCCCGGCCTTCCGCGGCTACCCACGGATAGCGGACGGCACTGTGCAGATGTAGTGTGAGGACTGTACAAAGAACAACATAAAAAGTATAGTATTGATATGATACTTTCAGAACATAATCATAGCGTACTGCGATTGCCACCCTACCATCCGGATTTAAATCCTATAGAAATGGCATGGGCGGCAATCAAAGGATATATTGCTAGCAAAAATATTACGTGGAATGTGACTAACGTAATAGAGTTAGTAAAGGAAAAGGTAACATTAATGGGTGCTGATGAATGGTCCAAATTATGCGAAAAAGTGAAAAAAATTGAGGCTGACTATATCAAAAGTGACCATGTAGTCGATTCAGTCACTGAACAATTTATAATTTACGCTAGTGACGACAGCGACACCTCGGACAGTGGGAGTGACGAGAGTAATATTGAGGATGGGGAGCCAACTCCTTCCATCAGCTCAACTACTACTGCTAACATCGATTTGATAACAGGGCAGCATATGTTAACGACAGTTACAATATTTTGTTTTATAATTAATGTCTTAACCTTTAACTGTATATATTTTATTTATTATTCCTCCTCCTCTTTCACGAACTCCTCTCCTTTCTTTAACTTTGTTCTCAACAGTCATGTTTAAAAATAAATTATGGCAAAAACCACAAAATAATGACGGAATAAAAGTGACCATTTTTTTGTTGCACTAAGTGTAGCATGCGCGAACTTTCCCCCACTACGGCAAAACATTGCCAAGTTACGTGCCGGGTACTGTACATCGTAAAATAGCTTCGTTTCGCTGCAACTTCAGTGCATAGACATTGTTTGTTTTGGATTGTTTGAGTTGAAAGAAAAGTTTTGTTTGTTGTCGATTCTTTGCAATACTTACTAGATAGTAGATTTGTGTTTAAAAATGGAAGAAATAGTGCGTTGTGAGGATATGAGGTGTATTAAAGCGTTACTCGACCAGGGCAAGGTAAAATCTTTGACTTTTTCTCAAAAAAAAGTTTTGATAACTTCACCAAAACCAACGCCTGACCTGTGTATTTCTCAGAGCAAGGGACACAAAGGTAAATTCAGTAGATCTATTTATAAAACAAATTGGATTGCGGGCTGTTCTCATTTGAACAAGTTGTTTTGCTGGAGCTGTTTGTTTTTCTCGAACGATACAAATGTTTGGAATACGTCCGGTTATGACGATTTAAATAATCTATCTAGAAGTAGTATGCCTTCAGTGTGCTTTGGTTAACTCGCCTCAAGGACCCTCAAGGAGCAAGTGATAGTTGAAGATTAAGATTACAGATTGAAGAAATAACAAGATGGATTTTACGTCAAACGGCCCAACCTATAGGTTGGGCTTGCCCTAATCTAAAGCCCTAGGCACGCCACTGGTGACTATATATATAGACCATATATGCCAGAAACATTGTTAGAAGGTGAACACCAATTAACAACTGCTCAAGCGAATCGAGGCCGTTAACGGTCATTGAAGAGATTTGTAACTATTAAGACAGGAGTAATTTCATCCATACAACACTAGTTGCAGAATTACCAAATAGCTGCAGCGTTGTTGAATGGGTTTGGTGTTCGGTTTGAGAACAATGTATATTCAACTGAAATACTTGTGATAATACAAGAAAGAATGCAATTAGAAAATAATTTGGCAAACATGGTGGAGGCCCCTAATATGAATAGACGATCATCACATTTAGAAAACATATGTGCTAACCAAAATAATCTTTCCTGTTTTCCAACATTGGAATTTGTGAGACGGTCGCTTCGATACGGTCTAATATTCTGGGGAAATGCGACAAACAAGGAATGTCTTTAAGGCACAAAAAAAATGTGTTCGAGCAATGTTCCATCTGCGTAGCACTGATAGCTGTAAGCCATTATTTAGGGAACTTAAAATCTTAACCGTTCCATGCATGTACATTTTTGAAACTGCATTGTTTGTCAAATCTAACCCAAGCTCATTTCAAAATATGACGAATTTAAGAAATCAAGACAAGGTATGCGCATATCCTTGTAGAACTGCTCAGATCTAAAAGAGTATTGTTGGTATGACTTCTAAAATATATGTATAATAAATTACCTAAGCATATAAGATGTGCAAATATTAATAACTTTAAAATTAAATTAAAACAATTGCTGTATGATAAGACATACTATACAGTGGATGAATTTTTCAATGATAAATACATGTAAATGTCGGTGCAATGCTGGTATTCTGGCTGAGCTGAATAATTGCGATTTACTCGATGTGTTTGTTCCGATTTATTTATAAGCTTACCGATCATGTTTGTTTTGTCTTGTTTTTTATTATTAACCTAAATAATTGAATAGATATTTTTAATAATGTAAATGTAATAATGTAATTTATTTATTTATTTATTATATGTAATCTATGATAATTTTTGCATGCCTCTCAAAGGCAGAATATAGTGAGACTAATATTGTGTACCACCTACATAACCTGTATTCTGTGCAAATAAATAAATTTGATTTGATTTGAGAAATCACTAATTTGATTCCATTCGCCTTGGGGACGTAACAAATTAAGGCTTGGGCGAAGCCATGAGTCAAAATGAATATAATCTAAGAGGAGGTAGCGAAACTAAGACCCTAATAAGAGGGAAAATTTCCGTCATATATCACGCAAACAATATTATGTGTACATCTCAATTGAAAATAATGTACCTGGCAGAACCAGCATACTGGAATATTGTTGTAGTTGCCTAGTTGGTCGGCGCGGAGCACTGTAGGCTGCTTTGCCCACACTATAACTATAGTATGGTATCTAGGATGGGCCAGACAAAGAATATATTACAGCACCAGCAGGTTTCTTTGATGAAATAATTGTACAAGATGATGATGAGGAATAAACATGAATGTGTAACGAAATGATTTTTTATTAAAGTATCCTTGCATTATAATAACCTTCACATCATGTACTGGGCATATGCGATAGACTTTCGATTCGACAGGCTGTAGTAATTTATGAATAATTGCGCTTGTATTTCTGGTAGGTATACTGGGTGACTTTTTAGTAACTGGCAATACTTGCAGGGGTGGAAGTACTCATCAATATGAACAACTTTTACTATGGGACCAACTCTGTCTGTCTTAACTAGACCAGATATAACTTACTCTGTAAATTTCTCAAGTCAGTTTAATAATTGCTATACAGGTGAGCATTGGCATTATGCCAAGAGTCTTAAAATATTGAAAGAAAACCAAATCTTTTGGTATCAAATATTGTAAGAATGGAAATTCTGAAATTAAGGGCTTTGTCGATGCTGATTGGGCAAATAATACATTAGATAGACTTATACTGGATTTTGTTTCTTGTTATCTAATGGAGTAATATCTTGGAAATGTAGAAAGCAAAAAACTGTTGCTCTTTCGAGCTGCGAAGCTGAATACATGAGTATTTCAGAAGCTTGTAGGGAAGCAATATATTTAAAAGCTTTGCAGTATGAACTAACAAACACATGGTACACATTGAGTTTATTTAATGATAATCAGAGTGCAATAAAGGTTTCGACAAACCCTATATTTCACAATAGATCAAAACATATAGATGTGAAATATCATTTTATTAAGGAATGTGTTTCAAATAATACGGTTTAACTACACTATTTGTCAACAATTGATATGCCAGCTGATCTATTAACAAAAGGTTTGTGTGTAAAGAAACATTATGCTTTTATGGATTTATTAGGTGTGGTACCTATATAAATTGTTAAATACTGGTTGTGATTATTAGATATAGTGGGGGTGTTAAATTATATCTATATAATCTTGTTACTACTAGCGACATCTAGATCTATTGTCGTTCTTATAAGTATATATTGTCTGTGTCATTCTGAATAAATGTAGTTGCACTTTGAAATACCTACAACAGAGTTGTTTCATTATAAAATCATAACAGGTTAATAAAAGGGAATGCAGGTGAAACTGCAGGGCAGAAAGCAAGTGACACCCCAAAATTTATAAAAGCTTTTGAAAAACAACATTTTATACTCATATTTAAGTAGAAAGGCATGGCAAGGCAATCATCAAAAGACCAGTCAGACCAGATCTGCTCTCTAATGATCTAATTCAATGGAAAATTCACAGAGAAGAACAAAACATACAAATAAAATACAATAACAACCCATCATCAACACCTTTTTCTAATGCAGATATGCACTAGACAATTATATTGAAACAAAATAACTCAAGACAGACAAATACCTACTGTTAGAATTCAATAACCCTAAGGCTACTCTTTGATCCAATTATCGACATTCACACCTCGATCGAATCGGACAAATACGCTTATACCTAGCCACGATAATAGTTTTCTAACAACTGAATTCCTATTCATCGTAAAACGAGAAGGAACATCAGCACATTTATAACCAAGTAGCAAATCAAATTCACAACCATATTTTTATACCTACCAACCTATAACTTTGATTCAACAGTGCAGAAATTCGTGGCATGGCAACCATTTCAACACAAAAAGAACGAGAAAACAATGAACGATCTGAGTTTGAAAACCCACCAATTTTTTCTTCAGCGATACCAATCTGCTGGCCAGTTATGGCTGCCAGCTAATTTCAGCCAAACTCCAAACAAATAGGATTTAACCATTCCGGTGTCCATGATCGCAACTGGATAAAACCACAACCAACAACGTTGAGGATGATAATAAAACCTATTTAATTTATTATTTTAAATAAATCAAACTGCCTGCGTGTGTTCACGACTACTGAAACTGAACCATACCTAGATGAATATATTATAACTGGCAAAGTAACGCACAACAAAGAGTATTAATCACTACGTAACAGTGTTGCCGTTTTATAATTTAGAAAAAGACCAACTTTTCGCCAGAGATATGCTAAAAAATGCTAAGTATAAATTTTAAAGTGCTAAATAAAATGCCAATTTAATTTAAAGTATTTATTAATCAAAAAACAAAATCTTAGTCTTCTATTTCGAAGAATATCTGAAGGTCATCAACAGGTTCGTCTTGTTGTGACGTTGACGAGCCACTTTCATCAGTCACTGCATGCTCTTTAATACCCTTAATGAGTTTCAGCACATCATCAGGAATATTATAGGAAAGACAAAATGAACTGAACTTAAGCATAAACAATCGACTAAACCGAATACCGTTAAATTGAATTACACCGAACTATCGCTCGAACGTGCAAGATGATATCTCTGAACGATGCTCGGGATTTCCCCATAAAGTGTTGCCATAGATGATAGTCCAAAATAACATATTTGTTTGATCGTTATTATAAAACTACGATCTTAAACCTCTAGGTTGCTTGGCAAACAAAAATGCTAAAATAATGCAATATGCTAAGTTTAAATTTAACATGCTAATTATGGTAAAAATATGCCAAATTTAGCATTAAAATGCCAAAACGGCAACACTGCAACGCAATAGTAGCCAACCAAAGAGAATAAATAAAAATAAAATTATAGTCGTACACTAGGATTGTACTAGACTTAAAAGAAAAAGAGAAGAGAAGTTTTTATTGAGAATATTAAGTTTTTATTACAAATGGCACATTCGCCATTCCAATCGGAGAGGAAGAGTTAGTCGCAGAATTAATTTGCCGCGATCGTGTACCAATCTCGCCTCATTCCAAATGGAAGACTGAAATGAGAAAATAGGAGCCAATCTATTCAGTAGACCACTCAATCGGTTTATCTACCCGATCGGGACCGCAACCGAGCAGGTCTTTTCATTTTACACTCGCACAAACAACACAACTGACTAACTGACTACCAATGAATACCTACAAAGAGTATGAAAATGCAACAGCTCGAGAAAGAATACACATGTACCAAGGAGTTGGCAGTTATTTAATATTAATCAATATGATAGAAAGTTTATATTTCCCATGACACTAAGAGAAATTCATAAAATTTGTAAATGCCGCTAAGTATACTACATTTCTGCTAGGGTTTCATTAAATCCTATTAAAAACTGTCAAAATTTTAAACCTGCTAAGCCCTAAATTAGTAGCCTTAAACTGCTAAAATCGCAGGATCCTGCTAAATCTGGTCACACTAAGGAAACAGTGCTAACAGGGCTGCCATTTAAAAAAAATGATTGCTGTTTTTCCGATGTCAGTTTGCCGTGTTTTAGGGTACTTAATTTTATATTCTTTTCCTACTGTTTCTATTGTTATAGTGAGTAAATAAAAAATAAAAAATACGTGTGGCACTCGGGGACTGCCGCGGTAAAGCTATTGCATTGCATTTTTTTATCAACTTATGCAATTATAATTATTTATTTATTTTTATTTAGGCAGATTTTTTTCCTTTTTTTTTTTCTCTTCTTTTCCTTTTTTTTCTTTGATATTAATAGATACCTATACACCTATATACCTTCTCACAAACAGCATGTGTGGGAGGTGTTAGGTTTTTTCGTTACGGTTTTTTTTTTTTTTTCAAAATTTCTTGATTCAGTCTCAAACCCCGAAGCCAATACAATAGCCAATATAATAAATATTCTGGAACATTACTCACATACGGCCATCTGACCCCAACTAAGCAGAGCTATGGAAGCCAGATAACTGATATACTACATATACCTACTACTTTTCTTTTGTAAATACATACATATATAGATAATTACACCCAGACTCAGAACAAACAGACATGTTCATGCACACAAATGTTTGTCCTGAGTGGGAATCGAACCCACGACCTCACCCACGAACACAAGATCCCTCGGGAACGTGGTGAAACCACGCGGAAAAGCTAGTCGGATAATATTTTTCCGAAATTTCCGATTTTGCTTAAAACCACACACATTAAATAAACCACAACCAAATATCGTATCGCCGATCGCGCGCATTTGTAATGTTAATTTCGTATGTTGGTGCGTTTTGATACACAAAAAAAATATATTCTGTACGTGGTTTTGTTTATAGTCTACGATGAGATAGAAAATATATTAATATATAAAATATTAAACCACTTTTAATTTTGTTTACTACATTTAATGTAAAAATCGTTATGAAGATGATTTTTACTAGTAACAGAACTAATTTCAAATAATATAAGAAAAATGTGTCTGATTTCTAAATATACTGATGGAGTTGCCAAGTGCTGCAAATAATAGGTTGGTAATGCTTATTAGGTACCTAGAGGTAATTCATTCTGGCAGCACTGGCTGGCTGGCTGTCTGTCAATCATAAAACGTAAAACTCTCTTTGTAGGAATTGACATTGAAAAGAATCGATGATATAAAAATCGATTTTTCTCTTTACAATAAAAATTGATTTGTGAAAAATCGACTTAAGAAGAAAAAAATTATCGGTTTTTTTCACTCAATGTCACATCTGTGCATGGTTGCCACCTAAATCATCTTGTCACTTGATCCAGTGTAAAATATCGCTAGAAGAAAACCCTTAAAAAGATGCGAAACTATTTTACATACATACACAGCACAAATGTTGCCATCTTTTGATAGACTAGTTTATTTTAGTTAACTTACTTCGTATTTTTTCCTTCGTTGCACAGAAATCGAGTTAAAAAATGTGTGAATTATATAATCGATTAATAAATAATCAATGATACGACAAAAAATATCGATTAATATGATAATCGATTACATTTTCAGGCTACTCTCTGACCCAACCCAATCAATCAATTCAATTTCAATAACAAATATCAATTTACAGAATAAATTGGAATTGGATTGGACAGACTCTCTATAAATAATACAGAGGTATCCCATAAAAATTGTAAGAAGTATGTATACAATGAATTATACTATTATGCGAAGTATCATTGTTTGTTTGTGGTTATTTGAGTGAATAACATTCTTGAGGATTCTTGTTTCCAGAGTCTATAAGAAATTAATAACAATTTATGTAATCGGTATATGTTATATACTAGCTGTTCCCCACAGTTTTAACCCGCATGCCCGGGATAAAAAAATAGGCCTATAACCTTCAAAGTTTTAGTTACAGTTTAGTTAGTTTATATTAGTATTATAAACCGCCCCTAAGGCTACTCTCTGACCTTTTAATCTTTACTCTGCTTTTCTTCCTTTATTTTTATTTCATTTCATACTTAATTATATTATTGGCAGAGTCATTGTTGACATAATGGAGCCATAAACAAAATATAGGACTTGGAAATAAACTAAAATGTCCTGTGAAGTTAGCGAAGAGGATTCATTATTAATGCACCATGAGCAGCAAGATTTATGTTCTACACGGTTGCCTTATAGGCAAGGCAGAAAACTCACTGCGGTAAAGGTTGGTTCTAATGAAAAACTTATATTTTTTTTTATATGTTGACTCGTGAATAAAATAAGTTTTTTTTTTTTCAATATAACGATACACTTGGGAAAAAAAAGATGTTCAATCAGTGAACATCTTTTTTTTATGTAACAGACATCTCAAAACTACCTACAAAAAATAATAGAATGCCAGGAATCATGAGTCAAGTTATTAATTTACTACCTTTATATTCTTATCTGTCAAACTAATCACAAGATTATAAATTCACTGATATGATTGGCTAGCTGTTCCCAGAATAAAAAATAAAAAAAATCATAAAATTAGAAGTGATCCTTAGGGGAGGCCTATGTTCAGCAGTGTCTTGCAGCTGAGATGATGATGATGATGAACCATTAAAAGTATCCTATGTTACTCATTAGAACATCAGCTATCTGCCAGTGAAAGTTCTGTCAAAATTGGTTTAGCCGTTTCGGAGATTAGGTGAAACAAACAGAGAGATAAAATTTTAATAATTCATCAATTTAATTAGTTCTTTTGTTATTAGTACAGTATTACTTTTTGAATTTTGACATTACAAACTGACACTTAAATTTTATTTATATGAGATATAGATATATATACTGGGTGCTAGTAGTGAAGTACTCATCAATGTGAACAACTTTTATCATGGGGCTAACTCTGATAACGCGTAAAATAATATGGTTGCTTCATACATTTTGGTCGAGTAGGTATTGAACTTTTGTATGGAATAGCTGATAATTTTTTCATGATTTCACAGTTAGTCCTATAATAAAAGTTGTTCACATTGATGAGTACTTCCACCCCTGCAAGTATTGCCAGTGATAACAAAATCACCCAGTATATATAGATTTTCATAAAGAAATTATTTCAGAATTATATTACGTTATTATTTTTTAGGTTTACACTATATGTGATGAATCGAAACATTTGCTCATTTTCGGCGTCCCCGCTCTTAATCTGCGACAAGAGACAAAATCTTTGTTTTCCAAATTTGGAAAAATATTACTGTTTACTATAACAAAATATCCGGCGGAACAATTTACTGAAACATATCATGCCTTATTTGAGAGAATACAATCGGCTCGGATAGCTAAAAAGATGCTGGATACAAAAAATTATTACGGCGGGAATTTACATGTTTGTTATGCTCCCGAATTAGAAACATTGAATGAGACAAAAGAAAAATTATTGCAGAGGCAAAAAGATATTGCTTACAGACTGCGAAATTTAAAAAAAGAAGCAATTCACAACCAAAATAAATTGAATTTAGAATGCCGAATTCCAGATGGAAATATTAAGGAAGCAATTTCAAATAACATAGATATTGAGAAAAGAAATATAGTTAATGAAATTACAGATGTAATTGTTGAAGACAATATAAAATTGAATATGGGTGAAATAAATACTCTACATGTTGGAGGGCTAATTAAAAGAAGAAAACAAGAAGTTTGTATTGAAAAAAGATTTAAACCAACATTTTCCACAGACAATGTAGAAGTTGTAGATTGTACATCAACCGAAAAGGAAACTGTTACAAATATAAACGAAAGTCTAAATTACAATAATTTTGGTAATGAAATCATTAGGAAAATACCTGAAAAAGCAATTAATAGGATTAAGTTTTTCGTAGGAAATAAAGAAACATAATTTATTACGTTGTTTTTTTTATTACCTCTTACATAACACTACACTGTTTAAATTTTAAAAAAGTACTTATTTTTTTAAAAAGTAGTTAGCCAGTAACACTTTTTTAATAAATAGTAATTAAATTATTTACACATAAATACCTATTTATGATTACAAAACAGTTGATAAAATTATAACAGGAATACTTAATAATAAGATAGGTAGGTCATGGATCTAGAAAAAAAGGCGGACAGATGGCCCCTAAGAATATATTGAATGCACCAAAATGGCGACGGCGTAACTGTGTGTGTGTGTGGTTCGGAGCGTAATGGTGGGCGGCCGGCTTAGTGTGGTGTGAATGTTTGTTTTATGAGGTGGCATCCGCCGTTTTTTTCTAGATCCATGAGGTAGGTATGTTAATTTAAGATAAAATTAAAAATATTTTAGTTATGTGTCGGTAAGGAGTCCTTGTATGTGCGTATATAGATTACGTACTATTATAATTATAGATGTAAGGACAATCGAAGGGTCTATAAAAGACAAGATGAAACGACTTTCTTAAATTTATTTAGTTTTAAGTCACGGCTGAGAGCCCTCAGCGCTCGCCGTATAGTCCGCGTAACGGTGGAAGAAGGTCCCCTGGACCCACCACCTTTCTGTTCCAGTCCAAAAAAAAAAAAACTCTTTATTATCTTTCAGCGCCAGCCCCGGGGTAGAGGAGCGGTCATTCTTGGCGCCAAAAAACCAATATCGAGTGAAAAATCTTATTTTTATAAGAGAATTTGATTTCAGCAATAAAAGTTGAATTATGAAAAAAACGGCCAAGTGCGAGTCGGACTCACGCACCGAGGGTTCCGTACAAACTTTTAAGTAAGTATGTAAATTACAAAGAATTATTTTTTCTCAATATTTTGATACTAGCTTCCGCCCCGCGGTTTCACCCGCGTTCCCGAGGGATCTTGTGTTTTCCCGGGATAAAAAGTAACCTATGTTCTTCTCCATACCATAGGCTACCTACGTACCAAATTTCATCGCAATCGGTTCAGCGGTTTAGGCGTGAAAAGGTAACAAACAAACTCACTTTCGCATTTATAATATTAAATTTAGGATTAGGATTTGTTAGTAAAATATATACTATCACCAAATTTCATGTTCATAAGTCAATGGGAAGTTAAAATTTCTTCGGGACAAAATTGTAACACGACGGACAGACGGATACGTGAGTGACAGCAATAGGGCTCCGCTTGGACCCTTCGGGTACAGCAGATGGTCTCTGGTGTTCTATACAGGGCGCTAGGAACAGTGTGCCTCGCTGTATAACCTTTCGGACCGGGTAAATGTAGTCACTATAATAAATCTCAATAGTTTTGTGGAAGAAGTCTATCTACAAAACATAAATAATCAAAGATTATAAAGTTAATTGGAAGGACAGGTACATTCACATTATTACAGTAAATTATTCTTCCTCAAGGCATTCATCGGCGGGTACTTCTTCTTCCTCGTCGAATTCTCCATCTTCGACACCTATTTCCTGATGAATAAGACACTGGTTTTAAGTAATGATGTGGTAGAAAGTGGCATACAATGTCGAGAAGGTACGTACTCGTCGGCGGTGGGACAGGCGCTATAGGGTGTGACTATCGATCTAATTAAAATTTAAGAAAAAAAAAAAACAGTGTGTACTTTTACCTCTATGGTACGGTCAGCAACATAAGTAGCTGAACAGATACAAATTTACAAAACATGTGTACACTAAAACTATCCATGATGTATTTATTTATAGTATGTAGGTTTTTGAAGACATTATAACCGCGACGGGTGTGTGAGTTCTGACGAAATAGGAAACTTTGTGAATCAAACGATGAATGCAATTTAAGTCACTGTTTAATTACACAGAAACACATAAAATAAAAGATATAAGTACAACACAGTTTTACAAGTATCTGCTTGGTAACGCACGCGTACGACCAGAGCGTCTATACGTCGGTCCATTAGCGACTTGAACTCTTGCGGCAACTTGATCAGAGTCATATTGAAAAGCGCGCGGAATCAGATTGGGACGCTCTGCGCATGCGCGATTAGACGGTAAGGTTGGTACAGTGAGAGAGGTGTTGCCATTGTCATTTATAACAAGGGGCGACCGCGCTATAAGATACATTTTTAAAACACCACTTTACTTTATTTTTCCATATTATGGATACTTATAGTGTACAAGTTCTTTGTAGATTTGTATCTGTTCAGCTACTTATGTTGCCGACTGTACATCATAGATCGTAATGATACAAACACACTTTATTGTTCACACCCAAAATACAACACAGAAGTTACAAATTATAAAAAAAAACATAGTGAAAACAATAAAGGCGGCCTTATCGCTGAAACGATTACTTCCAGGCAACCTAGGGTAACAGGATATATACCTATATACTGGGTGATTTTGTTATCACTGGCAATACTTGCAGGGGTGGAAGTACTCATCAATGTGAACAACTTTTATTAAAGGGCTAACTCTGATATCGCGTAAAATAATACGGTTGCTTCATACATTTTGGTCGAGTAGGTATTGAACTTTTGTATGGAACAGCTGATAATTTTTTCATGATTTCACAGGTTGTTCATTTTGATGAGTACTTCCACCCTTGCAAGTATTGCCAGTGATAACAAAATCACCTAATAATTACTTTTGATTTACCTCATACTGTTGATATTCGGAGACGAGGTCGTTCATGTTGCTCTCGGCTTCCGTGAACTCCATCTCGTCCATACCCTCACCAGTGTACCAGTGGAGGAAAGCCTGCAAGTATTGAAATCTCGTCAAGTACCTCTGTAACTCGGTAACTCTGAACACACGCAGTATAGCGGTTCCGTAGTTATATATATGAGGCGGTAACAGTAAAAACGATATGCGTAGCATTTCAGTTACTAATATATTACTAAATGTCCCCCGCGTTCCCGAAAATAAAAAAGTGGCCTATGTCCCTCTCCTATATGGACTATCTGCCTACCACATTGCGATCAGTTCAGCGGTTTAGGCGTGAAATGGTAACAGACAGAGTTACTTTCAGCATCATCATCTCAACCGCAAGACGTCCGCTGCTGGACATATGGAAATTTCGCATCTATACCAATAAATAAAATTGAAGTGACTGTTTGTAATGTCAAAATAACAGATTTATACTAACTAAATGCATATAGTAATGCATAAATAAAACTTTTATTTTATCCGTCTATCGGTTTGTTCCGGCTAATCTCCGAAACGGCTGAACCAAAAATATAAGCTTGATATCGCTGGCAGTCCGACAGACGGGCATGACTAAACAAAATAGTGTTTAGGGTTCCTTATTTGACTAAGGAACCCCAAAATGGGTAGGTCAAATTACAATTAGTAATTCACCTACCTTCCGTCTAAACATAACGGTAAACTGCTCAGATATTCTCTTAAATATTTCCTGTATAGCGGTAGAGTTGCCCACGAAAGTGGCGGCCATCTTGAGTCCGCGCGGCGGTACATCGCATACGGCTACCTTCACATTGTTTGGGATCCATTCCACGAAGTAGCTGGTTGGAAAAAAAAAACAGTTTTATCCTCGAAACCAATGGTTACTTTAATCTATAAAACGACAAAGCAATCGGGGCTACCGTTTTTGTGCTCATCAGTTGGCGCCACTGTCGAGTAACATCCTGAAGTATAAATACCAAAGTTACGACGGGCGTGAAAACAATAAAAATACCTTAAACCGTACCATAAAAATATCGAACATGCCTCACTTTTACGCAATTCCGTTTTGTTTGGAAAAAAGGATCATATTTCCCATAATTTATCTCAGGTATTGCAAAATATTCACAACATTATTCTAATTAGAAATAAACGCGCGTAGCCCACACACAAACAGTGAAAATTGACATTTCGATCGAAGACCTCACGCTACACTAGCACCCATTTATTCAGCTTAGGCCATAGGAGCTCTAATTGAGCAATTATACGTAACTTTTCTGTTTCTTGTCGTTGCTTCAGTAGCTTCGACTTTCAAGTGCCCTCTTAGGCCTAAACTGGATAAATAGTTTTGATTTTTTTTTTTTTCAAAACAACAAGCATAAACATTAAAAAATATATCCTGTGAGGCTACATACCGCTAAGAAAATAGTAAAGAATTCCATTGAAATTAGCTCCGGTCTTTTGAAATTCTATAATACTTACGAGAGCCACGAATATTAAAAAATCAATCCATCCATTGCCTCTTAAAGCTGTCGATTTGTTCCATAGCCAAAGCCAATACTTGCAACACCAGGGGTATCACTCGCGTGTTGCCACTCTTACAAAATCTTCTCAATCTTCTTTAAGAACATGATGCTATAACAATTAGCTACATTACCTGGAGTTCTTGTCCTGCACAGTGAGCATCTGCTCGTCGACCTCCTTCATGGACATGCGGCCGCGGAAGATGGCGGCGACGGTGAGGTACCGGCCGTGGCGCGGGTCGCACGCCGCCATCATGTTGACAGGACTGAACATCTGCTGCGTCAGCTCCGGCACCGACAGGCAGCGGTAGCCCTCGCTGTTGCGGGCCGTCAGGGGGGCGAAGCCTTGTAGAACAACCGAGTTCTCATTGTGAGGTGTGAAATAACGACAGAACGACCGATATTCACGAGAATGACTGATTGTGTCACCTATGTACTACACGTTACTCCATAAAAACTGACTTATTATTTTTAACCAAACTTTAACGAAATTTTTAAAGTCAATCCTATACACCTTGGCATCGGGAAATCGGCAATCGGAGTCGTGTGGGTTCGATTCCCACCCAAGACAGACATTTGTGTGCATGAACATGTCTGTTTGTCTTGAGAAAAGAAAAAGTTTAATATTTCGTCTATCGATTATCAGGTTTCCATAGTAGTTTGAGATCAGATGGCTGTTTAAAAAAAATACCTCTATAGTTATTAAACATACCTGGCATAAAGAAATGCAGTCTGGGGAAAGGAACCATATTGACAGCCAGCTTCCTGAGGTCCGCGTTCAACTGTCCGGGGAACCGCAGACAGGTTGTCACACCGGACATTGTCAGCTACAATTATATTAGGATTTTAGAAGACCATCTTCTTCTTCTCTTGGAGAGAGATGGTACAATGAAGGGTCAGTGAAGGAAAACATCGTGAGGAAGCCAGCACGGTGGTAGGGTACTTTGTCTTCTGTCGTCATGTACTACCGGTGCTTTCTGGCAGTTGAATTTGAAAGCCAGTCGCCATGTATGCTTGTTAAAGGTTATACTTTTTTTTTTATACCACAAAGTCGGCAAACAAGCATACGGCCCGCCTGATGGTAAGCGGTTACCGTGGCCTATGAACGCTTGCAACATCAGGGTATCACTCGCGCGTTGCCGACCCTTCCCCCCTCTCCAATGAGCTCTAGCGACCTTACTCACGCGCAGGAACACAACTATCAGTTATTTGGCTGTGGTATTCTGTAAGGTGGAGGTACTCCCCCAGTCGAGCTGCTCTTTGAGCGACATATCGCTATGCTCTACCTCTCTCAAAATTACTCTCTCTTACTTTGGCAATACCCCTGGTATTTCTTATGTATATAGGCGACGGAGACTGCTTGTTTCTGACATACAAAAAGACAATATTCTGTACTGACTGTAAGTAAGTTCAAGTTGATAAAATGATCCAATTACAGTGAAATTGTTTAAGTTTGAGCGCCAGTTATCTTCTAGCTTTCCACCTTCGACTACATCGAGTTTAATTTAAAGTTCCCCCTTATTCAGACCTGCTCGGTTGCGGTCCCAATCGGGTAGACGAACCGATTGAGTAGTCTACTGAATAGGATGGCTCTTATTTTCTAATTTCAGACTTCCATTTGCAATGAGGCAGTCGATAGGTACACGATCGCGGCAAAAGAATTCTGTGACTCACAGCATCAGCCTAAATTTTACGAAATAAAATCGCCCTTCCCGATCGGAATGGCAACGGCCAAGATAGTCCACTTACCGAAACCAGATGGTTCAGATCTCCATAAGTTGGAGACGCAAGCCTTAAAGTCCTAAAGCAGATGTCGTACAATGCTTCATTGTCGATGCAAAATGTTTCGTCTGTGTTTTCGACTAATTGGTGTACGGACAGTGTCGCGTTGTAGGGTTCCACCACAGTGTCTGATACCTGGAAAATTAAGTAATATCAGCTCCAGAATGCTCAACCTGACTCCCTACCGACACCGACCTAACACGTCCCCTTAGACCCCGATGATTCCATCACAGTCCCCTTACCCCTCCTCCCCACAAAGTTAGATCCTAGCACGTCTTCTACAACTACGACACACACTCGTCACAAAGAGAATATAATCACTACCTCGTCACAAACACTGCCCCATAGAAGACCTCATCTGTTCCGCCCATCGGTTTATCCCGTAGTATGAAACCTTTCAATCAACAAGCCCAAGATGAGGTTCGATCCTCACTCGTGGTACCCTTGAGCTAGTTAATCTTAGCACATCATGGGAAAAATTATGTGCAGGATCATTAACTGATATGTAAGGTATGGTATAATACACCCGGATGACGTTTCCTTACCTTAGGAGAAGGCATAACACTGAACGTATTGACAATTCTGTCAGGGTATTCTTCTCGGAGCTTGCTCAGCAATAGTGTGCCAAGACCAGACCCGGTTCCACCTCCCAGAGAGTGAGTCAGCTGGAATCCTGGGACATCATAATTTTTTATTAGGATGCTGATGATTAAGCCACGTTTAAAAACAAGGTTTTACAGTGCTCTTGTTGTATTAAAGCCATTCTAATCGACTTTCCGCCTATGGGCTTGATAAATTCTACCAACTCCAAAACTTTTAGCCGAGTTTTAAGTGAAAGTGCGGAATGGCCACCGACTTTTCGTTGATGAAAAACATCGTAAAGAATCATGAATGCACGAAATGTCTTAATGGCATGTGAAGTCTGTTTATCTACCTACCATATGGTAGACCATGGCCTCTTCCCATATCATCTGCTGTCCAAGAGGGAACAGACCTTCATGGGCAGCTGTAGGATTATTACGAAAGAGAGATGGGTTAGTAATGACTACCTTGAAGACAGTCGCAAGCTTCTGACTCCTTCCTGACGACATCCATTACAGATTCTACCAGCTCAGCACCCTCTGTGTAGTGACCTTTTGCCCAGTTGTTACCTGCAAATAAAGGGTACAACATGGATTAAGTTTGGAAGAGATTATTTTCTCTGGCTTGGGTCGCATAAACTGTTTGTCTCCAGCTACGTCACGGGATACCACCCTCAAGTTGCAGACCGGCAGATACACTTGTACCATACCAGTTCCATTCCGAACTTTGCTCGCTTACCATCATCAGGTACTGCATCACAGACCTAGAAAAAAAAAACATGTTACTCACCAGCGCCGCTCTGTCCAAACACGTAATTATCAGGACGGAACAGCTGTCCGTAGGTGGAGGACCTGATAGCGTCCATGGTCCCTGGCTCCAGGTCCACCAGGACTGCTCGGGGCACGAAGCGTCTGCCTGAAAACATAGAAAATAAGATATTAGTCCCAACGTGAAGAAATCATTGTCAACATCTCCATATATTACCAAACCTGCCCTGCAAGACAGCGCCGGCACTGGGGACACTGGGGTAGAGTGAGAGGAGTGGTCACTCTAGCTAGGCGCCAGGAGGCAAAGGGCGCCAAAATGCGATAAACAATTACGAAAGAAAAAATTAAATTTATCTAGAAAAGTTGATTTTTGAAAAATTATGTAACTATTAGATAAGTAGTATTATAATATGTATTAGGTATATCAGTTATTTGGCTTCCATAGTACAAACTCTGCTTAGTTTGGGGTCAGATGGCCGTGTGTGAGGAATAGTGTCCCAGAATATTTATTTATTTAACACTAGCTTCCGCCCCTTGGTTTCACCTAAGTTCCCGAGGGATCATGTTTTCCCGGGATAAAAAGTAGCCTATGTATTATTTCAGACTATAATCTATCTCTGTGCCAAATTTCATTCACATTCATCCATCCAAACATTCATATTTCGCGCTCCCGAGGGATCTTATGGTTTCCCGGAATAAAAAGTTGTCTATTTGCTATTCCAGACTAATCTATCTCTGTGCCTGATATCCTGAACACTGATGATTCGATTATCTTTGCATCCTCATTTATAATGCGATCAGCAAGAATAACAAACTGAGTAACATTGCGACAGCTAGAGGTATTATATTATCTCGGTACCGCCCGCATCTTCTCCATATATTTTTTTTTGCTTTGGTAAGTGATGATATGGCCGAAGGTGGTAAGCACATAAAGGCTAGAAGGAACTGGCTCTCAAGTACAGCTGCCAAAGGTGCTTGGCGACAGATTTTCAACTTGAGGATGGTAGCCAGCCAGGTGGGTACCACAAAGTACCCTACCACCGTGCTATGGTTTCCTCACGATGTTTTCCTTCACCGAAAGCTCAAGCTATTTATAGGATTCGAACTCACGACCTTCGCCACGGCGTCAGACGTCACTACCACTGAGCTATCATCGTCTTAGAAGACATACCATCAGCTGCTTCATTATAATACACCTGTATCCTCTCTAGCTGCAGGTCGCTGTCTCCTTTATAGTAGCCTGTGGTGTCGATGCCGTGCTCGTCCGATATGATCTCCCAGAACTGTTGACAAACATCATCATGACCTTAATCTATATTTTATATTAAGATAATCAACGAACAGCCCAAACGCCTGGGGCTAGGACCGGGCAAAATTCATCGTGCGATAGCACAGAGTCTGCTGAGGGGAGATCTTCCCCTGGACTATCCCAGCGCCACGCGGGTATGCTCGTGTATGCGTTCTGTACGAGAATCCGACCTATACAGTGCAGATGGCGACCACCGTGGGGTTTTAGCCAGTGGGAGTCCGTAATTACCCGGCCACTTTCCCCTAGAAAGTCCGGTATCCTATGAATTTCCCTACGATAAAAAATTAAGTAATTGTGACATATACACAAAATAAGAATTTGTTACTCCATTACATATAAGTACCTACCTAACCTACATACCGACAAAAAGTTCTTGGCAACAATCAATGAAAATGATGAGTGTTTGAACAGATTTCCATTATGGGCGCACTTGAGTAAACTCGAAAACGTACAGTTGAAAATAATGACTGTTCTTAATTGATATATTTATTTGTAGGTAGGTACTATAGAATAAGTACATACTACATGCTGCCAGTTTTTTTTTATTATAGATCGATAATTTTATCCCCTTAGTTTAGTTAAAGGTTGAATTTCGACCTTGTCTTCATCATAAATGGATTTAACCCTTTAACGGTCATAACGATCGAGATAAGTAAGATAAATTGAATCTGTTTTCGACTTAGGGTTATTTTTGATGCAAAAAAATATTAAATTAAAAAATATATAAATGAATAAGCATAAGTTTTTTAAAGATGGTAAACATATTCCCTCTGCCTTTATCTCCGCTGCAGTTTTGTGGAGTTATAATATCCAATTTAACATTTTGCAAAATTTTAGCTTTTCTATCGAAAATCAGTGAGTGAGTCAGAACTTTTCTTTTTATAATGTAATGATTGTATTTTGCAGTTTTAGTTGTAATGTTATATCTAGGGACATTCATCTCTAACTACAGAGCTTGTACCATTTCGAGCGATCTGGTTTCTGTGAATCCGAAACAAAGGACCATTTAATGTAGGAACATAAGGCTGCGCGTCCACTTGATCGGCATCGGAGCGTAGATAATATGTATAATTGATTTCCTTGTAAAAAAAAAATACCGATAACATTGCGAGCCGTATGCTCCGATGCTGATTAAGTGGACGCGTAGCTTAAATCTACTTTTGATTAAACTATGATCATCTATAATGATGGTATATGTTATATGATGATGGGAAGTGGCTCCTGGGAGTGATGAATAAAATGGTGGGTGAGTGCTGTAGCGACGCACTAAGAAGCTTGATACTTGTTTGATGCTTAGCAAATGTTCGCATCTTATAGAGCCTATTTAATAATAGAGGTTAAAGTATGAAATTGGCGTTTTATTGTAATAGGTAACCTTCATGGTTTGAGATTTTTGAGTGAAACTTTTTTCACATGGTACCTATGAAGTTCTTCTTTAAAAAAATGTGCAACGTTTTTTTTATTCAGCTTAGACAAGAAAAATGGATACTTCGAAAATTCGAGTGATTTTTGAATACGAGTTCCGACGCGTAACTAACGCGGCAGAAACAGCTCGCAATATCAATGTTGCGTTTGGAGAGGGGACTGCTATCCAACACTGAAAGAATTTTTCAAATCGAACCAGTAGTTCCTGAGATTAGCGCGTTCAAACAAACAAACTCTTCAGCTTTATAACATTAGTATAGTATAGATAGATTGTAAAATAATATGTAAGTATATTGACTGCATAATTAGTTCGCCATGGGGTAATGGCGGGAGGCCACAATGATCTCTTCAACAACCTGAAATGGGTATTATTTATCTATTTTAGACTTCCATTTGGAATGGCAGTCAATCGGTACACGATCGCGGTAAAAATGCGTCTAACCCTACCATCAGACAGCATTAATATCTTCTGACCGGAATAACGACCTACAAGGGGGAATATTATATTAGTATTTAAATTTCTACAAGATAATTATAATTTTTTTTACGGGAAAGCTCAACCTCATTGAAGAATATAAATTAATCTACAATCTGTCAGTGATTGCGTACATGAACGAAATATTTAATTTAAAAAAAAAACATGATTTTCACCTGAAGTAAACAAACCCAACAGAATTAATTTTAGAAAAAAAAAACTTTATAATAAACTATTTCAAATTGAGAATGATAACTTTTTTCAGTTAATTAGTTACTGTTTTTTTTTGTAGTTAGGGCTCTTTTAATGCACTAACTTCCCATGACATACATACTAGGCATTGTAATTAAAGAACAGGTTTCTATTAATACCGTCATAGCACGCAAAACCGTTGGCTATGTCTAGTCTTATAATTATATGTAGACAGTTATGACTACAAGACCGTATCAGAGATAAAAATAGATTTTTGCACATCAGATAACTGTTGAGAAATACAAATAAAATTAAATCATTTTATATAGCACCTTTGAACCTATTTGGTTACCACACTGGCCAGCTTGTAAATGCACAATTTCACGCATTTTTTTAAATAAAGAATATCACTTGAAGAACACACGAGACTACAACACAATTTGTACTATTTTAAGACTTGATGAACGCAACACGTGGTTAATGTTTTTGCTGTTTATTTTCTATAATTTATTAACAGACGTTAACATTGTATACTGTTTTAATTTTTTATAATGAATAAACTATGTATCTGAATAAAAAGAAAATCATTTTCCAATTCGAAAGTGGTGAAACTTGATCGGTTATATAATACAGCGCCATCTATACGCTGGTTGTAGCATTTATAATTCTACTTATGCGATGCTGATTCTGTTGTTTACAAACTATATAAACTACAAACTAATTTTAATCTCACTCTATCTCACTCTTTCAAAAATATTTCATAAGATACAATATTATATAAAGCTGCCAAATTACTCTATGCCGTTGTAACTGTTGTAAGTTGACTCGCGATTCCTGGAATTCTATTTTTTTTGTAGGTAGTTTTGGGACGCGCGTCCCATTCGCGAGCCAACCCTTAGCCAACCGATTAAAATAATTCAAAAATAAACATACAAAATTAAAATTGGATTAATTTGATAGAATAAATAAAATTCTTGTATTCTTTCCTCATGTTTTTGTTAAAAGATACTAGAATAGAAGTTATTTTAAAACATTATAACTTAACTACCAATTTCAATTATGGTCGGTTTACAGGAAAACTAAACGTTTACCGACTCTGACCTGACATTTCTGTTTCTGTCAATGTCAACCAACGTCAAACTGTCAAGAAAAGAAATCATGCATGACATTTTTTTATACAGGCAGGCTTGAAAGGAAATGTGAAGTCAAAAATTTCACAATATAAAATTGAAAAAAAATCTAATTCAATTTTATTAAAATAATTAAAATATCCTGCCGAAATAAATTTTGGCATACATTTTTCCAATTATCCCCAAGTATTTTGTTTGTATTAGTGTAAAAAAACATTCGTGCGCCATGTTGTGTGCAAACATTATGCCTTGGGGCGAAAGAGCCATTTTATCAGTAAAGCAATTATTTCGTTTGTGCTGAAAGCAGTATTCGATAACTTATGACGTGTTAAAATTGCAATAGAGAAATAATACAGTCGCGCCTTGCGTCAAAAAGTGAGTAAAAAAAGTTGTTACTTTGCTTTTATAGTGTTTAGGATTCGGACATATTAAGCATGCATTGCTTTGAGCCGCGGCGCCGCGTGCTGTGAAAAAAAATTGCCTCAAACGACCACCTTTTTTTGTTTGTCGTCATGTAGCTACTAAGATTTTTATTAATTTATATTTACCTAATACGAATGATAATATTTTGATGTTGCGGCGCCGCCCATTGTGTAGGTACTACTTTACCTAAACTATTAAATAAATAAATATCCTTGGCCACTCTTCACACGGCCAACTGATCCTAAACTAAGCAGAGCTTGTTCTATAGAAACTAGATAACTGATTTAGACTACTAAAAGTATTTTTTTTAATACATACATAAATAGATAAATACACCCAGACTTAGGACAAACAGACATGTTCATTCTCAACCTGTGGCATGATAGGGTATCCTACTAACTATGCCAACCGGCTCATCAAATATGTATAGTGTCATAATTGATAAATTAAGAATTAATAAACATCTAGATTTAAGTTCAAATCTGCTGCCAAAAACTTACTGGTGTGTTACGGCAGTTGCACTTGAGAGCCAGTTCCTTCTAGGCTGTGTTCTTATCATCATCGCTTACCATGTCAAAGTCAAAGGCATTTTAGTTCAGTAGGCCCTAGAAGGGCACTTATGCATGTCAAAGCTTGAAATTACTACCAGTTCGGAAATCGCCTTCAACTGAGAAGAACCGACAATCACCAGCCTATACGTAGTAAAAAACAAAAAAAAAACATACTTAACTTGTCTAAATTAGACTTGAGTTCTAATTTAGTTGCATGGCCTCATACTATTAAATTTTTCTTCTTGTTGGTTCAATTTAATGCATATTAGGCACTATTTGATGACCCTGATGATCTAGGAGTCCGCACTGTACCAGTGCACTATGGGTACTGATGATCTAGGAGTTTGCTCTGTACCAGTGCGCTACGGCAACTTGATTATTATTCTTGTTTTAATGTTATAAATCTATTTATGCCACAGAACTTGTTCTGGGCTTCCAATCAAGTATTACCCAACAAGGGTGGGAGAGTATCCTTTAGGGTACTTGCTATATTTATTAAGTGTCTATAAGTTTCCGGATGGTATTGAAATAGACCCTAAGAATACTTAACTATGGCCGTTCAGCCCCTATTCATACATTTGCCAAAAGAGTCAAGCAAAGTGATTTAGTAGAAATACACTCATGTTAAAATGGGCATCAAAGTGTGAGTGTTCATTATATTGTACACTAGCTTTTTCATGCAGTTTCACCTGCATTCCTGGGATAAAAAATTACCTTCTACATCCAATCTTACAAACTTTACCTCTTTATAATATTAGAAAGAAAGATACATTGTGTTGACAACATTCTCTTAATAGGTTTGTCATTATGTATGTCCAAATGATTATTAGGGGACATCCATAAATTATGTCCCAGAATATTTATTTTATTTATATATGATGCATATTTGACTCAATTTCCATCACTCACATTTCTGTCTATGTCCTGTGAGAGACAGATTGTAAAGAAAAATAATTAAATAAACACATTTGACCCTTCACTCTATGTGACCCTCCCAGATTTATTGACTCCCCTTAGATTTTAGTATTTTTTTGTTTAGTCAATTAAGCCATAGTTAAAATCGACTAAGCACCTATAGGTGTATTCCGGCAGCTACACTTGAGAACCAGTTCCCCTCTAATCTTCGTGTACTCACCACCTTTGGCACACATCTTTCTCTCGCTCATGCATATTCAATATAATATAGCCATTATTTGAACCTTTTTTACTTGAACTTTCAGTTGTTGACTACTAAATTGAGTTCCCTTGGTTGTACCACACCCATACCTTACCCTTAGTAACAAAGATAGATTTTAAAGGCCCTATTTGATTCTATCCCCTTCCAATACACGATGCATCCCTTGGGTAAAGCGGCGGGCGGTTCCCGCTTCCTTTTGTTTACTACCAGTGACTTGAAATTTCAACTCTATCTTCATGTAGTTTAAACTTATTATGATTGAACCCACTCCGGCTTCGCGTAGGCTTTATGAAAATAATATCTCGTATACACCCATGTTCCGCAAGGAATACCAACTGAGTGGTTTTTATGACTTCCTTGACAAAAACCGCTCTGTTCCGCTATACAACATATACAGGGATATATTTAGAAACGATAACTTTAAAGGCCCTCCCAAACAAAACGCACTATAGCGTCAAAAAATATTTTTCACTCTTGCTCAAAAAGACCGTCATTGTGGCGTACCAGAGCGAAGAAAAAATAGCAATTCTTCCCCTAGCTAGGGGAAAAAGTATTTTTTTTTTAAATTTGTGTGTCAAATGACAATGAGCCTATAAAAACGAAAAAGTCTTTAGTCATAAGTAGAATAATCATGAATAAAAACTCGACTTATTACTGTTTCATAAAAAAAGAACTTCATTTTAATATTAAAAATGGAACTAAAATCGGCGATCTCTGGTAGAATGCATGCAATGTGTTGCGGCTACAGAAGAAACAATAAAAAGACATTGGCGCGAAATCTTTATAATTTTTCTCTAATTGCAAATTGAATTGGTAGTGACCATAATTAATTTTACAATAGTGAAAATGTCATCATCTAGTGAGAATGGAGACCCTAATTTACAAATAGAAGAGAAAGGAAAAGAAATAATTTTCAATCTGTTGCCGTCAAGGTCACAAAGCATTTATTTAAATACTTACGTAAAGTTTATGAAGTGGAGGACAGAAAAACGAGTGGATTCTTGTATTGGATTGTTTTATTTTCTCGCAATCGTAGTGAAAAGTATAGTGTAACACACGGCGCTAAAACCCATTAAAACTCGGTTTCTATTTACTCCCTCGTATATAATGGGTCATTTTAGCTCCTTGTATAACAATCTACTATTGAGTAGTTAAAAGATAACCAAAAGGTCCTACTTCTAAATTTTTAAATAACGTGACGTTGTCGTTATACTGATATTATAACTGCCTATATTTTATAACTACATATATTTTCCATGAAACAAGAAGCTTGCAAATAATCGAAAAATGTTGGTATTCTAATATTCGACGTTTAATAAAAAAAATGTGTGTAATCTATACTAATATTATAAAGCTGAAGATTTTGTTTGTTTGAACGCGCTAATCTCAGGAACTACTGGTTCGAATTGAAAAAATCTTTTTGTGTTGGATAGCCCATTCATCGAGAAAGGCTTTTTATCCCGGGAAAACATAAGATCCCTCGGGAACGCGAATCGTTGAAACCGCGGGGCGGGAAGCTAGTGTCAAATAAGACGCAGTCAGAACTGCGTCTGTCTTTGCGCTGTTGACAAAACCGCATCAAAACCGTCGACGAAAAAAACTGAGCAATCGATTTTGAATACTTGAATCGAAAATTGAATAATAAACTCGTAATACGTGCGACAGACTAGTAATTACAAAAACGTAGGTCAATAGTTTTATTTAATTAAAATAGGTAACTAGATCAAGGTTATCATACTAATCTATATCTATACTTATTCTAATATTATAAAGAGGAAATATTTGTATATTTGTAACGAATAAACTCAAAACTACTGGACCGATTTCAAAAATTCTTTCACCATTAGAATGCTACATTTTCCCTGAGTAACATGGGCTATATTTTATTCCGGGAACGCGGGTGAAACCGCGCAGAAATGATAACCTCCCATTTTTTGAAGTCGGTTAAAAATAATAAATAAATAATAATAACTTGAACAGTTATTCAATGCCTCGTGTACGTACCGTTTTCCGTCAGAATTTACAAACTTATTTTAATTTCGGCAAAAAAACAATTAACTACGACAATTTTCTATTAAAAAACTATTCTCTAAGGTAAGAAGTAATACTTTCTTAGCAAGCCATCCAAACAATTTTGTTTCATTTACCCAACCGCGTGGGGATTAGTCTTGCGGATAGGTAGGTACGTGTAGTAGGACCTTTAATGGGGTCGGACTTAGCCAAACGAATCATTATCCAATGTTCTAAGGTGGATGATCTTCTGCATAATAGTACTCGCCTGGCTGGCTACCAAACCACCTTCAATTTGAAAATATGTTGCCAATCTAGTGTTCCGTTACCTGCATTTGTATTCTTCTAGGTCTTTTATGCTTACTACTTCAGTCCTTCACTCACATCAACATTATTTGGCTACCTAGTGCTTTAGACCCCGATATACTTAAAGGATAGTTAAGATAAACCACACGACAAATAATAAAAATTACTCTCATTACAGAAAATCGAAATGGCGGAAATAAAACAAGAAGAGAAACCAAATGAACCAGTGATGAAGTTCATCAGTGTCAATAGTTCCATTTTAACTGATGAACAGAGACAAATGTATGAATCAGTACTGACCACTTGGAAACCCGTAATGTATCCCAAGAGCGCCAAAAGATACATCTGCCAAAAATGTAGCAAGGAGTTTAAAAACTACCAAAACTTATACCTGCATACGACAAGAGTCCACTCCTCCGAAGAGTCCGCAGTCATTTGCGACATCTGCGACAAAACATTTAAGAATAAACACTACCTATACATGCACAGAATGAATAAACACTACTCTGAAATGGAGAAGTGTTACTGCCAGTTCTGTCTCCAGGAATTTAGAACTCGCAGAGCTTTACATATGCATGTAAAACGCATACATCCTAATACGCTTCCAGAAATTAAGTGTCAGGAATGTGGCAAAGAGTTTACTGTTCCATACAAGCTTAAATACCATATGGAAGCCTGCCACAGACCTGATAAAGAGAAATATAAATGCCACATCTGTCACAAGTTGTACAAAAATCATTTGAACTTGAATAGACACTTGCATTTCCAACATACGCCAGTGGAAAGACACCCTTGTGTCTTCTGCTCGATGACCTTCAAGTCCCGTCATCATATGAAGAGACATGTTCTCAACATCCATCCGCCTTTAGAGTCTAAAGTCGCTTGTCCCGAATGTCTGAAAGAGTTTAAAAACGATCAGTATTTAAAAGAGCATATGCAAGTCCATTCGTCTTTGGATACGAAAGTTAAATGCGATCTATGTGACAAATTCTTTCATTCAGCGATACGTTTGAAGAAACATAAGAAGATAGTTCATCCAACAAAACCTAAATTACGCTGTGAGAAATGTGACAAAGAATTCGCTCATGCTCATTATTTGAAGCGCCATAACAATTCAGTGCACGTCGAAATTGACGAGACCAATTATGAACATGAATGCAAACAATGTGGCAAAAAATTCAAACTCAAAAAGTATTTGAGCAATCACATGCAAAGACACGAGCAACAGCATTTGAAAAGGATATCCCAAATGGTGAAAACTGTAATGGGGACCGACGGCGAAGTTAAGCAGGTGAAGAAACGTGGACGGCCAAAGAAAACACGCGCCGAAATTGAGTTTATTAAATGTGAGCCAGTGTCTAGCACTGAGGAATCTGAATCGGATGAATCTGATGATTCTGATTCAGAGTGAATTAGTGCTCACTCTCGGGGTTATTTAGAACTGCTCGGTTGTGGTGCCGATTTAGATGAATAGAATGACCTCTTTACCAATTTCAGATTTCGGAATGAGGCAATCGAACGGTAGACGATCAAATATACAAAGCATCGGTGTAAAATAAAACCGGTCCTTTCGATCGAATTGGCAATCGAGTAGATCTGAATAAGGAGTTCAGAAGATGTATCAGCTAGTAGTCAGTACTGGGCAACTCTGATCATCGACGATTTAGTGTAAAGTGATCGGTACAGCATAGATGCTGTACTAAAGTGGCAAATAATCAAGGATGCAGGACACCCAGTTTGATTTAATGTGTGAATTAAAAGTGCAAAAATATGTAGCTTATAATCCATTTGTGAGAATTTACATAGAAAATAATACTTCTATAAAAAAAAAAACTAGTTTTGTAAATGGAATAATGTTCATTTGTAGTGGGAAGACGGACAATTTTTACATTGTTTTTGGTGCATTGGTTTATTTTAAGTTAATTATTTGGGTCAGTAACTATGTTATAAATATGTAAATAAAGATTTTTTTTTTATTAATAAGTTAGGTCAGCCAATCAAAAGAAGAATAGATTCTTACTCATTTGTGCTTTTTCGAATGTTGGAAGTAATTGAATTGATAACTACGTACAATTTGTGAATTTTAGATATAATAATGATCTATTAATAAGATTTTATTCATCATTGAAATATATAATTCTTATTACTTAATAGAAAAAAAACCTTGGATAATATAAATAAATCGTTTAGGGGTAATTAACTATTTACACACTCACCATTTCATATCCCCACCCCCCCCCCTTATCGTCAACCAATGTCATTCATATAAAATTGTGAAGTTATTTATGGACAACCATTTATATGTTGTAAATAAAATATACTTAAATGTAAGTAATTTTATTAGGATAATTAAATAAATTTCTTATTATTAGTGTTAAAAAAGCGAAAGTGATGTCTTATGTATGTAACGTTTTCACGGGTGAACCAATGAACGTTTTGATGAAAATTGCTTGATAGTTTAGATCTCGGAGGTGGATATAGAATGCTTATATTCAGGAAACGTGGGTGAAACCGCGGGGGACAGCTAGTTATTTAATATTTTGATTCAATGTGTGTAGAAAACCTTATAAAACATTTGGGATGTCTATGAAATACTGTAAATTATCAAACACCTAGGTATAACTGCATTTGGGAGCCGGAGCCCTTCTAGGCTTTGTGAACTTACCACCTTCGGCCACATCATCACATACGGAGTGATTGTGGTCAAATGCAGGTCTGGCCCAAGTTTTAATTTAAATTATTTCATAGATAACACTTTTTTCAATGATCTTGTTAAAATATCTTTAAAATTTACAAATAGTAAATTATGTACATTTTACTAGAAATATGTTTTAAATAATATGATTCTTGTTTTAATAAAAATAATTTTAGTCAAACGTTACAAACCTAAGAATTAGATTAAAAGAATAGTAAAAAAACATTACAAATTGTTTCTTTAACCTTTTTAATATTTAAAAAAAAGTGGAAATATTTAATGCAGGATCACAGGAATCTGTAACAAATCTACAATAACGACAAAATTAGTTATATATCTACATTAAAGCTACACGTCCACTTGATCGTACGCACATCCTAGGTACCGTCCCAAAACTCTCAAATAATAATCAGTAGGATCGATAGTTAGTAGTAAGGACTGAGCTACACCTCAAATATTACTACAAATAAAAATGCTGCATACATGACTTAATTTTACATTCTAACGCTTTGTACATGTTTCAATTTATAGTTGTTTAATGAAGTTTATTTAAAACTTACTGAAGTAATTGTAAATACCTATATTTTATTTCAGATTAAATGTTTGTTTGGGAATATTTTGGAGTTTTAATTCAGATAGATCAACGGGCGATAATGAAGTCGAATTTCGTGTTGACACTCGTGGGTCGGAATCCAACAATGTGCATGAGTTTTCGGTGAAGTCAAACATCATGAAGAAACCACAGTGATAGATAGAGTAGCTACCTTTTTACCTAAAAATGTTAATGCAAATGCATCACACATCTGGTGGGAAGCCACCCCAATGAAATAATCGCTGAGACTCATCCTTGATCGTCATATTCATACATACAACGTGCGGGCGAATGCATAGGCTGAATACGGTACAAGTTCATTGTCCACTATAGAAGAAAAATATCAGGCGAATACTTTACCGCGCTTTTATAAAGAAAGTAATTAACCTCGAATCGAAATACTGAAAAATAAACATAATTGAATTCTGTTAACATAATTAGTGTGTAAATTAAGTGTTTATCGCATTTTACATGCACGGATTGATTCAAAGTGACGTGATTAGCTTTTGTTGTATTTCAGACGTCAGAGAACGTGCACTTTGTTTTGTGCGTACACCGCAAAAAGAAAACTGGACCAATATCCAAAGAAACTGGTGTAAGTTTTGGTACAAATGGATTTTCATATCATTTTCACTAACTCCGTCTGTTACCTTTTCACGCCTAAGCCGAAATTTGGTACGCATACGTATAGCCTATGGTATGGAGGGACAGAGGCTATTTAATTTTCTCGGAAACTGGTCAAACCGCGGGGAACAGCTAGTTATAAAATTCATCCATGGCTTTAAAAAACGCGAGTGATGGGCCGCCTGGACCTGGTGGGTGTCTTAACGGGTTGAAATTGGGTCTCTTAACATCATTTGACGTTGACCGATTCGAAAATCTTTGTGATAGAAAGGTTATAGGCATGGACCTCGAAAAAAAGGCGGACGCCACCTCATAAAACAATTACTGAAGCACCCACAGTAAACCAGCTCGCTTAAATGCATACACGTCCGGCACGCACACATTCACACCACACTAAGCCGGCCGCCCGCTATTACGCTCCGAACCACACACACACAGTTACGTCGCCGCCATTTTGGTGCTTCAATAGTTTCTTAGCAGCCATCTGTCCGCCTTTTTTTCTAGATCCATGGTTATAGGCTATTTTTAATCCCGGTAACGCGGGCTAAACCGTGGGGAACATTTAAATATCATAAAATAGTATTTTTTTTATCTCTGGAAAACATTAATTAACTCAAAAAAGAGGGTAAAACAGCGGAGCAGAAACAAGCAATAAATATAACACACTGTATAAAAATTATTTATTTACATATCAATAATCAAATATAAATCAGTCAAATCACTTACATTATTTTATCGCACATATTTAAAGAGATCAACATAATTAAAATCAGTTAATATATTTGCATTAAATATTTTGAAACACATCATGTCATATACAAGGTGGTGAAAACGGTCGATCATTAAATGTAACCAGAGCTTTATCACGTTGTTTTTAAACCGTATACAAAAAATCATTGAAATCCATCAAGTAGTTTAGCAGTAATTAATTTTCGTTTTTATCAAATTTACTCATCACATAAATGCCAAAAAAATTCATCCGATGAATTTTTGCACTTGAAATGATAGTGTCTAAATTTATTGATCGATCGTCATATCCACCTTGTTTATTGACCTTTTGAACTAGTGACCTCGTCCTCGACACCAAGGTCAAGGTCCAGCAGTGACCCTAAAGAACATGTCGCAAGGCGGCGGCTGTCGATTCCATGCTTCAAAGCCTATCTGATTCTCCTCCTTTGCGAAGAGTTCCATCTTAGGTTCATTTACTACTGGCAGTGGGGCGGGGGCTTCGGGCTTTACCTGCATGATACAAACAACATTATAGACCAAACAGTTTTATAGTGAGTGAGAGTGTGCGTGTGCGCGTGTGTATGTGAGTGAGTAGGTGAGTGCGTGTATATGTGAGTGAGTGTGTGTGTGTGTGTATGTGAGTGAGTGTGTATGTGTGTGTGTGTGCGCGCGTGTGTGTGTGTGTGTGCGCGTGTGTGTGCGTGCGTGTATTTGTGTGTGAGTAGGTGCGTGACTGAGTGAGTGAGTAGTGTGTGTGTGTGTGTGTGTGTGTGTGTGTGTGTGTGTGTGTGTGTGTGTGTGTGTGTGTGTGTGTGTGGGTGTGTGTGTGGGTGTGTGCGCGTCAGTGTGTGCGTGACTGACCTTTCCCTGCCTGCGTATCTTGAGGTGTACCAGCTTGTAGTGTGTGCGCATGGCGGTGCGCTGCGTGAAGCGTCGCGCGCACACCGCGCAAGGGAACGGCTTCTCGCCGGTGTGCGTGCGCACGTGGTTTATTAGCACGCTCTTACCCTGCCCGACGTGCAATATAGCATTAGTATTATATTGGGATACGATACAGTTATCATCGCACAGCATAGGACCTTTAAGGCATAAAATAAATTTTATGCCTCGTTAATACAAATGCGTAAATACAAACAGTCTGAATAATTATGCCCTGTAATGTAGTTGGTTTTAAACTATCACATTTTAGTGATTATTAGGGTTCCGGACCCGAAGAGTCCAAATCCAAACGGAACCCTATTGCCGTCACTTACGTGTCCATCTGCCTGTTCGTCGTTTGTCACACAGGTTTCACAGCGAAACGGTTGGTTTCACAATATAAGCATCTCGTCGACCCAAAGTCATACAAATTGTCAGAAAATATTTTTAAGGGACCATCCATACACCTAAAGGGAGGCGCGATTTTTTTTTTTTACCTAACGCAAAACATACGCTATAACTCTAGTCGGTCTATGAATATCTGAACATCTTTCGAATAAATCAAACGTACTTGGAACCGTCTGTACCGACTGCAATTAAAAACTTTATTATTAGAAGAAAACAAGGGCTATTATTCCACCGTTCTGCTGCACCATCTAAATATGGAAATCTACATGATCGAGTGAGGTATCGTCGGTTAGATCTCGTCGAGTGGATAAATACAGTATTTATAGTAAAACCTCACGAACGGGCGGGCTAGTACTATACAGTGTACTCACGGTGAACGCTTTCCCGCAGGTGTCGCAGACGTGCCGGCGGGGCCGCGGCGCACGTGCCCCGGCGAGGTCGGCGGCGTGCACGGTGCGCGTGTGCTTGTGCAGCGAGGCGCGCGAGGCGAGCGCGGCGCCGCACGCCTCGCAGCGGTGCGCGCGCAGGCCCTCGTGCGACACCTGCACGTGCAGCGACAGCGCGCCTACAGACGGGAACCGCTTCGGGCACACCGAGCACGGGTATCTATACAAACAATACGAAAAAAATATCAGCTGTTCCATACAAAAGTTCAATACCTACTCGACCAAAATGTATGTGTGACGTAAAATAAAATGCTTGCTTAGCATTTTATTTTACGCGATCTCAGAGTTGGTCTCATAGTAAAAAAAAATCATATTGATGAGTACTTCCTCCCCAGCGAATATCGCCAGTGACTAAAAAGTCACCCTGTATAGGAGGTGGATATGACGGTCGAACATTAAATGAAACCGGAGCTTTATCACGTTGTTTTTAAACAGTATACAAAAAGTCATTGAAATCCATCGAATAGTTTAGCCATCATGTTGATACCTAACAAAGTCAGTAAGTCGACCGAAGCGGCAATACCCAAACCTGCAACCAATAAACCTCGCCCTGCCTCCTCACATTATGTGTGACAAAGAAAGCGTATTGCCCGCGCCACGTCCAAGGTCGCGCCTCTTACAGGTCAATGACGATGTAAATATAAATGATGTTGTATTTTGTTTAGGTTCCGAAGGTATTAACTTTCTTTAAAAAAAAATTTTTTTCTAAAATAGTTTTCGACCGTGTTATAGTGCTATATTGCACTTGTAACGAAAGTGTTTAAATTTAATGATCGACTATCATACCCACCTTGTATAAAATTCCCTAGTTACGATGTTGGTCCGCAATGAACTCCAAAACTACCTATCCGATCTTAACGCATTTTTAATCAAAATGTATAATTTGTTCCAACTTAAAAGATAGAATAGATTTTAGAATAGTTTTTATCCCGATTATTTCTATTTTTATACCGGGAAAACGAGTGTATCCGCGGGGAACATCTAGTATAATATCTATACTAATATTATAAAGAGGAAAGTTTTGTATGTAAGTATGTTTGTAACGAATTGGCTCAAAAAGTACTGGACCGATTTTAAAAACTCTTTCACCGTTAGAAAGCTACATCTTCACCGAGTAACATGGCTATATTTTATCCCGGGAACGCGGGTGAAACCGCGCGGAAAAGCTTGTATAAACTACATACTTGCGACGATGTTCGTTGTGTTTCAAACTCTTCAATAGATGCTGTCGTAGACTGTGCGATGATTTAAATCTGTTAATAAAAACATTTTTATGTAGGTAAGTGATAAAATATAGTTTCGACGTTCATAAGTGCCCTTCTAGGACCTAAACTGAATGCATGACTTTGAAGTAAGCACACTAATAAAGACATAAAATCTATACTAATATTATAAAGCTGAAGAGTTTGTTTGTTTACTTGAACGCAATCTCAGGAACTACTGGTTCGAATTGAAAAATTATTTTAGTGTTGGATAGCCCATTTATCGAGGAAGGCTATAGACTACTTTTTATCCCGGGAAAACACAAGATCCCTCGGGAACGCGGGTGAAACCGCGGGGCGGAAGCTTGTTTATAATATTAGTAGGATCACAAAAACTCACCTAACGTCGCACTCCACGCAATAATATTCCTTAACGTCAGTGTGTTTGAGTTGATGATGCTTTATCTGAGTGCGGGTCCGGAAACGCATCCCGCATGTCGAACACTCGTAATTCTTGATGCCTTGGTGGATCCTGGGGGACAGTGAGTGAGTGAATGAATGATAGGTTGATAGTGATTGAATAACTGATTGAGAGAATTATCAGATTATTATCAAGATGATTATTCGATTATTATCAAGATGATAATCCGATTATTATCAAGATGATTATCCGATTATTATCAAGATAATTATCCGATTATTATCAAGATAATTATACGATTATTATCAAGATGATAATCCGATTATTATCAAGATAATTATACTTATTATCAAGATGATAATCCGATTATTATCAAGATAATTATACTTATTATCAAATATAATAAATATTTTATATTCTACAAACTTCAACATGTTTGTTTTGGCCAAATTAATGTTTCGATGTGCAACACGACAGACGTGAAGTGGCTCGCGTTCGGATACACGGAGTCGTCTAATAGGATACGACAAATTAAATATATTTGATTATATTTATCAAAGATAATTTTCAACATACAGGATGGTATGAACAACTTTTACTATGGGACCAACTCTGATATCGCGTAAAATAAAAATTTGCTTCATACATTTTGGCCGTGTAGGTATTGTAAAGTTTTATTTTTTCGTAATTTCACAGTTAGTCTCATAGTAAAAGTTGTTCATATTGATGAGTACTTCCACCCCTGCAAGTATTGCCAACGGCAAAAATATCATCCTGTATATTTATCATGATAATTATCAACACATTTATCTTGATAATCATCACTGATAATGTTAAGTGGGGTGGCACTTACTGTTGATGTTCGGCGAGCGAGTCCTTATTGACGAACGTCTTGCCGCACTCGGCGCACTTGGGCCGGTCGCCGCCGTGGTGGTTCCGCAGGTGGCCGCGGTGGGTTTTGCTATTACTTTAAGGAACCATTTACAACATAAGTAATTGTTATAAAATCAATTAAACATTGTAAAGATGAAGAGTTTGTTTGTTTGAACGCGGTAATATCAGGAACTACTGGTTAGATTTGAAAAAATATTTCAGTGTTGGATAGCCCATTTATCGAGGAAGGCTATAGGCTACTTTTAATCCCGGGAAAACATAAGATCCTTCGGGAACGCGGGTGAAACCGCGGGGCGGAAACTATAATATTATAAATGTGATAGTTTGTATGTTTGTTACCAGTCAACTACGTAACGGCTGAACGGATTTGGATGAAATTTAGTACACAGATAGAATATAAAATAAGATTAACATATAGGATACTGAAAACATAAGATCAAATTTACATTATTTTGTCAATACACTATTCCATAGTACTATTATTTTGCGCATTTAACCGTCTGGGCTAGACAAGTAGTTGAAGGCATCTGCCTAGCTATTTGATTGAATGGCTGAATATATCAGGCCGCTTGTTGAACGGCGACAGAGACATGAACACCATTATCAACTTACTTGGAGACTTTACCACATATATGGCACGTGAACAGCGTGAACAATCCTTCGTGTTCTGATCTATAACAAAACGTACATCATTATCATAAGCACGAGGATTTCCTCAACAAATGGTTTTGGAAATAAATAAGGGGATAAATGAGTTTTTTATCACTGGCAATACTTGTAGGGGTGGAAGTACTCATAGATGTGAATAACTTTTACTATGGGGCTAACTCTGATATCGCGTAAAATAAAACGGTCGCTTCATACATTTAGGTCGTGTAGGTATTGAACTTTTGTATGAAACAGCCGATAATTTTTTCATGATTTCACAGTTAGTCCCATAATAAAAGTTGTTCATATTGATGAGTACTTCCACCCCTGCAAGTATTGCCAGTGACAAAAAATCATCCTGTATAATAACGTTGTGACCTCTATTACCCAAAAGTAAATTGATCACCAAATCACGATTACTAACATAATTATGTGAAATCATTGTAAATCTCTTTCTATTCAGAAACGACCCGGATAAATTAGGTTAGAAGTGGTATTTTTTTTTTTAACTGCACCGAAACCCTTTTTGGATTAAACAATCATTTAATTCTGGGTGTAATTATCTATATATGTATGTATTTAAAAAAGAAAAGTAGTATATGTAGTATATCAGTTATCTGGCTTCCATAGTACACGCTCTGCTTAGTTTGGGGTCAGATGGTCGTGTGTGAGGAATAGTGTCCCTGTTTTTACCTATAATGCAGTAGTATGGAGGCCCTATCGATCATCCGTCTACCGCACTTGAGACACTCGTACCGTCGCGTGTGTATCAGCGAGTGGACGCTGAAGCTGTACGACGTGGGCAGGTACATGTGACACAGCTTGCATTCAAACGTACCGCGGGACTGGAAATAATATGGCCGTGTGTGAAAATGTATAAACATCATGTGTTTAAATAAAATTAAAAAAAAAAAACTAATTAGAATGCATTGTCATCGAGTTGTGAGCCACCCTGAAAGATTCAGCCGGATAGCTAAACGGGAAGTGGTCGAAATTTGAGTTGCAAGATTCCATTCGGAACGACAGACAAACAAGAAAGTGACTTAATAAAAAAGTGGTAATAACAAAAACCGGCCAAGTGCGAGTTGGAGTCGCGCACCGAGGGTTCCGTACAAACTTCCATCGTTCATCCATCACCGGAAATTCACAATTTTATTTATTTACCTTATTTGAGGTTTGTGCCAATTAAGCTAGACCTCTAAATTGTATGAGCGCCCATACAACTCAGAGGTCTTTATTAATTGGCGTAACTGTGTGTGAGGAATAATGTCCCAGATAATGTAGATTCAGATGAACCGTATTATACAGGATGATTTTTTTGTCACTGGCATACTTGCAGGGGTGGAAGTACTCATCAATATGAACAACTTTTATGATGGGACTAACTCTCGAGATCACAAAAAATTATCAGCTGTCCATACAAAAGTTCAATACCTCCTCCAAAATGTATGAAGGAATCATTAATTTTTTTGCGATACCAGAGTTGGTCCCATAGTCAAAGTTGTTCATGTTGATGAGTACTTCCACCCTTGCAAATATGGCCGATGACTAAAAAAACATCCTGTATAGATAAATTAATGACACTCAATAATATTTTCGTAAGCAACTAACCGGACTATGTTTGTTCATATGGTTCTGGAGTTTTGCTTCAAAATTGAATCCTTTGTAACAGAGGTTACATTTGAATGGAAACTTGAAACCTAGTTTGCTTTCTTGCTGAAAAAAAAAAACATATGTAAACATGATTATAAACTTTAAAAAAAAAAACCAGCCAAGTGCGAGTCGGACTCGCGCACGAAGGGTTCCGTACCATCTACTATATAAAAATAAGTCGGGTTTTCCTTCCTGACGCTATAACTCCAGAACGCACGAACCGATTTCCACGGTTTTGCATTCGTTGGAAAGGTCTCGGGCTCCGTGAGCAAAGCAAATTCAGGAAAAAATTCAACAGAAAAGCGGGAAAATCTTTTTTCACATACAGCGCCATCTCTGATACATAGCATGTACTACAAACCAATATTTTAAGTAGATGGCGCCGATGCGTAATTCGGGACGAGAAGTACATCCGTTGACGCCGATAACGCGACACAGAGATAAAGCCTGGCTTATTAGCCACATTTTAACGTGCCGCTTGCTGAGCGCTTATAACCTCTCAACACCTTTTTACATATAACTAGCTTCCGCCCCACGGTTTCACCTGTGTTCCCGAGGGATCATAAGAGGAAAGATTTGTTTGTTTGTTTGCATTGAATAGGTTCCGAAACTACTGGACCGATTTAAAAAAATCTTTCACCGTTGGGAAGCTACACTATCCCCGGGTAACATAGGCTATGTTTTATTTTCAAAAAAATTAGGGATCCTTACTAAAACTCCAATAATGTAACCCGAAGTGAAAAAAATGACCTAAAAATTTCCTTACATAGCGTGCGCTGTGAAAACTATGATAGAACAAAATAATGTACTACGACTTTGCAGAACACATCATTATCTACAAAAAGTGTCGCGACAGCATATGTCTAGCTATTATAGTTATGTCACAGTATTTTTTTTATTTTAAAAAAAAAATATTAAAATGCCGGCGCTAGAAAAGGTTCTTTATTTGTCCCTTGGTTTTAATCCATATCTAAATAAATTACTTCATATTCAAGACTGCTTCAATATGTTTATATAACTTTTTAAATTATTCAATTCGGACATTCCATTCGAAAGATATCACGAGTTTAAAAATGAAGTATTAGAAAAAAGTCGCGTGGTCGCTGCTCACCCCGCTCAGCTAGGTAGGCAGCACCAATGCGATGTAGGCGTCACTGGGGTAGGGGATGGGAGTCAATGTCTAAACTAATAATAAAAAGAGGAAAGATTTGTTTGTTTGTAACGATATAACTCAAAAACTACTCGACTGATTTTAAAAATTCTTTTACCGTTAGAAAGCTACATATAAAATGCAATACGTGAACCGTTCGACGCCATCGCGACGTTCCCTACTAGAGTGGCTCACGGCAGAACGGGTTTACGTATTTGGATTAAAATTTGGCACAGAGATAGATTATAGTCTGGAATAATACATAGGCTACTTTTTATCCCGGAAAACATAAGAACCCTCGGGAGCGAGGGAGGTTCCGTGGGGCGAAAGCTATTAAAAATATATACGAGAATATAATGTTACAAGTAGCTCTGCTACCCGTGCGAAGCCGGGGCGGGCCGCTAGTTATCTATAAAAATGGCAAAAAAAATCGCGTTTGTTGTATGGGAGCCCCCCTTAAATATTTATTTTATTTTGTTTTTAGTATTTGTTGTTATAGCGACAACAGAAATATATAATTTGTAAAAATTTCGACTGTCTAGCTGTCGCGGTTCTTGAGATACAGCCTGGAGACAGCGAAGTCTTAGTAATAGGGTCCCGTTTTTACCCTTTGGGTACGGAATCCTAAAAATAAGAAATATTTCCGAATACATAATCCTATTCTTATTATCCTAACTAATATTATAAATGCCAAAGATTGTGGATGGATGGATGGATGGATGTATGTTACTCTTCCATGCAAAAACTACAGAACGGATTTGGATAAAATTTAGCTCAGATTATAGTCTGGAATAGCACATAGGCTACTTTTTATCCCGGGAAAACATAAAATCCCTCGGGAACGCGGGTGAAACCGCGGGGCGGAAGCATTCATATACAATACTAGCTGTCCCCTACGGTTTCATTTGCGTTTACAAGAAAAAGTTGCCCATGTCCTTCTCAATACCATAGGCTATCTGCGTAACAAATTTCATCGCGGTTCAGCGGTTTAGGTTTGTTACCTATTCACGCCTTATCCCGGGAAAACATAAGATCCCCGGGGAACGCGGCTGAAACCGCGGTGGCCAACTAGTTTACCACATACCTCTCTCTGTTTAACTTGCTCCTCTGGATTCAGTGTAACAACTTTTATCTTTGTCGGATCCAATTCCACGGGTTTCCTTATCAAAGTCTTTGGTTCTTCTATCTTGACATCTAATGGTTCTTTACTGAAATTTGAATTAATAAATATATATCCTGTGACATTCCTCACACACGGCCATCTGACCCCAAACTAAGCAGAGCTTTTGCAATGGAAGCCAGGTAACTATGGCCGTGTGTGAATAGGTAAGAGATAACAAGATATCCTACTAATATTATACAGGGTGGTGACGACATAACGACATTAAATGAAAATACAATCCCCACTAGTTAATCTAATTAATATAATTTAAAAAAAAAAAACATTACAATTATCAAATAAGTTATTACCTACACCAAATTCCAAAAATCTATTTTTTCAAACAAAAAATACGAAAATAATCTAAAAACGCAACAGCCTCACTTACTTACTTACTGTCAATCAATTACATTTTGTTGTCATCACATTTTTACTGTTTGGTTGAACGCGCTAATCTCAGGAACTACTGGTTCGAATTTAAAAATTATTTTAGTGCTGGATAGCCCATTTATAAAATAAATATCCTGTGACATTCCTCACACACGGCCATCTGACCCCAAACTAAGCAGAGCTTGTACTATGGAAGTCAGATAACTGATATACTACTTTTCTTTTGTAAATACATACATATATAGATAATTACACCCAGACACAGGACAAACAGACATGTTCATGCACACAAATGTTTGTCCTGAGTGGGAATCGAACCCACGACCTGCGGCGTGATAGATAGGGTATCTTACCAACCACGCCAACCGGCCCGTCATTTATCGAGGAAGGCTATAGGATACTTTTTCTCCTTTATAGTTCATTACAATACTGACCTAGATTTTTTTCTCTTCTTTTTCCTCTTCTTAACTTTGGGTTCCTCTTTTAACACTACATTGTCACTGATATCCAATAATTGTGATAGATAGTCATTGTTTATATTAGTTGACCTGAAATATGTGTACTATTGGAGGTGGATATGCAGACTGCCACACTTTTGGTATGTTCCGATATACACTGCTAGCACTGTAAGGTGTGACGTCAATTTAGTATACTGAGAAGCCGTTCCTTTATAGTTAACTATACTGGGTACTGTTTAAAACGGAACGCAGTCCAGTATACTGTGTGTCATCCACGTATATATCCTACTGTCATTCTGGACGCTGTTGATCACGTGATCATAGCACTGAGAGCACCTTACTTCAAAAACGCCAGTGCTCACAGTACAAAAATGGCGACGATTTATGACGTCATATATTTCCCTAGGATACTGCGGCAGTATACTGTCATCTATAACGGAACGAATTTCTCCCCAGTAAGAGTACTGAACAGTGCTCGCAGTGTATAACGCAACATACCCAATATCAACTATATTTAATTTAATTTTAGTTAGAGTGAGGGCGTCTTTAAAAAAAAATCATCACACAAACAAATCACTAGGATACTGATCAATCGAGTGTGGAAAATGCTTGATCATCTGCCTGGGGACCGTATATTATGATGAATGCTCAGGGAATTTTAATAGCGCGATGTAGGATCTTGTGGCGCCATCTATACACGAGTAGCGGAGTTTTTTGAGTAATTGTTGCTACATGGGAAAACAATAGTGATGTTCAAAATGTTAAGGCGATGATAGCTCAGTGGTAGTGACGTCGGATGCCGCGGCGAAGGTTGTGGGTTCGAATCCTACTATGAGCTTCAGCTTTCGGTGAAGGAAAACATCGTGAGGAAACCATAGCATGGTGGTAGGGTACTTTGTAGTACCCGCCTGGCTGGCTACCACCCTCATGTTGAAAATCTGTCGCCAAAACCTATTGGTGTGTTCCGGCAGCTGCACTTGAGAGCCAGATCCTTCTAGGCTTTGTGTGCTTACCACCTTCGGCCACATCATCACTTACCATAGTGAGATTGTGGTCAAACACAAAACAACTAGTTAAGCATACCTAAACTCATCCAAAGTGATGTTATCTTCATAATCTGAGAATCCCGTCTCCTCCTTAACAAAGTTTTCCTCTGTCTTGTTAATAACTATAGATAATTCTATCTCGTCTAACTCTGACTTTTTGAGTTGCTTCTTGTGCTGAAAAATTAAATAAAAATAAGAAATATCTTCACACAAATTAATCTCAACAATTATAAAAACCGGCCAAGTGCGAGTCGGACTCGCGCACCGAGGGTTCCGTACAAACTTCGTCCATTGTTCGTCCATCAGGGGAAATGCACAATTTTATTTCTATTTATCTATATATGTATGTATTTACAAAAGAAAAGTAGTATATCAGTTATCTGGCTTCCATAGTACAAGCGCTGCTTAGTTTGGGGTCAGATGGTCGTGTGTGAGGAATAAAGACCCAGAATGTCCCAGAATATACACACGCTTAGAATTTCCCGTTCCCATGGGAACTTAGTACAAATGCAATGTTATGTAAAAAATTCAATTTATACCATCAACTACTTTCCAGTTTTATATAATTAAAAAAAATGTACATACCAATAAATCTTTATGGTAACCAAACTTGTTCTTCCCATTGTAATCAAAGGTAAGTGTATTTGTCATACACAAGTGTGGACTTGCATACTTTGCCAATTCAGGATCCTGGGCGTCTATTGGGAACTGTGGAAGAGTTGTTTTTTACTTTAAAAGCTTGACAATCCGGCAAGGATCTAATGGTAAGTGGCTACTATTGCATTAGGTGCCGTCCATAAATTAGTAACACGAATTTCATTTGATCCCGTCCTTGTCACAGCTGGTCACATTTGTGAGATCCCTAAATTAAAATTGCAGTTCCGAAATTAATTTTAATTCCATTTAAATATTTTTTTTTATAAAATCAACAACAAGCAAACTTATGTTTATTTTATACAGATAGAGTTGGAAATATTTTCAAGTTTTTCAGTTTTATCAGTTCAAATTTCGCGTTTTAATACTTAGATCAAAATCTAATAAGTCACAAAACTTTGTACCTCTCCCAATGTCCCATTTCGTCGACCTCCTTCTCCCCCGTTTACGTGTGATGTAATTTATGGATAGCCCCTTAGCAATACCAGGGGTGGCTGACCTTTATAAAGCCTAGAAGGAAACTTTTTTTTTTGTTTTTTGTGCTGATCTGCAATCAGTATTATACTATAAGCAGATTGTTTGTGGGATATTGTTATGTCGAGTGCGCCCTCCAGAGAGGACAGCTACTCATTGTATTTATAGAGTGGTATTTCACTCTATTATGTCTTTTCTCTTGAGACGTTTTCGGTAGCTGCGCGTGCTTAAACTCGCCGCAAGTAGGTTCGGGTGGCTTTCCAGCCGCTTTTTATATTTTTCTGTTGAAGCCTGGATTTCCTCTCTCACAGTGGTCATATTTAAATGTGCGTGGATTTCGGAGTTGGTAATAAACCACGGCACATGCGCTATTGTTCTCAATATTGCGTTCTGCATCCTTTGCAATATTGCAATGTTTGTATTACTTGCACTCCCCCATAGCTGAATGCCATACATCCAAGTTGGTTTTAATATGGACTTATATATGAGTAATTTGTTATCTATGGATAACTGGATAGAAGGAAACTGGCTCTCAATAGGTACAGAGGTGGCTATGACTGAATGTACTTGTATTCACAGGGTCGCCTTAAAACCCTTATTTATTTTGAACCAGCATCTAGCTCTGATCTTTCGCGACAGACTCAGAATTTAAATGCGTGATTGTGACCCCGCCAGGAAGAGCCACAGTACAAAATATACCGTCTCCGTTCTGTTGTGGGTAAAAATACTAGCTATCTAACTTACCGGTGCACATCGTGTCACATACTCGTACAACATGCTGTGTGCTTTCAATACTTTCTGCTTGAACGTCACAGCTTTCTGGAGGAGTGAGCTGCATTCGTAGCACAGCCATTGCGGTAATCCATCACTATGAGACACCTGGTAAAGGGAAAGTGCTTAGTCAGTGATAAATTCATACACTTTTTTTATATGATTGTAGGACAACAATCAAAACTTACTGCCAAACTCAAGAAGTCAATTAAAATTGATTGATTAAAAAATCTTTGTTTATTGAATACAGAATGGGACAGGACTAGAGATAATCATTAAGTATGCTTAATTAATTTAGGTCTCCAAGTGCGATCATTATGTCTATATTATCAAACAACATCAACCTCCTCCAACCTTTGAGAGAGGTAGAGCATAGCGATATGTCGCTCAAAGAGCAGCTTGACTGGGGAAGTACCTCCATCTTAAAGAATACCGCAGCCAAATAACTTATAATTGTGTTCCTGCGCGTGAGTAAGGTCGCCAGAGTTCTCGGAGAGGGGGAAGGGTCGGCAACGCGCGAGTGATACGTAGCCAAATAGTCGTTCGTAGCCCGCTTTAGTCTATCGCCCTAGTAATGTGTTCCAACGACTGTACTTGAGAGACAGTTCCTTTATTGACTTTATGTTCCATGTACAGAGCTAAACTATTGTGATGTGCTTTCATAGACGAATGGAAGTAGATGAAATACCGTCAAATACCGTAGTGATTTCGTTAAAGTTTTTATACAGTAATTACTCCATAAAAACCAAATAAATATATGCTTAATGGTAGACAACATATAATTATCGTAAATTCAAACGTAAATGCAATTATTTACTTACGTTAATGCCGGCTAATTCCATAAAATGCGTGTTGTAGATGGTTGCATTTAGCATCCGTTTTTCCGTCGACAAACAACACCTACATAAAGGTTTAGCAGGCTCTAAATTTAACTTAATGTCATCCTCGTTACCTAAGCTACATGATTCCATAATTTCTAGCTTTATTAATTACTACAATCTCAAGGAAATTGAATATTGACGAACGACTAAAAATATACACAGCTTTGTAAACAATATGGCGGCCGCGGGGTAGCTCAGTGTTGCCATCTCAGGGTCAGGTTTTCGGGCTAAAATAAATTTAATAAAGGACCACACGACTAAACGTAGGTAGGGCTAAACTGCCGTGTAAGGTAATTACTGTCAGTCTACCTAGCCTAGGGACACTGATCTTTTTAAATATCAGTTCAACAAATTATAAATAAATAAATAATTCTTTAGCAATTCCTTAATTTTAGAACCCAACGTGCAATATTAAGTCTAGCAAAAAGCTGTCAAATGCATAGGGTCCTGATTATGTAAATTAAAGTATTTTATGTTTATAAATACGTGACCTTATAGACTGTCCTTTATTATAATTTATGCTTCCTAAACCAAATATTATTGAGGAGTTTTTAGGGATTACTCTTAAAGAAACTAGGGAAACACCTGGAAGTAAGACTTTTTCTTATTTGAGTGACGGCAACACCAGGGGAGAAATAAACCATTGAATATTATGATGGGTCGAATTTTAATAATATTTCCAAAATAATGGCTCACGTACCTCTACGAGTATGTCGAGGATGTCTCGCTACGGACGCTCGATTATACGAAATGCGCCAGAACCGTCTGATGGAAGCCTATTCCACATTACTGAATACTGAAGTAAGTTTGAGGTTCTCTCTCATTGAATAACATTGTTTTTCTTCGTGCCAATAATCACGAAACCATGTCTCCATACTATATCGGGATAATTGTCTTGACGATGAACCTCTGAAAAACTGTACTGTGGAACCAAGTACATATCAGAACTGTAAAAAAAAACAAATCAATTCTTTTTTGTAAGAAATACGCCCCTAAGGCTACTCTTTACTTTACTAGTCCCTATTATATCTAACAGGTACAAGTAACAGATGACCTGCCACATTACTTGTGCAGCTACTGCGCTGCACTCCTGCTCAAGTGTGACACATTCAGAAATAAGTGCATTGAAGCTCTATTTGTATTCAGAAATGCACAACTTAACAATATTAATGTAAGTAATTTGATTACATGTCAGAAGGCTGACATGCGGGTAGTCGGTCCACCTGATGGTAAGTGGCTACCGTGTCCTAAGGACATTAGCAATACCAGGTGGATTGCCACAGGTTATATATTACTCCGGGAACAGGCTGAAAGCTAGTAATAATTATTATATATCATCCATGCCCTATTTTTTTTTTACTTTGTATAGGCTTGTGTTTTGACCACAATCTCACTATGGTAGGTGATGATGTGGCCGAAGGTAGTAAGCACCCAAAGCCTAGAAGGATCTGGCTCTCATGTGCAGCTGCCGGAACACACCAATAGGTGTTTGGCGACAGGTTTTCAACTTGAGGGTGGTAGCCAGCCAGCTGGGTACTATAAAGTACCCTACCAACGTGCTATGGTTTCCTCACGATGTTTTCGTTCACCGAAAGCTCAAGCTCATTGTAGGATTCGAATCGATAACCTTCGCCGCGGCGTCCGACGTCACTACCACTGAGCTAGCATCGCCTTAAAATAGATGTCCCATGATACAAAGTATCCCATTTGTTATTCCAGAGTATGACCTCTTCATCCAAATCCGTTTAGCTGTAACAGTGCTGAGTGGTAATAAATACACAAACACATTCATAATATTATTAGTATAGTATTTCAATCCTACTATATTTAATTGAATCCTACTAATATTATAAATTGCATGTTTGTTACTCTTTCACGCAAAAACTACTGAACGGATTTCGATTAAATTTAGCAGAGAGATAGATTAAAGTCTGGAATAGCACATAGGTTACTTTTTATCTCGGGAAATCGAGGGACGGATGCTAATAAGTAACATAATTATTTTATTTCAGCTTACTAAAGAACATATAAGAAAAATAGAGCAGCATACACAATTCAGAAAATCTGATTGTGAAATTATTGATCTTGTATCAAATTCAGTAGATTCACATTTAGATTTTAATGATACAACTCTAATACAAGAACATAATGTTGCAAATATAACGGCAGATACAGATATATCATCAGATTCTGATGAATCTATAGGTGATGCGAACGATTCAAAAGTAAAATTAAACGGGACAGATGCTGATGATGTAAAGTTAAATGGTAGCCCTGTTAATCTAATTAATAATTTACTAAAGAAATTCAATTTTAATAATGATGAAGATAGAAGTTTATTAAGAAATTTTAAAGCAAATAAAAAAGGTTCAAATAAAATTAAACTGTTGTATGATATTATTAACCATACTCAATACTCTAGTGAGAAATGTACACAATTACTCGAAATGTTGGATATAGATTGTAATAAATTACTTAAAAGTAAAAACAAAGTTACATCAACAAAAACATGTCGGGAAGATAAAGTTTTAAAACCGACAGCATTATCAGTAGATGAAATAGTTGTAAATACTAAAAAGGTATCTGAAAATGATAGAGTGGTAAAGACTACTGATATTATGACACCTGTAGATACTCTTTATGAAGTAGAAATTATTGTTGATTCTGAAAATACGGACAGTGCTTTGATATCTGATAAAATTAGTACTTCAGATGAAAATGTTACAATCAAAGATATTACAATAGAGTTAGAAGACGATACAAACCAAGATGTCACTATAGATTCAAATATAAGTATGAAAAGTAAAATAAATCATTGGCTTAATTGTAATAGCAAGAATTATATGAGTGGAGTACTTAAAGGAAAATCAAAGAAGAAAGTTAAATTTTCAAATGAATACTATGCAATGTTTAATACAGAAGTTAAATATTTAAGTAGAGAGGAACAATTGAAAGAAGTTGAGAATAGAAAAGAATCTGATAATTATAAACAGGTTGATTTTAAATGTATGCTCTGCTACAAAGGATTTTATGTTGAAGATACATTTAAAAATCACATGGCACTACATGACGATGTAAGTATCATTGAGGACGAAACGACAACGCAAATAGTTATTCATTGAATATGAAGGGTTTCCGTGCAGGTAAAAAAATAAACACAAAGTGTATCCGGGTCGTTTCTGAATAGGAAGAGAATGAGCACATTACACGCTACGTGCGTCCTTCCACCCGCGTCGCACGTAGCGGAATGAAATGCCTGCCCGCACGTCGCTCACCTCCTTCCCCGCTCTCGTCTTTGACGTACATTACCGGCTGCATATTGGGTATTATATATAATACCTAGGCAAAGTATAAAATAAATAATATTTCATACATTACCTGCACGTTTTAAGCATCCTATACTGGGTGATTTTGTTATCACTGGCAATACTTGCAGGGGTGGAAGTACTCATCAATGTGAACAACTTTTGTTATAGGACTAACTGTGAAATCATGAAAAAAATATTAGCTGTTCCATACAAAAATTCAATACCTACTCGACCAAAATGTATGAAGCAACCGTATTATTTTACGCGATATCAGAGTTAGCCCTATAGTAAAAGTTGTTCACATTGATGAGTACTTCCACCCCTGCAAGTATTGCCAGTGATAACAAAATCACCCTGTATATTGCCTAGGGATTATATATAATACCGGATAATACAGATTGCGAATACTATATAAACTTTTGTTTAATTATGGTCGAATTTTGACAACGGGTGACCTCTTGTCTCATTAGAAATATTATTCAATGACAGATCAGCGGCAAGTTCATTTGTGACATCTGTCAGTGTCACTTTATGAGTAAACAGAGTCTACAGAGCCACAAGACTGCTCACAGTAGAGTGTTTACATGCAAGGAATGCGGACATACAACAAAACATGGGTAAGTTATGGGTAACTATATCAGATGAACAGATTTATGGAGGAGCAAGGTAGACCCCTCCATTGATAAGCGAAGATTCTTCCCCCAGTCTTGGCCATGGTGTGTGTGGACCGCGGTCACACTGTTGATGTTGGACACTCGTATATATGACGAGTGCTCGCGGAACTGTGATAGCGCGATGTAGGATCTTGTGGCGCCATCTATTCGTGTGTAGTGGAAGCTCCTTTATAAGTGGTTGATAGATGTCACTACAAGTTTATATAACACCTATCCATGATGTAGGTTATTGTAGACCCACAATTTGGGATTTTCAAAATTCTTCCCCTATTTTACTCCCTTATGGTCCCCGCACACGGGCCTCCGGCCACAACCACAAAACGCCGCCATCGGCATATTTCCTGTAGTTTTCATACATTTTATATGGATTCGCCGCACACGATTGACGCCGGTGGCCGCCACACGCTACAAATCGTCGCTGCTCACTTGTGGCCCGCACCGGCCACTAAACGCTGACACAAAAACCTAAAACTAAAAATAAGCACTTAAACTTTCTTCGAGTCCATTACTGCACGCATGGGTTAAAAAATCCGGCCAAGTGCGAGTCGGACTCGTGCACCGAGGGTTCCGTACAAACTTCGTCCATCACGGGAAATGCACAATTTTATTTCAATACCTTATTTGAGATTGGTGCCAATTAAGCTAGACCTCTAAATTGTATCAGCGCCCATACAACTCAGAGGTCTTTATTAATTGGCGTAACTATGTATGTATGGGGACATCCTTTAATTTTCAACTTTCTTTATATTTTTGGAATGTTCCTTTATTTGTGCTGTAAGACCTTGCTTTTTGCCAAATTTCGTGAGTCAACGGGAACTACCACACAACAAATAAAAGGGCAAAAAAATTGCGTTTGTTGTATGGGAGCCCTTCAATATTTATTTTATTTTTAGTATTTATTGTTATAGCGGCAACAGAAATACATAATTTGTGAAAATTTCAACTGTCTAGCTATAGCGGTTCTTGAGATACAGCCTGGAGACAGACAGACTGACGGACAGACAGCAAAGTCCTAGTAATCCCGTTTTTACCCTTTGGGTACGGAACCCTATAAGTAGCAGCCACCGACCGCAGGTGTCGACCACCGGCCACAAGTGGCTGTCGCGCGCTTCAGCTACCTTTGTGGCCGCTTCTAGCTTCTCGTGGCGGCGTCTGTGGCTGTCACGTGTGGCCCGTCATTTAGGGTTTGAATTTCAAAAAAATTATGGCCTTATTCCTTGGGCGTAGATGTGTCAGTCATTGAGTAAGTCAGGACTTCTTTTTATAATGTATGGTATTATTTTCAGTACTTTAGCAATCCAGCACAGTAAATGGCACACGGGGAAGAAATATTCATGTCTTGATTGCGGAAAAGAGTTCCGGTAAGTAATTGATTTATATATATTTTTTTATAGCCACCTATTGCTGTCGCACACAATTCAACCCAAAGTGAACTTCAACCCAAACTTTCCAGTCGCAGGGTAGCTGGAAGAAATTTCTTTTGAAAATGAAAATGAAAATGAAAATATTTTTTATTCAAATAGGCCTTCACAAGCACTTATGAATAGTCTGACTCTAACGCTCGGTTCGGAAGGTTGCTTTTACTGAGAAGAGCCGGCAAGAAACTCAGCAATTACTCTTTTCAAAACCAACTCAGATTTATTACATTAAATTATTTATCTAGTCACACTGACAATATATGTGTGTTATAACAAAAAAAAGAAAAGAAACAAAATGATGAGTGACTTAGTTAATAAATAGATAGCAAATTTAAGCAGACCAGCCCCCAACGGCTACGTTAACACGTTAACTGCCACGTCAGGCACAGGTGCCTGACAGACATGGTATCTGTTAGAACAATGTCAGTCCCGGGTGACTGACACTTAAGTATGTAATTCAAATGATATTATGGAGCTGTCCGGCAGGCACATTTAACGCGTTCATCTCTATTGAAATTGACCGACAAGGGCCCAGACAAACTATGTTCACATTTTTATATTCAGAACTGGATTATTTTGTTTTTTTTATTACTTTTTTTCCTGTTCAAGCTAAGCCTAATAAACCTGTGAAAACATGATAATCCTTTCGATGGTTTCGGAGATCAGCATGTTCAAACAGACATACAAAAAAACACAAAAATGGTCTCTTTGCAATTCGACTCTTACTACTTCACGACCTCTATTTCAACTAAAAAAAGAATGTAACAGACTCGCCGGTTTTACAGATTTATTAAAGACTAGCTCTAAGCCCGCGGCTTCGCTCGCGTAGACTTCATAAAATTTATATAACTTTTCTTCCTTGTAGATAACTAGCTTCCGCCCCGCGGTTTCACCAGCGGTCCCGAAGGGTCTTATTTTTTCCCGGGATAAAAAGTATGCCTATGTGCTATTCCAGACTATAATCTATCTCTGTGACATTCATTCAGATCCGTTCAGCCGTTCTGGCGTGATTGAGTAACAAACATCCATCCATCCAAACTTTCACATTTATAATATTGTAAGATTTCTAACAGTATAAAAGTAAATTCCAAAAATAATTAAACGGTTATAACATTTTTTTTCAACATCCGATTTTAATGAAACAAAGCCTATATTCTATATTTACAGGCCACTTTTGCAATTTTTCTCTTCATAACATTTCTTAGGACTTCAACGAACATTTAAAAAAATATTGGTGAATTGGTCCACCCGTTTTCGAGTAGCCATTCATTTTTAACTGACGAAAAAACGGAGGAGGTTCTCTAATCAACGCGTATATAATTTTTTTTTATGTACGCATAACTTTTTACAGAGTAGTCCGATTTTGATATACTTTTTTATTTATATTATTTTTTGGGCGATTCTTCGAAGGTCACAGAAAAACGAATAAATATTTGTGTTCAGAAATAAATCGAGTAAATACGGACATATCAAGATGTGTCACCCGACCAGTGACCAGCTAGTGCGGTGCGAGATCTGTGGGGACTCCTTCAATGGACTAGCGGGGCTCCAATCACACGACAAAAGGGCACATAAAGAGGTAAATATTAGGCGAAGATAGCTCAGTGTACAAAACTAACACTAAAACTAATCTCGTATACAACGTGTTCCTTTTGATTATGCTATAAGTAAAAATAATACAAAAAGTCCTAGAATACATAGTTTCAAAGATAACATAAATCATAATTGAGCTGAGCCGGTTGGCGTGGTCGGTAAGATACCCTATCTATCACGCCGCAGGTCGTGGGTTCGATTCCCACTCAGGACAAACATTTGTGTGCATGAACATGTCTGTTTGTCCTGTGTCTGGGTGTAATTATCTATATAAGAATGTATTTACAATAGAAAAGTAGTATATGTAGTATATCAGTTATCTGGCTTCCATAGTACAAGCTCTGCTTAGTTTGGGGTCAGATGGCCGTGTGTGTGGAATAATGTCAAAATAAAAATTAAATTAGTTTAAAAAATTGACACCAGTATGACGAATCTTTATTTTGCGACGTTGCCAAACTTACGTACGCAATAATAAACCAAACTGAATCATTCATATTTAAATCATAGTTTTCACGAGGGTGTTTACATAATTAATCGTGGCTTTGTCGAATTATTTTTAATGAAAAATATTTATAAATATTATAAATATTTGAATGATTAAACAGATGTACTCACCGGAGTGTCACTGTTCTGGTTGTGACACTCAGTTCTACTGCTCGGACGCGTTTAAGGCGCATCAAGGAACCGACGGACTGTGCGACACTACATACAAGTAAGGGACTACACACGTATTTGACACAAATATAACACTACTACATTAAATACAACAATTGTTTGTCAACAGGTATTGTGTGCGCTGCGGTATGTCGTTTGAGACTGAACAGCTGCTGAAGGAACATGAGATAGAACAACGGAAACTAGGTGGAAGTATTACTACATTTAAATGTGACGTGGTAAGTAATATATATACTATAAGGTCCTACGGACGGCCCTTTTGAGGAATGAACATTATCAAATTAAAAAAAAATATATACCACTAATTAAATTGCTGTGATGATTTATTTCGACTGTTTCCTTGCTTCTTGCTTGCAGTGTCAAAAAGTCTTTGCAAATTTTTCAAATTATAAATCCCACCAACGTTGGCACCAACCATCTTTTGCGGAATGGCGCAAGTCGTACGAGAGGAAGAGGGCTCGTGTGTGCCTCGACAGAGACCCCGGGGGAGGGGCCGGAGGCGGGGCCGGGCCAGGGGGCGGGGGCGGAGCAGGGGGCGGGGGGCTCGTGTGCGAGCTGTGCGGGAAGGTCTCCAAAGTAAGTGTTTCTTTTTATTACGGCAGTTTGTCTAGTAGGCAGGCGGTCCACCTCATGGTAAGTGGCTACCATCGCCTATGGACATTAGCAATACCTGGGGGATTGACAATGTGTTGCCGACAATTATGAAGCATAGACGGCAATCGGCTCTCAAGTGCAACAAACCGGTAGTTGTTTGGCGCCAGTTCAACTTGAGGGTAGTAGCCAGCCAGGTGAGTACTACAAAGTACCCTACCACCGTGCTATAGTTTCCTCACGATGTTTTCCTTCTACGAATGCGGAATGTTTATAGTTCCTAATGGCGGCCATAGACATTATTTTTTAAATCAGACATCTTTTTGCTCAATTATATGTTTTTTTTTTATAATTTATTTCCAAAAAAGTTAACATTTGCTTCTTATGTACTAACTTGGCGGTGTAAATAATATAATTTATGTAATCTGTTATGTTAAATACTATTTTTGTTTAAAGACAAAGCCCTTTTTTTATGATTTTACACTTAATTAATAAAGCAGGATATTATTATTGTTATATTGTTTATGTAACTTATAGAGTAAAGGTGCTCTACAATTACACCACCACAACATGCATTCAAATGAACGACCATTTTCCTGCTCAGACTGTACGAAGACATTCAAAACTGCAATGAATTTAAAGGTAAGTATGTAAGCGAACGTTGCATCCAGCAGCCACCAGCAACTCTAAACTAGCCCCCTAAAAAGGGCGCTCAAGAAATATTGCTTATGGTATTACTTTTTAGGTTTCTGGGCAGATCCTACTTATTTCAATATGTTTTACTAGCTTGTCCCCGTGGTTTTACCCGCATTCCCGGGATAAAAAAACCTTCCTCAAGAGTTGGGCTATCAAATGCAAAAAGAAATTGTCAAATCCTACTTATTGGTTGTTCCAGAGATTATCGCCTTTAAGTATAGATTATAATATTTTGTGACAGGTACACACTCGCGTACACACGGGAGAGCGCCCGTTCCAGTGCGATCGCTGTCCGAAGGCGTTTCAGTGTCGTTCGAATCTTGTTAGACATCAATTAGTAAGTATTAGAATAGTCCAAATGTATTTCGAATTCATAACACCAGAAATCTGGATGTTAGTCTTTCTTTAGTATACCCTGTATACCACCTGTACCCTAATATACAAGCTGTACCCTTATATACCACCTGTACCCAAATATACTACCTGTACCCTAATATACCACCTGTACCCTAATATACTACCTGCACCCTAATATACCACCTATACCCTAATATACCACATGTACTCGAATGTTTAATTAGTACCATGTGCACCCTAATAGACCACATTCACCCAAAAGTTTAACATGTACTTTGTGTAACCTAATTTACCATGTGGACCCTAATGTACCGTACATATTTTAATTTACTACATGTACCCTAATATACCACTTGTCCCAAATGTTAAAATGGTAGCCTAGTGTAAACCTTATTTACCATGTGGACCCATTTTTTTTATTTGTACCATAATGTACCGTTTGTAAATTAAATGTATAATAAGTATCTACCTATCTGTCTGTCTACGTACCTATCATATATTTCGTAATGTTTCATTTCTGTGTGGCAATTTTTCTTATATCAACAGGTACACACTGGGGAGCGTCCGTACTCATGTAACATATGTGGTAAGACCTTCAATGATATGTCGTACATCAAGATTCACATAAAAACTGTACACATGAAGGTACCCATGCCGCCCAGGGTACGACGAAGCCGGCGGAACAAGAAAACTGATTGATTTTCTGTGATTTTAATCAATAAATAAAATATTATATTGTTTTTGAAATGATAACTTTATTACGGGCCGGATGCCGTGTGGTTGGTAAGATACCCCATTTATCACGCCACAGGAGGCCGATTCACGCGTTTTCGATAATATTGTTTTCGAAAAATATATCGAGTCTCATATCGAAAGAAAATATCGCAAAAATCCTGACTTATAATCGTGTATACAGGGAGGTTTTGTAGTCACTGGCAATACTTGCAGGGCTGGAAGTACTCATCAATATGAACAACTTTTATCATGGGACCAACTCTGATATTGCGTAAAATAAAATGGTTGCTTCATACATTTTGGTCGAGTAGGTATTGAACTTTTGTATGGAACAGCTGATAACTTTTTCGTGATTTCACAGTTAGTCCCATAGTAAGAAATTATCATATTGATGAGTACTTCCACCCCTGCAAGTATTGCCAGTGACTAAAAATTCAGCCTGTATAAAATTCTCGTGTCACAATGTTAGTTACCTTACCATACTCCTCCGTAACGGCTCGACCGATTTTTATGAAATTTTGTATGCATATCGGGTAGGTCTGAGAATCTGCCATCTATTTTTTAAACCGCTGCGCGAGTAAAACTGCGGGGGACAGCTAGTAATTTTATAAATGCGAAAGTGAGTTTGTTTTTTGTTACCTTTTCGCGCCTAAACCGCTGAACCGATCGCGATGAGATTTGGTAAGCTGATAGCTTAAGTTATGGAGAAGGACATGGGCTTCTTTTTTTCTCGCGAACGGGGGAACAGCTAGTATCTAATATTTCAATACCTACTCGTTGCATATCGCACGCTAACGATAGATAAATATCAAGTGATATCTCCAGAATCCCAAAATTTGATTTTTATCGTGTTTTATAAATATAATGCCGGATATCTACAATGTTGGCAACACCAGCATTGAACGGTGAATGAACGGATCGAGTCTACGGGGTTCTCAATCATCTTGTTAAAAATGCATTTAAGCGGATTTAACGATGCTTGAGGGGTTTTTGTTTTGCATCGGCCTGCGAGAGAGCACTTTGTACTATTACTATTCTGGAAAATTAAATTTTCACATTATCTATCTGACCTAATAAATTATTGGCCTGTAATCCTGTTATAGTTAACAATAAAAATCAACTCTTCAGGTCGTGGGTTCGATTCCCACTCAAGACCGACATTTGTGCGTATGAACATGTCTGTTTGTTTGTTCTGAGTCTGGGTGTAATTTTTATTTGATGTGTAAACTTCTTTTAGCGCGGTACGCATATTTTTAGATGAGGTAAAACCTCTGGACTCGCGACACCGTTACGAGCGAGACGCAGTTTGACATTCAATCTCAATCTCTAAAAAAAAAAGTTTTCACTTCTGTCGGCACTCCCGGAGTGTTATCTTTTTAATTTGTTTAGGCTTGTGTTTGACCACAATCTCACTATGGTAAGTGATGATGTAGCCGAAGGTGGAAAGCACACAAAGCCTAGAAGGAACTGGCCCTCAAGTGCAGCTGCCGGAACACACCAATAGGTGTTTGGCGGCAGATTTTCAACTTGTGGGTGGTAGCTGGTAGCCAGTCAGGCGGGTACTAAGTACCCTACCACCGTGCAATTATCTATAAAAGTATATATATTTACAAAAAAGAGTAGTATAGTGTATTATGTACATAGTTGTCGTTTAGGAAGATTAACGAACATAATTTTACTATCTAGGACCGATTGCAGGCTGCGCTGTTCGAATAAATCAGATTGTCGTTCGAATGCGTACTAAAAACCGAACATTCTAATGCTTCGATTAATTTTATCGCCCATCGCTATCTGTGTCCCCAATTGTCATGTCTGTCACTGTCAGTGTCAGTGATTGTCACAAGCAAAGAGTACATTACATTATGGGTATGTTCCGATATACACTGCAAGGACTGTAAGGTGTGACGTCATTTAGTATACTGAGAAGCCGTTCCTTTATAGTTAGCTATATTGGATACTGTTTAAAACGGAACGCAGTATACCGTGTGTCATCCACGTATATGTAAACTGTTATTCTGGACGCCGTTGATCACGTGATCATAGCACTGAGAGCACCTTAACTCAAAAACGCCACTGCTCACAGTACTAAAATGGCGACGATTTATGACGACATATATTTCCCTAGGATACTGCGGCAGTATACTGTCATCTATATAACGGAACGAATTTCTTCCCAGAAAGAGTACTGAATAGTGCTCGCAGTGTATAACGGATCATACCCTACATATGACATATACTGAGAGTCAAAGAGTATATAATCACTGCTGAGAATCACAAATTCAATAAATAACATCACATCGTATTTTGTTATTAATTTTCTTGTAAAAGAAAGATCCCCCTTCGTTTATCTTTTACTAACGTGACATTGGCGGAATTGTGCTATCGTGTACAGTCGCCATTCAATTAAGAAAAAATCGGAATCATCTTTATGATGAAATGCCTCTAACAAATAATTATATAAACAAAACCTCAACATCCTCGATGCGAGTGTGTCGAGGATGTCTCGTAACGGACGCACGTCTGTATGACATGCGCCAGAACCGGCTGATGGAGTCCTATTCTACACTACTGAGTACCACAGTAAGTTCGGTCAGGAATCTTATAATATTAAAAGTATAATATTTTTTTCGACCCTGTTAGGGCACATCAAATTAAACTATAGACTTTTACTAAGGCTACTCTCTGGCCTATTAAAGTATATTTTTTTAAAAGTTAATATAAAAATAATATGATCCTAATTTTAGTAAAGCTTTGGCATCTGCTGGTGTGTTCCGGTGGTATTGCTAATAATCATAGGCAATGGAATCCACTTACCATCAGGACTGCTTGTCAGCCCTCTAACAAAATAAAAAGATATTTTTGTCTCTCAAACAACTTATCACTCCTATTATTATTATACAGGTACAAGTAACAGATGACCTGCCACATTACTTGTGCAGCTACTGCGCTGCACTGCTGCTCAAGTGTAACACATTCAGAATTAAGTGCATAGATTCATTAATAGTGCTTAGAAATGCTCAACAACAACATTTAGACGTAAGTATCTTCATTGCCATCTTATCATTATGTAGGAACTAGCCACTACAGCATCACACGGGTGCAATTTTAAAATAAAAATAGTGGTACAAAAAAAAGTACCAAATATATTTTTTAAGAACCATAACAAATCAGCTTTCCAATAATAAATAAATATTCTGGGACATTATTCCTCACACACGGCCATCTGACCCCAAACTAAGCAGAGCTTAATATATTAATTATGTCTGCCGGAGACTGTTTTCGAACATGTCCTTATTTGCTGTGGTGAACTAGTGAGGTATATACTATGCCCTTGAATATTCTTGGTAGGTCTCACTTCTCAGTCTCGAATCATTCTTAAATACTGTTAGTAAATTATTCCATCCAGTGTTGGGGTCATATTTAGCATCTGGACATCCCTAGGCTACCTCTGATTATGCACTAACACTTTGTAATGATACTGGAGACAAGGCATGCGTGGCGATATTAAAACGAAAATCAATTTAAACAGGTTTTCTGTGGTATAAACCAATTGGCTGATGCTTGTTTAAAAATAGCTCTGATTATAGTCTGCGCAGAACTAGTTGGCCGCGCCTTAGGTATGTGAGCGGATGGAGGGGCGGGGGCGCTTGCTGTCTACATATAACCTCATTTGCGTTGCTACCACTATAACTCACCCCGTCCCACCGCTCAAAAGTGCGGCTAACTAGTTCCGCGCGGCCTATAGTAAATTAAGGCAAGGTTTTCTAGCGCTAGCTACATGACGAGGGGGTGAAGGCGGTTGCGTAAGCTCCGCCCACCGGGGGTTTACTCGTGCGTATTAATATCGCACTATTGCCAAAAAATGCGCGCGAACACAACCCGCACAAATAAGACGGAACATAGCGTCACAGTATAGACAAATACAGAAGGACCTCGCCTTAATGCAACAAATTTTTGTTCCAGCTTACTGTAGAACATATAAAAACATTTGACCATCCTACATACTTCAAACAAACTGCATTAGAAACTATGAATATTGTTGATAAAACTTCAGAACACAAACAAAACTATTCTGATATATCTACAGATATATCTTCAGAATCTGATATATCTGATATATCTTCAGAATCTGATATATCTGATATATCTTCAGAATCTGATATATCTGATATATCTTCATCTTCTGATGATTTTATGGATTGTGATTTAACAGAAGAATCTGATTGTTCAGTTAAAGATTTTAATATAAAAAGCAAATCAATTATTAAAGAACATAAAATAATAAAGACAGAACATGAACATGCTGTGAAAAAAACGAATAATGAATTTAAAAATCTAATAAAGAAATACTTTGATAAAAAAAGAAGTGGTTTGTTAAAAGAATTTAAAGTTAACAAAGATTGTGCAGCAAATAAAGCTAAAAGTGACATTAGAGACCATAAAATGAAACAGTTGTCGGAGATTATTAATCATATCCAGTATTCTATTGAGACGAGCAATGAGTTAATAAACATATTAGATGAAGGTACACTAAAATGTAAAAATCAAGCCTCAAAGTCTGTAACTGAAACCCCAAAAGAAAATCAAGTTATAATACAAGAATCCCAGTCTAATGTAAAAGCTAAAACTGTAAGTAAACAAAAAGTTCAAACAGGTAAAGAGCATGTACAACAAGACATAGTAAAAAAGGAAACAAATAAATCAGTATTAAAAAAACAATCCAATATTAAACCAGATATTGTTAATACTGAAACATCAAGTTCGGATTTGATTCAAAAAGATGAAATAGAGTTAGAATTTCAGGATGAAGCAATGATCTTTGAAACCCAGTATGATGAAATTGATGAAAACATAGTTTCAAAAGACGATATTGCCATTGCAGATTTAAAACTGGACTCCATGCCATCGAAATGTAAAAAGATAAGTAGGAAAAAAGGTGCTGCAAATTATAAAGGCTGTAAAACAATAATAAATGGAATATTAAAAATACGACGACCAAATAGAATGAAGTTTAACGAAGAGATCTATGCAATGTATAACACAGACGTAAGACTCTTAACGAAAGAAGAACAAATTAAGGAAATGAATGATAGAAAAGAATCGGCTAATTATAAAAATGGACAGTTCAAATGCAACATTTGCTTTAAAGGGTTCCTTATTGAAGAAACTTATAAAAATCACATGTCGCAACATGATGATGTAAGTATTATGGCAAGAAATTGTAAAGCTGTGGTTAATTTATTACATGGTGCTAAGACAGTCGCTTAGGATAATCCTAGAAATGCGAAGAAAACTGCAGGAGGACAGCTAGTTCGTAATGATGTTTGTATTTTATTTTTAATGTCAGAGGCGTGTATCTTTAGTTGTTCATTTTTATTTTGCAATAATAGATCAGCGGCAAGTTCGTTTGTGACATCTGTCAGTGTCACTTCATGACTGAGACGAGGCTCTTCGGACACCAAAGAAGTCACAATAAAGTTTTTACTTGCAGAGAATGTGGACACACCGCAAAAAATGGGTAAGTGTGGTTAAATCTGCATATTTTATTTGTTTTTATATATTGAAATGAAATTTTTCATACGAATTTTTATTTACGAACATTGATAATTCTGTACAAAAATAAAAATATGAGTATCACACTAATACCATAACCGCGTCGCTATTAGTCCATAGATCAATGTCGCCCGGACTCCTTTTACAAAAGTCCGACAAACACACATACACATAACACCCAAATTTTCACATTTATAATATTCTTAGGATTATTTCATTTTAGTTCTGCGGCAGCTGAACATTTTAAATGGCACAGTGGAAAGAAATTCTCCTGCAAGGATTGTGGAAAAGAATTCAAGTCAGTAACTATTTCAACTAAATGTACAATCGACAAAGTTCAAGCATGACCACCATAAGGCTACTTTTTGTGTGCAGCGACCAGCGACTACCTGGTTGTCGACAATACAAGTGGACAATGCGCTTATCATAAAACTAGTCAAAACAAATGAAATTACACAATAGCGGCTTTTGTCTTGACAATGGGCGGGGCGAGCTATGATGACTGCTTGCAAGCGAAAAGGTTAAAAAATTGATCATGCTTGAAGTTTGTCGATGGTACATGACAGATTAAACTTTGTCCACTACACTGGTAACTTCAGTAGCTTCGACGTTCTATAAGTGCCCTTCTATGGCCTAAACTGAATATTTTGTCTTTCGACTAAAGTCAAGTCTGTAAACAGACGTGTATGGCTGACAAATTATTTGTACTTAAATGCATAGGCCGATTTCCTTTAAGTCCAAATAGGCCAAGACTGCACCTACTTAATGGCTTACATTCTCATTTTAACTTGTCTTCTGTATCCATCTCTACCTGTCTTCATTTCAGTCAACACTCCTGTTTTACGCTTGTCTTTTTTACACAATCCATCTATACTCTCTTTGGTCTTCCCTTTCTTGTGCGATAGTCCACCTCTGTTAATCAAACTTAATGTCCACGTTTTCGTCGAAATCAAGTCACTAAATTGTTTAACAGAAAAAAGTCGAGTAAATACGGACATATCAAGATGTGTCATCCGACCAGTGACCAGCTGGTGCGGTGCGAGATCTGTGGGGACTCCTTCAATGGACTCGCTGGACTCGAACATCATAGTAAGAGATCACACAAAGAGGTATCTTAATCGTACATTAGAAAAAAAGCTACATTTGCAGTTGGGTTAATTAATTTGAAATATCTCTAACAGATGTACTCACCGGAGTGTCACTGTCCTAGTTGTGACACTCAGTTCTACTGCTCGGACGCGTTTATGACGCATCAAGGAACCGACGGACTGTGCGACACTACATACAAGTAAGGGACTACACACGTATTTGACACAAATATAACACTATTACATTAAATACAACAATTGTTTGTCAACAGGTATTGTGTGCGCTGCGGTATGTCGTTTGAGACTGAACAGCTGCTGAAGGAACATGAGATAGAGCAACGGAAACCTCAGAATCAATATAAATGTGACGTGGTAAGTTGAAAGAACTGAGAAACTTTAAAAATTAATTTATCTTCCATTAAGTACCTATAGGGTATCTATAAAATCAATAAACCAGGACAAGAAGCTGGAAAACATATTTTTGAGCTTAAAACCCGGATATTTGATGCTGACATTTAGCTTCCTCATTGAATACAATCAGTATTAGCGTGGCGTAGGTAAACGAGCTATTAAACATATTTTCTGACTTGCGAACCGATGCATGGTAACTTCTGTAAATTCGACCTTCATATATGCCCTCCTACGGCCTAAACTAAATAAATGGCTTTGACACCTGATAGTTGGGCTGAAGTGATAAGGCCGGGTATGAGGAAAGTTCGTGAGGGAAGACAAAGTCAAAGCCATTTATTCAGTTTAGGCCCTAGAAGGGCACTTATGAACGTCGAAACTACTGAAGTTACCACAGAAGTGACTACTGAAGTTAGACAGCATACAGCGTCTTATCAAGATAATAAAATTGAGATCTCCGTGACTCATTCACACGTATTACCCAAACAATTCTTGGCTCAATTATTTAGGACAAATAAGACTAAGAGACTCGATGTACGAGGTACACCGTCTACTCCATATTAGAGTCATTTCACATACAGAATAGAATGAATAAGTTGATTTATTAGGTACGCAAGTGATAGTAGATGGTATGCCCATGTCAATTACACCTTTATATATCGACTACATAAAGGTGGTATGGATATTATGTCCGGATGTTTGGAAGGAATACTTCGATAAAAGGTCGATAGAAAAAGGGATCTGGTATAAAACCATCCAGCCTGAAATTTTGAGTCTTTCATGGGTAGATCAGAAATCAGAATTGATTAAATAAGAAAATTTTGTGTTAGGTCTTAGCTTTCGATTCGGACATATTCCGACAAATAAGTTTTAGAACTTAATGAAATTAAAAAAAATAGCTGCATCCCCTAATTTCGATGGTTGTGGTGTTATTGAAGATGTTAAACACATTTTGACGGAATGTGTGCGGAACGAACGTGCGAGAGTATCTTTACTTGGAAGTGTAATTTTGGTGTGTGCAACAGTTTGTTTTATTCTCCAATTTCGGACCAATAAAAAAAATATATTGTTAGAGATTTTTCTATTGCAGTGCCATAAGACGTTCAAACTATTCGGTAAATTAAAAATGCACCAGAGATGCCACTCGGCCACGTATCCTAATTATATTAAATTGTGTAACGCGAGAAAAACGAAAAGTGAGAAAGAATTACAGGAAAACGGGAGCGAAATATTGATTTGCGAAATGTGCGGGAAGTCGGTGAAGGTGAGTTGTCGTTGATTGCCTTTGTTAAACATTTGAAATAAATGGTCAATATAATCAGATTGATAAAAAAATATAACCTTGCTGAGTTTCTTCCCAGTTCTTCTAATTTTTAGGCTTATTTCTGGACCCGTGGTAACTTCAGTAACTTTTTAACTTACGTTCTTGCTATTCTATGGCTTAGATTGAATAAACGTCTGTCTCTTGCCAGGATTTTCTTGTGTCAAAAGGCTGACAAGCGGGCGGGTGGTCCACCTGATGACTTTTAATTTGGAAACTCATTTGCAGCTTACCCGGTAGCTCCTTGACGATAGATTTTCAACTTGAGGGTACTGCCAAGTACTAAGTTCAAAAAGGATTCAAAATTCATGTATTTTCCACATTTACAGAATGCTGGTCTTCTCAAACTACATTACAGTATGGTGCACTTAAGTGAAAAGCCTTATAAATGTACAATCTGTCCTAAAGAATTCAAAACATCTGCATTATTAGTGGTAAGATATATCCAAATAGCGTAGCAATATCTATCAGATATAACTATTTGTTACCCGTATATAGATCGCGCCACAACTGCCACAAGATTCTACATCGCCATGCCAATCCAAAAGTAAAGATACAAATAATAATCGACAATTCGTTTGCTATTTTACATAGGGTTATTGTTAGTAAAAGTCGTTTCTTCTATTAATATTTTAAACCGCAATATTATATTGACAGATACACATGCGCGTGCACACGGGAGAGCGTCCGTACCAATGTCAGCATTGTTCGAAATCGTTCAAGAGTCCACAAAACCTTAATCGACATGAAATGGTGAGTATGTACATACATGCACTACCTTTAGCTAGGTTTATTAAATGATCCTACATTATAACACCACTTACCTTAACTCCTACATTATAGCTCCACTTACCCTAACAACTCCTACATTATAGCTCCACTTACCCTAACAACTCCTACATTATAGCTCCACTTACCCTAACAACTCCTACATTATAGCTCCACTTACCCTAACAACTCCTACATTATAGCTCCACTTACCCTAACAACTCCTACATTATAGCTCCACTTACCCTAACAACTCCTACATTATAGCTCCACTTACCCTAACAACTCCTACATTATAGCTGCACTTACCCTAACAACTTCTACATTATAGCTCCACTTACCCTAACAACTCCTACATTATAGCTCCACTTACCCTAACAACTCCTACATTATAGCTCCACTTACCCTAACAACTCCTACATAATAACTACACGTGTAATTCTATTGTATTATATATAGCAGGTACATACAGGGGAGCGTCCACACTCGTGCGATATCTGTGGAAAGAGCTTCCAATCCAGGTGTACTGTGAAGATGCACATCAAAACTGTCCATATGAAGATACCCATGCCGCCGAGGATCCGACGGAGGAACGTGAAAACTTAATGATTAAATTATCTTAATAAAAAATTAGCTTCCGTATGTTTGTGTGTAAAATTCGAAAAGTAGTCGTAAGTTTAACTTGAAATTTTTGCACAAGGGTGAATTTCTATAATATATATAAGTGTTTTTATATAGTTTTTATCCCAAGTTTCCATGGCAACGGGATATTCTATGCGTTTCGCGAGGTTAAAATTGAGCCATAGCTCACAGTGTTTTTTTGCCCAAAAATCGGACATGTAGTTTTTATAATGCTTTAGTATAGAGTATTCCAATACAAATGCATGACGAAAACTCCCGTGCGGCCATTTTGTATAGTTTTTATTTAATCGCTGTCCGAAAGTTGAAATCCCGGAATTTCCAAATATGTGAAAAAAAATCTAGCGCGGTAGTTTTATAGATAAAATAAAATTTTCTTTATTACATTAAAAGGCCCCAAGACAAGGCATATTTCAAGCAATTTCCGGCAGCCATACGACTTACCGATGTCAAATAAATCACGATAATATGTTTTTTAATTTTAATTATTTTTGGCCTTTTTTTTTCGTTTTGGGAAGTTGCAACTTGCATTAATCAGAAGCTTATATGTATGTATTATATGTCCAAATAACAAAAAAAGAATTACTTCCCTATGCCGCGGCCACAGCGACAAAAGTGACATTGATCCGGGATTTACTAGCGTTGATTTAGATAAATACTTTTTAGTGTGTAACGCAATTATTTTTGGTGTTATAGAGTTTTAAAGCCTAATTTTAAAATAAACTTCATTGTATACAGGATGATTTTATAAGAGTGACCAAAAGTTGCACACACCTAAGGTATCATGTATATAGATTCCAATTATGAAAAACAATATTTATCTTGCGTTTTTACTTTATAGTTTACCATAGTTTTTGGTGTTTTTTTTTCAGTGAAGAGTAACATTTGATGCGGGAAGGGGTCCACCCTCGTTAGGCTTATGTTAAAACCCCGCATTTATATGTTACTCTGAGAAAACGGGGGTGAGGCGCTATGGAGCCGTCAAAGACCCATAGTGCCACTTTGCCTCAGCAGGAACTGACCCGTCCTGCTGAGGGATGTCTACCCGAGCTCCGATCGGGTGACTTACTGCTAGGAGTGCATGAGGGCGCCAACCCTCATGTTGGTCAACGAGTGGCAAACAATGGTGATGCTGTGGATCGCGCCACAGCCGGTACTTCTTCAGCTTCGGAAGTGACTGAAAATATATTAGGAGCAGAACTCTACAATGAAGTCGGCGGAGGACCCGTTGCGTTTACCCGGCTAGACGCGTTCCAGCTTTTAATGGCTGAGAGCAAAAATATATATGGCCAGCTGGCAAGACCTATCCAGCTTAGCAAAGGTGAAAGAGTGTGTCTCATATCATTGACTATAGGACATCAGTTACACTCTCCACTTTCAGCAACACAGCAGGCAGATTTGGACAATGCCCTAAGCCACTTTATTTCTAAGGCGGAGAAAAAATTCAGGGATTGTCGAAGTTATATGCCAAGCTTCATAAAAAAACATAAGGTTTGGTTAAACAAAATGTTTCTTAATGATATTCCTGAAGAATTGATCAAGTGTGAAGTTGAAACACCGAACTTATTATTAGGCGATATTAATAAACGAGACAGAGTATTATTAGCACCAGAACCAAAAAGATTAGTTATGCCGGATGATATTATGAGTTCATCTAGTTCTGGTGACCAAGTAAGGAAGTACGACCATCTTAGTTCTCGGCAACAAGTGAGATCGCGAAAAAAGCTTCAAAGCTTACTACAAGACGAGCCACCTCAAAAGAAAATCAAAGATTTTGCTGATACTATATCAGTTAGTAAAGAATTGGGTAGAAAATGTGGAAAAGATTTAGAGGTTGTAATTACTGATTGCATCACGTCTTCTGATAGAGTTTCTGAGGTAAAGGCTATGCTTAATCAGAAAATAAAGCCATATACTGCTGAAGAGGCTCTTGGTATTATGATAGACCGAAAGTTGAGTGTGGAAACCTATAAATTTTTGCAACAAGATCTTAAAAATAGGGGTTCACCTATGTTTCCACCATATAACAAGGTGTCAAAGGCACGAGCCGCTTGTTACCCCACAGAAAATTTAACGGTTAATGAGGTAGAAGCATGGGTTTCTTTGCAGGGTTTACTTGAACATACATTTAAAAGAACTATGGCTCTGTATGATGATGACATAAATACGCACTGTGAGGAGAAGGGATTGACAGAATTATCATGTGTGTTTGAGGGTTCGTGGGGATTTGACGGTAGCACTGGTCAATCTCTATATAAACATAAGGTGCCCGATGACCCTTTGTACGATGAAAATACCATATTCACCACGACATTTATTCCCCTTCGAATAAAAGAAAACGGAGGCGGAAATCGCGTATTATGGGTAAATCCATCTCCACAGTCATTAAGATTTTGTAGGCCTCTCCACATACAATATATGAAGGAGACAAAAGATCTTATTTTGTCTGAAAAAGCGTACGTAGAAAAGCAAATACACGAGCTTCGGTCTATTACCTTCGAAACTTCAAAAGGGTTTAAGGTTTCAACGATTTGTGAGCTTGTTTTGAGTATAATTGATGGTAAAGTTTATAATATTATCATGGATACACTATCTCAATTGAGATGCCCAATGTGCAATATTACAGCCAGTCAGTTCAATAACTTGGAAATCGTTTTTAATACGCCCGTAAATGAAGAAGCTCGTAGACATGGCCTAAGTCCTCTTCACGCCTACATTAGGTGCCTAGAGTTTATTCTACATCTTGGCTATAAAAACGACCCAAACTTAAGAAAATGGCGTATATCTAAATATAGTCAAGAAAATAAAATATTTGAGGATCGCAAAAAACGTATACAGGCAGAAATTAGGGATCAGATGGGGCTACTGGTTGATATTGTACGACCACATTCGGGTACGACGAATGACGGAAATACAGCTAGGCGAGTGTTTTCAACTGATAAAAATCGCACAATGTTTGCTGACATACTCGGCATAAAAAAATGGCTTGTAGATGATCTAAGTACAATATTAGTTGCCATTAACAGTGGGTTGCCTATCGATTCCCAAAAATTTGGCAACTTTTGTAGAAACTTAGCTTACAAATATGTTGCGGAATACGATTGGCTTCCCATGACAATCACGATACATAAAATATTAGTCCACGGCCAGGAAGTTGTTGAGGTGTCGAGTTTACCAATAGGATTGCTCTCGGAACAGGCTGGTGAATCCAGAAATAAATTTTGGAGATATGACCGTGAGCATCACACACGTAAAGATGCCCGACAACATACAATGACGGATTTGTTTCACAGGGCATTAGAGTCTTCAGATCCCATTGTATCGTACTCTGGCTTTCAGTGGCGAATGAATAATAAAAAAAGAATGCCTTTTACAACCGACGTATTAAGGTTACTAAAACCATTCGACCCTCCACAAGTTGACGACGATGACAACGAGAGTCTTTATGATTCATATAATGAAAATGAGCTCACAGCTATCCTTGTCAACGAAAATCTATAAATGGTACCTTAAGTCGTGTGTAACTTTTGGTCACACTTAAAAATATTCCTTATACAATGAAGTCAATTTTAAAATTAGGCTATAGAACTCTATAACATTAAAAATAATTGCGTTACACACTAAAAAGTATTTTTCAAAATCAAAGCTAGTAAATCCCGGATCCCGGGATTTTTTTCAATGTCACTTTTCTCGCTGTGGCCGCGGCATAGGAACGTAATTCTTTTTTGTTATTTGGATATACATATAAGCTTCTGATTAATGCAAGTTGCAACTTCCCAAAACGAAAAACAAGGCCAAAAAAAAATTAAATCAAAAATCATATTATCGTGATTTATTTGACATCGGTAAGTTGTATGGCAGCCGGGAATTGCTTGAAATATGCCTTGTCTTGGGGCCTTTTAATGTAATAAAGAAAATTTTATTTTATCTATAAAACTTCCGCGTTAGAATTTTTTTCATATATTTGGGAATTCCGGGATTTCAACTTTCGGACAGCGATTAAATAAAAACTATACAAAATGGCCGCACGGGAGTTTTCGTCATGCATTTGTATTGGAATACTCTATACTAAAGCATTATAAAAACTACATGTCCGATTTTGGCCAAAAAAAACACTGCATAGTGAAGAGTGGCCGGCTTTAGCTAGATTCTTCTATACAGGATGATTTTTTTGTCACTGGCAATACTTGCAGGGGTGGAAGTACTCATCAATATGAACAACTTTTATTATGAGTCCACTCAAAAAATCATCCGGTATAATTGGTGCAATGTAATTAATACAATTCTAAAAGGTTGTTTCAAGACTAGAAAACTTTTTTATAGCGATAGCCAGTTATGTAAGCGAAGAAAAAACTTCATAAACATCCCAATAAATAATTATATTTAATTTGTTGTTTTCATTTATATTTTTCTTTTTATTATAATAATTTAAAATATTTAGGAATTTTACTTGTTAAGGCAGACAGTGCCTCTTTTGAACTTTGACTATTAGGTATAATTATAAATTTCTGTATAAGTATAACACTGGTTTACTGTTGTAATATTATTTAATATTCCTATTATAAGTAATAAAGTTGATTAAAGTTATTCCCAAACATTCGTATTCGCATTCTTACATTCGCACCCTGAAAATTCGCTGACAAATGTGACATTCGTAACATCCCTGGGAGGCGATTCTCGTGCAATAGAGATAAATATCAGTTTTGATATTTATCATAAAACATGGTGGATATCAATAAAAATCAATTTTTGGTATTCTCGAGATATCACATTCTACATAGTCTGGCCATAAATACTGTTACAATTAAAAATAAGAAAGATATTACATTTGAATTTGGAATCTGTCATTTTTATACGATTGTTCATTGGGTTTTCTAATTTTGGCGCCAACACATTGGACAATATTTTGCGATATTAAAATGGAGTGGGGTGATAAAGAGAACCGAATCGCTGTGATTGCATTACACAAAGTTGGTATGGAGCCAAATGCAATTTTTAAAACTCTCTATACGCTTGGTATTAGTCAAATGTTTGTGTATCGGACTATTAATAGGTACAATGAGACCCCCTCTGCTTGTGACAGAAAAAGATCTGGCCATCCACGTAGTGTTCGTACGAAAAAGGTGGTTAAAGAAGTAAGGGAAAGAATTCGAAGAAATCCTGTCCGAAAGCAAAAGATTTTATCTCGGGAGATGAAGATAGCACCCAGAACCATGTCGCGTATTTTAAAAGATGACTTAGGACTTGCAGCCTGAACAGAATAACAACTACCCAGGAGGGTCCTGACCAATTGGTTGGGGAATCCCTTGGTGCCTCGGCACTCAGCCCCATCGTATCTGGGGGGGCAAACTGTCGCAACGTAGAGAGACGTGTGCTTCTGAAAGGTTTAGAAGATGAAGCAGAAGTGAAGGAGGGAGATAGGAGGAAGAACGACCGTAAGGTGAAAGGAAGTAGGAGGGATATTGGGGATAGAGTTCAAGATGTTCCAATGAGTGCATCATCTTGTCCATTGGACCCCAACATTGAGGAAAGGAGAAGGCTTTGGCGAAAGCGGTCCCGGTCAAGCAGTCGCTCCGGGTTTGACAGCGGGTCCAGCTCAGATCTGGTGGATCCCCCCAAAGTGAAAAGTGGCCGGAGAGGCAGGGGTCGTTCGTCGACAGGCCTAATGTCAACAAGGGCCCAACTCATTGCTGCTAAGCGCAGTGAGTTCGAGACGCATGCAGAGAAGGAAGTGGTGCAGTTAGCGCAGGGGCTTCGCTCCACTGCAACACCCAGTAGCTCCGACCTGCTGCCAGTAAATAATACTCTGGCAGCAGAAGATTTGTGTAAGAGGGCTTTGGATTCCGTGGCAATCATTACCAGGGTCGCCACGAGATCCAAGAACCTCAAAGGCACGTTTGTACGAGGCCTTAAGGACGCTGCTGCTGCCATCACAGAGACGGTGCAGGACCTGCAATCCCGCACCACTGATGGGGAGACTCAGAGGCTGTTGACAATGAATGCCGGCCTCAAATCGGAGCTCGCCGAAATGCGAAAGGAGTTGGCTCAGCTTAGGGCTGACATGCAGCGGGCTCCAACAAGAACAGAGGCTCCGCGGCTTCCGTCTGCCCCCACAGTGGATGTGGAGGAGTTGATGCGCAGCATCATAAGCCAGGTTGGGCTTATGGTGAATGCCCGCTTCGAGGCGCTGGAGGTAGACGGGAGGCTGCTCCCTGAGCGCCGTATACGGCCAACGTTGGCCGCGGACAGAGAGGGCACGTCTCCTCCTGCTGCGGGTCCTCCTGCTGCGGGTCCTCATGCTGCGGGTCCTCCTGCTGCGGGTCCTCCTGCTGCAGGTCGTCCTGCTGCTGGTCATCCTGCTGCGGACTCTGCGGCGGCTGTCGTGTCCGATAAGTCCGTAGGTCTGGGAACCCGTAGGGGTGGGAAAAAACGCCGCAAAAAAAGCACTGCGGCCCCAGCGGATCAGATCCAGAGCACCAGACAGGGTGGTAGACCTGCCTCAGTGGAGTCTCACCCTTCACCACCCCCAAGGGCACCAGAAGAGCCTTGGGTTGACGTGGCCAGACGGGGCAAGCCTGCGCCAAATCGGCAGCAGCAGCCAAAGCAGCAGCTGAATCAGCAGCCGAAGCAGTCACAGCGGCCGCAAATTCGCGTTCCTAGGTCAGCGGCTGTAGTTATAAAACTGCAGCCGTCCGCTTTGGAGAGGGGCGTGACCTATGAGGGAGCGCTAACAGAAGCTCGAAAGAAGGTGGATCCAGCGAGCCTGGGCATCCCTGGCCTCCGCTTTAGAACGGCCGCTACAGGCGCCAGGATTTTTGTTGTGCCGGGTGCCAGTAGCGGCGAACAGGCAGACTCCCTCGCAGCAAAGCTGAGGGAGGCCTTTGCGGAGGAAGACATACAGGTGTCCAGACCGGAGAGGTGCGCAGACTTGCGCATCTTGGGTCTGGACGATTCTGTGACCCCAGGGGATGTAGTAGCTGCATTGGCCAGATCTGGTGGATGTACTGAGGCGTCCATCAGGCCAGGCTTGATCCGACTGGATCATTCGGGCCAGCGCACCATATTGGTCAAGTGCCCCGCTGCGGCCGCCCAAAAGGTGCTGGCAGAAAAGGAGCGCTTGCTCGTCGGCTGGGTTTCGGCGCAGGTGAAGCTTCTGCAGCCACGCCCGATGCGCTGCTTCCGGTGCCTGGAGGTGGGGCACGTTCGGGAGCAGTGCTGTGCGGAAGAGGATCGTGGCGCACAGTGCTACCGATGTGGACAGCTTGGCCATATAGCCAGTAAGTGCACTGCTGCACCGCACTGCACGGTGTGCGCGGCTGCGGGGAGGTCAGCCTCCCACAAATTGGGAGGCAAAGCTTGCGTTGCGGCTCGGCCGCAGAGCAAGCGAGCCAAAAAAAGATTAAGGGCTAAAGCCGCCGCGTCAACTGCGGCCAGTTCAGCGCCAAGCACCAGCGCGGCAGCGAACGAAATGGTGGATCCAATGAACACGGAATAACGGCCAGACTTCGTTTGCTGCAGGCGAATATCAACCACTGTGCCAGAGCTCAGGATCTGCTGGTCCAGAGCATGGCACAGTGGAGGATACAGGTGGCTGTGGTGCCGGAGCCATACTACGTCCCTCCCGGTGATGACTGGGTTGGGGACCGAGATGGCCTAGTAGCCATTGTCCGACGGGGTGCCGCTGGCTCCCCTCCCTTCGAAAAAGTAGCGAAGGGCAGTGGATGCGTCGCGGCTCTGTTGGGAGAGATAATGACCATAGGGGTCTATTTCTCTCCCAACAGACCCCTCACCGAGTTTGAGAGTTTTATGGACGAAGTGGGGACCCTGATCGGACGGAGCCATCCTCACCCTGTGCTGGTGGTCGGGGATCTCAATGCCAAGTCTGTGGCGTGGGGATCTCCCACGACCGATGCCAGGGGAAGGTTCTTGGGGGATTGGCTCCTGGCCAATGGCTTATCGGTCCTCAATCGGGGGTCGGTAAACACGTGCGTCCGCTATCGGGGCGGATCAATCGTGGACGTCTCGTTTGCGAGCTCCGCCCTGGCACGGCGTGTCCGAGGCTGGGAAGTGCTGGAGGACGTGGAGACGTTATCAGATCACCGATACATTCGGTTCGACGTCTCCACTCTGCTCCAAGGAGTACTATATAGCCCGATCCGACCCCCGAGAGGGATGAGAAGTGTGACGTGGCGGCTTAAGGCCCTCGATACGGATATGGCGAAAGAGGCTGCGATAGTCCAGTCCTGGGTACCCGTGCCTGAAGGACCTGCAGTTGTGGTAGAGGACGAAGCAGACTGGTTCCGGGAAGCGATGACGGAGGTGTGTGACGCGTCAATGCCCCGGGCCAGGCTTAGTCCTCCGCGAAACCAGGTGTACTGGTGGTCCGTGGAACTCACGCAAATGCGAGAGTCCTGCGTCGAGGTGCGACGCCAGTACACCAGATACCGCAGGAGAAGGCGCAGGGACGAAGCCCAGATGGCTGTCCTATACGCCGCATACAAGGAGGCGAAACAGGCACTGCAGATAGCGATAGCCGAAGCTAAGACCCGTGCTTGGGAGGAGTCGTTGGAGGCTTTGAATCGTGATCCGTGGGGAAGGCCCTACAAGGCCGTAAGGGGCAAACTTCGCCCCTGGGCCCCCCCGGTCACCCAGCGTCTCCAGCCTCGGCTCCGGAGGGAGGTTGTTTCGGCCCTGTTTCCGCACGGGGAAGAACACCATCCTCCGGCCATGGCTGCGCAATCTGCAGTGCACCCACCGGACGAGACAGAAGAGCTCCCGGAAGTGTCGCAAGGGGAGCTGAGTGCGGCCGTTCTGAGGATGAAGGCCAAGAACTCGGCCCCCGGCCCCGATGGAATCCCAGGACGTGTACTGGCCCTGGCCCTGACCCCTGAGGCCCTGGAGCTTCGCTTGAGGAGGCTTTTCGATGCCTGTCTGGCTCAAGCCATAATTCCACAGAGGTGGAAGACAGGCCGACTAGTCCTCCTCCGGAAGGAAGGCCGTCCAGCGGAATCACCCTCCGCCTACCGCCCTATAGTGTTGCTCGACGACATTGGCAAGCTCTTTGAAAGAGTTGTGGCGGGTCGAATCGTCGAGCACCTAGAGAGGGTGGGGCCGGATTTGGCGGAGAACCAGTTCGGGTTCCGCAAGAATCGTTCAACCATCGACGCGGTGTTGCGGGTTAAGTCCCAAGCGCAGGAGGTGGTTTCCCGGGGCGGGGTTGTCTTGGCGGTGTCACTCGACATCGCTAACGCATTCAACTCCCTCCCCTGGAGCTGCATACGGGAGGCGCTCCGGTACCATGGAGTGCCCCTGTACCTGCGCAGTGTCATCGGGGCTTACCTGTCCCATAGGTCGGTGGTCTACCCATGCCGGGAGGGCTGGGGCCAGCGTGAGATGTCGCGCGGTGTTCCACAGGGGTCGGTTCTGGGTCCACTCCTGTGGAACATCGGGTACGACTGGGTGCTGCGGGTACCGTGTATCCGGGGTGTTCACGTAACGTGTTACGCCGACGATACCCTGGTCACTGCCCGCGGCACGAGTTATAGTACAGCCGCCTATCGCGCCACTGCTGGAGTGGCGCAGGTAGTGGGCCGGATACGACGGTTGGGCTTAGAGGTGGCGCTTAGTAAGTCTGAGGCCCTGTGTTTCCATGGGCCTCGACGAGCGCCTCCTCGGGATGCCCACATCGTCGTGAGTGGAGTGCGCATAGAAGTCGGGTCGACGATGCGCTATTTAGGCCTCGTCCTCGACGGCAGGTGGGGCTTCACAGCCCACTTCGGGCGCCTGGTGCCAAGGGTGATGGGTGCGGCGGCTGCTCTTGGGCGGTTGCTGCCAAACACCAGCGAACCGGGCGCCCTTTGCAGGCGGCTGTATCTGGGGATCGTGCGATCGATGGTATTGTACGGAGCTCCCGTATGGGCGGACGCCCTGAACCGCGGTATCATCACCCTCCTGCGAAGGCCGCAGAGGGTGGTAGCGATCAGGGCGATCCGGGGATATCGCACGATCTCCACCGAAGCGGCGTGTGTGCTGGCGGGTTCCTTGCCTTGGGACCTCGAGGCGAGAGCCCTCGCGTCAGTATACTTCTGGCGCGAGGAGGCGCTGGCCCAGGGCCAGAGGCCGGCACCGCGTGAGGTGGAAGGGCGCAGAGCGCAGCTGCGCGCGCTCGCTATCCAGGAGTGGAAGACTAGGCTGGAGCACTCTAGTGCGTACTCTGGTCTGCGGACCATTGAGGCCATCCGTCCAGTGTTGGAGGAGTGGCTGGAGCGGAGGCACGGCGTGTTAACCTTCCGGTTGACACAGATCCTCTCGGGACACGGTTGTTTCGGGAGGTATCTGTGGCATATAGCCGGGAGGGAACCGACCGCCGAGTGCCACCACTGTGACGGATGCCTCGAGGAAGAGGCCCAGCACACGCTGGAGATGTGCCCGGCCTGGGCAAGTGAGCGCAGCGAGCTCTGCGCCGAAGTGGGGAATGACCTCTCGCTGCCGAGCGTGATAAGCGCTGTCGTCAGCAGTGAGAGGTCGTGGGGCGCACTCCACTCCTTTTGCGAGCGCGTTATGCTCGCAAAGGAGGCAGCGGAACGCATCAGGGAGGAAACCACCACCCTGGCTATCCGCCGCAGGAGAACGGGGCGCCGAAGGGTGGCTTTTGCTCGCCACCTTCTCCCACCCCACTTGAGCCCTGGGGCGGTGGACTCGGGGGAGTCTGCCGCCCGTCACAATCGGGCTCGGGTAGATGCACGTGTGTTCCCGCACGCTACCCAAGACGAGACGGTGGAGACAAGAGCTCCGGTCCCCACCGTCAACAACGACGACGTCGGCGATGATGTCGTTGAAGAAGAGGAGGCCTCCCACCAGGCCGTCGCTGCTGGGTACGCGGACGAATGCTTCGGCGCCCCCGTATACCCAGCCGGCAGTGACATGTAGGAACACCCCAGGTTTTTAGTCAGTAGGAGTCTGACATAACCCCGCCGTTTTCCCCCGGAGACGCGGGGTACCCATGAGGATTTTCCTGGGTTAAAAAAAAAAAAAAAAAAAGGACTTGCAGCCTATAAGAGACGCACTGGTCATTTTTTTACTGATAATTTAAAAAAGAATAGGGTGGTAAAATCGAAACAACTACTGAAGCGGTACGCAAAGGGAGGTCACAGAATTTTTTTGTTTACGGATGAGAAAATCTTTACAGTTGAGCAACATTTTAACAAACAAAATGATCGTATTTATGCTCAAAGCTCTAAGGAAGCTTCCCAATTAGTCGACAGAGTGCAACGTGGGCATTATCCGACTTCAGTGATGGTTTGGTGGGGTGTTAGCTATGAAGGAGTGACTGAGCCATATTTTTGTGAAAAAGGTATCAAAACATCGGCACAAGTGTATCAAGATACCATTCTTGAGAAGGTAGTTAAGCCCCTTAACAACACCATGTTCAATAACCAAGTATGGTCCTTCCAACAAGACTCGGCGCCGGGTCATAAAGCTCGGTCCACGCAGTCTTGGTTGGAAGTAAACTTTTCGGACTTCATCAGAGCTGAAGACTGGCCGTCGTCTAGTCCCGATCTTAATCCGCTGGATTATGATTTATGGTCAGTTTTAGAGAGTACGGCTTGCTCTAAACGCCATGATAATTTGGAGTCCCTAAAACAATCCATACGATTGGCAGTGAAGAATTTTTCCATGGAAAGAGTGCGTGCTTCTATTGATAACTGGCCTCAACGTTTAAAGGACTGTATTGCAGCCAATGGAGACCACTTCGAATAAGCTTTTTATATTTTAAATTGTTTTTTATTTATGTATTAAACTAACATACTGTAAAAGTAATAAATATTATTTGCAATAAAAAAAAATGTTTTTCTTTGTGACAATATTTATGGCAAGACTAGGTATATGTATCTATCGTTAGCGTGCAATATGCAACGAGTGGTCTCTAGCAGTCGATACGTTAATATCATACCTTATGTCCAGGAGGCCGATTCTCGCGCTTTCGATAATAATATCGAAAGAAAATATCACAAAAATATCTAATATTTCAATACTTACTCATAGCATATCGCACGCTAACGATAGATAAATATCGAAAGTGATATCTCGGGAATACAAAAAATTGATTTTTATAGATATCCACCATGTTGTATGATAAATATCGAATGTGATATTTATCTCTATAGCTCGAGAATTGGGCCCCTGGTCCGTACCTATCAATTTTGTCTACTAGACCCCACTCATGCACTCAGTTTAAAGTCTCTTTGTACCTAAGTAAGTATATCATTCTTGTTGAGAATGGATTATAGATACGATATGTTGATATTTATCATTCAATAACAAAGAATTACAAATTGAGAGCAGTAATACAGCTCCAATCAACAAAAATACAGAATTAGCAAGTCGTATTTGATTGCTAATCTCTGACGACCTATTTACATCTATACTTTTAATTAGAGGCGTTAAAACTCTTACATAAATGTATATATTAATAAATAACGGCAGTGTATATAACGTTACAAATGTTACCAATGAAATATTAACGCCATTTGTGTATTTAACACATAATATAACAATAATCGTATTAATTATAGGCACGCTCCAAGCAAATAATATATTCTTTGAATATCTCTTGGAAACATGAGCTGTTACCACTTTTGTTGTATGAAAACAAAATAATACACTTTCAAATAATAACCAAGAAATAAACGCTACGTTAAATATAAGTATTAGATAAACAATTACATATACGTATATAAAAATATACGTTAGATTTGACATAATTAAATGAAACGGCTCTCTGACTATAATGCTTGAAAATATAAAAGTAATACCAGTTAAAAAAATATTGAAAAGGACATAATTTTGATTTCTAGTCTGTGGTAATAATAACCAAGTTATACAGCTCAAACTTATTATGAATCCTAGTGTAGATATCGTAACGTACTCTAGGTAATTTGAGATCATATTGAAAAGGTCTTCGTCTGCCTTTTGTTGGGAGAAAGTTGATGTTTCCATTGTGGTAGGATGTGGTAGGATTTCCGATTGATGTTGGTATTTACTACTTTTGTCGTTAACTGAAACGAAGTTAACTAATGTTAATAAATACATCTGAAGATCCTCTACAATTTTTTTATTACAAAAAATGGATTCTTCCTCCTTTTTTTCTAGGTCTATGTTCTTCCTACATTTTTTCAGTTTAAACACTCCTATATTAGACAATAAAAAAAATATAAGCATAAACACGAAAAGAAATGCAGATAAAAAATTAAGTACCTAATAAAAAAAAGGAGATACAAACCTGATGAAAGGAAATATCTGTCAGACTGCTCGGGCGCGCCACGATTTTGAACCGAATGGATAGTCTTCACCTTTCCTTTTTAATTCAGCATTCCGTTCGGCCGCTGTCACTGTCGTCGGTCTATGAAAACAACTAACTAACCTTTACCTACTTATTAGGTATTATTTATGAATGATTTAATAAAATAATTAACACATTTTATTTCCCTAAGAAGTTTTCCTGTTACCATTATACAGTGTTATATGCATTGACAAACGTAATATTTTTTATTGCACTTCTGTTGTCTTTGTTAGTTTGTTACCTTTTCACGCCTAAACCGATGAACGGGTCACGATGAAATTTGGTACGCAGATAGGCTATGGTATAGAGAAGGACATGGACTACTTTTTTCTCGGGAACCTGGGTGAAACCGCGGGGGACAGCTAGTATTTATATAAACTAGCTTCCGCCCCGCAGTTTCACCCGCGTTCCCCTGGGATCTAATGCTTTCCCAGGATAAGTAGCCTATATTCTTCTCCATGCCATATGCTATCTGCATACCAAATTTCATCGCGATCGGTTCAGCGGTTTAAGCGTGAAAAGGTAACAAACAAACTCACATTTGCATTTATAATATTAAGTTAGGATATTACTAGTTTCCGCCCCGAGGTTTCACCTGCGTTCCTGAGGGATCTTATGTTTTCCCGGGATAAAAAGTAGCCTATGTTCTTCTCCATACCATAAGCTATATGCATATCCATCGCGATCGATTCGGCGCGGCGGTTTAAGCGTGAAAAGGTAACAAACAAACAAACTCACTTTCATAATATTAGTTAGGATTACCGCAATGATAACATCATTTATTTTTGTAAGTTATGATCTCCTATTTTGCCCCCTTCCAAGATGATTTTGCAAAAACACAAAACATTGTTTCTTAAAAGCCTAAATATGAATATCCCTAACTTGATGAATTATTGGTTGTACACATTCTCATCCCCATTTCCACCCCTTCTTGTCTATTTTTGAGACAAAAGGCAGTCTGTTCTTCCCTAAGATACAATCTATCTCCTTACCAAATTACATCAAGATCCTAAATATATATCATGCAACCCAAATTTTCCGGGTTATTCAGTCAGGGTTACTCTTAAGGGGGTCACACACGGCGAAGATACTATAATATTTTATCTTAAGATCATGAAACAGCATTATACTATGAAAAGAGAAGCAACGACCTACCTACTTTCCTTCTCTTTCGCTGGTATAGCACTGTCTCATATATCTTCGTATTACTGTGAGGACCAGTCGGTTTAAGGTTTTGGTCGAAACTAACATCAAAATTTCAATTTAATATTTGTTAAATATCTCCGGTAGCAATTACATTTTATGTCGATTTTTTTGAGAAAATATGAAGACAAAATTTTTGTATGAAGAACATTTGTCCATATTGCCATGGGCATTCTCCTTTAATAGGACCTTGTATTATACCTGGGTGAAAGCTCTGTATTTTTTTTTAAACGACGTTTTCTACAAATGAAACCTAGCTAGAACGTTTTATCGCCCCGGAAACCCCCTGCATACTAAATTTCATGAAAATCGTTGGAGCCAATTCCGAGATTCAGATTATATATATACGAGAATTGTTCGTTTAAAGGTATTAGATATACCAATAGCTGCCCTGTGTAAACGTACTGTAGCGACATCTATTAACTTCACAAGTAACTTCCACTGCCGGTGTATAGATGGCGCCACAAGATCCTACATCGCGCTATCACAGTTCCGCAAGCACTCTTCGTATATACGAGTGTCCGACATCAACAGTGTGACAGCGGCCCACACATACCGTGACCTAGCCGCAGTGGAAGAGCTTACCACCTCGCTCCTATATTAAATACGTACAAAGAAGGAAACAGTTTAAATCATTGAATAGTTTATTTATAACACGTTATATTATATTAATTAAGTTTTCTTATTCCTCCGTCGGATCCTCGGCGGCATTGGTATCTTCATGTGGACAGTTTGTACGTGTTCCTTGACATACGAAGCCGTCTGGAAACTCTTCCCGCATACATCGCACGAGTGTGGACGCTCCCCTGTATGTACCTGTAATACAATATACTGGGTGACTTTTTAGTCACTGGCAATACTTGCAGTGGTGGAAGTACTCATCAATATGAACAACTTTTATTATGGGACTAAATGTGAAATCATGAAAAAATTATCAGCTGTTCCATACAAAAGTTCAATACCTACTCGACCAAAATGTATGAAGCAACCGTTTTATTTTACACGATATCAGAGTTGGTCACATAGTAAAAGTTGTTCATATTGATGAGTACTTCCACCCCTGCAAGTATTGCCAGTGGCTTATAGTCACCCTGTATAATAGAAAGTCGCATGGAGGGAGCGTAACTGGTGCCGTCACGTCCGTAACGCATTTTCGTCACGTCACCATTTGCCGCGTAAAGCAACTTTGTTCCAAAATGGGTTCATACTTACAATGTCATGTCGTTTAAGATTTTGTGGGTTCTGGAACGCTTTAGAACAATGCTGACATTGGTACGGACGCTCTCCCGTGTGCACGCGCATGTGTCCCTGTCACCAACATGAATTAGGTAAGTAATTATCATATTCTTTACTAGCTGTCTCCCGCGGTTTCACCCGCGTTCCCGAGAAAAAAAAGTAGCCCATGTCCTTCTCCATACCATAGGCTATCTGCGTATCAAATTTCATCGCGATCGGCTCAGCAGTTTAGGCGTGAAAAGTTAACAAACAAACTCACATTTGCATTTATAATATTAGTTAGGAAGTACTAGCTTCCGCCCCACGGTTTCACTCGTGTTCCCGAATGATCTTATGTTTTCCCTGGATAAAAAGTATCCTATATGTTATTCCAAGGATTGATCTATCTATGTACCAAGTTCCATCCAAATTCATTGAGCAGTTGCGTGATGGAGTCACATGTATCCAAAATTTCACATCCTCAACTAATATTACAAATGCGAATTTGAGTTTGTTTGTTTGTTACCTTTTCACGCCTAAACCGCTGAACCGATCACGATGAAATTTGTTACGCAGATAGCCTATGGTATGGAAAAGGACATAGGTTACTTTTTTTCTCGGGAACGCGGGTGAAACCTCAGGGGACAGCTAGTTTATAAATATTAGTATATATAGTAGTATATTACCACTAGAAAAGCAGCTGCCTTAAATGCCTTGGGACAGATGGTACATTTGAACGGCTTCTCTGTAGAATGTACCATGTTGTAATGTAGTTTAAGAAGTCCAGCATTCTGAAATTATAAATAAAATAAATATCCTGTGACATTCCTCACACGCGGCCATCTGACCTCAAACTAAGCAGAGCTTGTACTATGGAAGCCAGATAACTGATATACTACATATACTACTTTTCTTTTGTAAATACATACATTATATAGATAATTACACCCAGACACAGGACAAACAGACATGTTCACGCACACAAATGTTTGTCCTGAGTGGGAATCGAACCCACGACCTGCGGCGTGATAGATAGGGTATCTTATCAACCACGCCAACTGGCCCGAAATAAATTGTTATAGGGGATAATTACCTAAAATGTGTATTATGAAACCAAATGTTCCGGCAGCTGCACTAGAGAGCCAGTTCCTTCTAGGCTTTGTGTGCTTACCACCTTCGGCCACATCATCACTTACCATTACAGTATAAAAAAAACACTGAAATCGTGGTTAATAATTACTTTTCAAACATTTTGATTGAGCAAGGTTGAAAAGTCACGTAGACTGCTCATTAGGGGCCATCCATATACTACGTCACACGTTATGGGGGGGGGGGGGGGGGGGGGGTGTCAACATATAGTGTTAAAAATATTTTACAGTTGCTGTTTAAGAGTCCGTTCACATAATAGACGTGTCGGAGAGTGTTTCGCATTGGTATGGCTCAAGAGCATCCTCTTGTTACAAAAGATTTGAAATGTAAAAACTTAATTTTGAATACGGTCTAAATTTGTTATGCTCTCTGAGCCGGTCTATCTTTTTAGAAAATATGTGACGTCACACCAGAGGGGAGATGTCCCGTCTTAGTCTCAAATGTGACCATCTGTGACTAAGACGGGGGTGGGGGGAAGAAAAAATCATGGGATTCGTGTGACCAAGGGTATGTTCCGTTATACACTGCGAACACTGATCAGACAGACTCTTACTGGGGAGAAATCCGTTCCGTTATAGATGACAGTATACTGCCGCAGTATCCTAGGGAAATATATGACGTCATAAATCGTCGCCATTTTTGTACTGTGAGCACTGGCGTTTTCGAGGTAAGGTGCTCTCAGTGCTTAGATCACGTGATCAACGGCGTCCAGAATGACAGTCTACATATACGTGGATGACACACAGTATACTGGACTGCGTTCCGTTTTAAACAGTACCCAGTATAGCTAAGTATAAAGGAACGGCTTCTCAGTACACTAAATGACGTCACACCTTACAGTGCTCGCAGTGTATATCGGAACATACCCTAAATTTATGGATGGCTTCATTTACGTGGAAGTCAAAATTTAATATATCCACAAAAGAACATTGTCTTGCTGAGTTTCTTGCCTCTCCTCAGCGCCTTACTAAATCGTTTTCTTTCACTAAGACCTTTGCATCTACAAACAACTCACCTTCATTAACTTCCCGCATATCTCACATATAAACTCGTTACTTCCGTCTCCCTCTCCTACACTCGTCTCTTTTCTCTCGCTATACACTTTCACATGTTTAATATTGTTAGAGAACGTGGTAGAGTGTCGCCATTGATGTCTTTTTAATTTCCCAAACAATTTGAACGACTTATTGCACTGCAATAAGAAAATTATTTTGCTTATCACAGTCGAGCGAGTATCCATCTAAATAATCATATAAAATTCTTGTGTCATAGTGTTTGTCTGCTAACTCCTCCGAAACGGCTCGACCGATTCTTATGTTTTTTTTTGTGTATATTCGGTAGGTCTGAGAATCGATCGTAGGCTATTTTAGGCTATTTTGTAGGGTGGAACTGCGGGGGATAGCTAGTAATAATATATAAATGCGAATGTAGCTTTGTCTGTTACCTTTTCACGCCTAAAGGGGCGTCCATTAATAACGTGAGAAGATTAATGACCCCCCCTTACCAGGAACTACTGGTTCGATTTGAAAAATTATTTCCGTTTTTCCATTTATCGAGGAAGGCTACAGGCTACTTTTTATCCCGGGAAAACACAAGATCTTCGGGAACGCGGGTGAGACCGCGGGGCGGAAGCTAGCTAGCTAGACAAATGGGCTATCCAACACTGAAAGATGTTTTCAAATCGAACCAATAGTTCCCGAGATTAGCGCGTTCAAACAAACAAACTCTTCAGCTTTATAATATGAGTATAGCTTATAAATTATAGGTAGTGGGATAAGTGGGAAGTGAGATATTAGTTTAAAATATAAAATACTGTGAAGCGACATCTATTTACTACACAAAGCACTTCCGCTACCCGTGTATAGATGGCGCCACAAGATCCTACATCGCGCTATCACAGTTCCGCGAGCACTCGTCATATATACGAGTGTCCGACATCAGCAGTGTGACCGTGGCCCACACACACCATGCATGACCTAGCCACAGTGGAAGATAAGCCCTTACCAATGGAGGAGTCTACCACCTTGCTCCTACAGAACTATTTACTAGCTAGGTACTTACCACGTCACATGTATATTGATTCTGAGGTTTCCGTTGTTCTATCTCATGTTCCTTCAGCAGCTGTTCAGTCTCATACGACATACCGCAGCGCACACAATACCTGTTGACAAACAATTGTTGTATTTAATGTAATAGTGTTATATTTGTGTCAAATACGTGTGTAGTCCCTTACTTGTATGTAGTGTCGCACAGTCCGTCGGTTCCTTGATGCGCCTTAAACGCGTCCGAGCAGTAGAACTGAGTGTCACAACCAGAACAGTGACACTCCGGTGATCTCATCTAAAAGAGATATTTCAAAATTAATGTGAAAAAATATACTTTACTTAATTCTAGTGTATATAGGCCACAATCTCACTATGGTAAGTGATGATGTGGCCGAAGGTGGTAAGCACACAAAGCCTAGAAGGAACTTGCTCTCTAGTACAGCTGCCGGAACACACCAGTAGGTGTTTGGCGACAGATTTTCAACTTGAGGGTGGTAGCTAGCCAGGTGGGTACTACACAGTACCCTACCACCGTGTGTTTCCAATTTAAAAGTTTCAAGATCAATTTTGTTATGGAGATTCAAGTATTGAAAAAACAAAAGTTGAACTTTGTTCCTGGCGGGGCCGGGGTCTCCCGACGGCACATTACATTATTTTTTTTTGTTTTTATGTTTTAAAAATTGTTAAACATAAAAAATATAACCTTGCCCGAGTTTCTTGCCGGTTCTTCTCAGTTGAGCTGACTTCCGAATCGGTGGTAACTTCAGTAGCTTCGACGTTCATAAGTGCCCTCCTAGGACCTAAACTGAATAAATGGCTATGATTTTGAGTAACATCTGTAACGCTTTTTTGTTATGTGACTAATTCTGCCAATCAACTCCTACAGCAAGCCCCGCATTCATTCTAATACCACGTTTACCTCTCTATGTGTCTTATTGTCGTGATATTGGAGTCCAGCGACTCCATTGAAGGAGTCCCCACAGATCTCGCACCGCACCAGCTGGTCACTGGTCGGGTGACATATCTTGATATGTCCGTACTGACTCGACTTCTTTCTGTTAAACAATTTAGACTCTCACATGCTGATATTTTTACTACATTGGTATGCTTTTCAGTGCCACATTTTGCAGTTTATGATGTCGACAAGGAATAGGGCCGGATTTTATCAAAATTCACCCCCTAACGGGGTATAATAATTACAGCCTATATCTGCCCACTGCTGAGCACAGGCCTCCTTTCACGAATAATGGTGAAAGGGGAATGGGCAAATACTCCACCACGCGTGCTCACTGCGGATTGGTGGAGGTAGGGTAGTGGTCAACCTACTGTTGGAGTTGTCAAGCCACCTAGGAGGTCTCGAACTAGCTTAACGACTATCACAATTAAGTGATAACCGGGACCAACGGCTTTACGTGCCTTCCGAAGCACGGAAAACGCTCATGATGAAATACCACTAGGTGGTCACCCATCCAGGTACCGGCCAGACTGGACGTTGCTTAACTTTGCCGATCGGTTAACAACGGCTAATCAAGCTACGCCACGAGCGCCTAAGGGGGTAAAATAGGGTATTATCTGTATATACACTCAGAGGCACAATTAACCGCCCACATTCTCCGATGTAAATTCAAAAAATCATTTCGGAATGATTTTTTTTCTTGGCAATATTATACTTTGGATAATATCACATGAAAAAAAAACAAAATTAATCGAATATTGCTTTAATTGTCATTCAACTTCATAAGTGTTTAGTTATTGTATACAAAGTTACGTCGCTTTAGCCGGGTGGGCGGTTAATTGAGCCTCTGAGTGTATAAAAGGAAAAGGTGACTGACTGACTGATTTATTAACGCACATCTCAACCTACTGGACGGATCGGGGTAAAATTTGGCATACATACATATAGCTATTATGTCGTAGGCATCCGTTAAGAAAGGATTTTTGAAAATTTAATCCCTAAGGGGGTAAAATAGGGGTTCGCGGGTGAAACCGCGGGGCGGAAAGCTAGTAGTGATATATACTTACTGAAATTCCTTTCCGCAGTCTTTGCAAGAGAACTTCTTCCCACCGTGCCATCTATAGTGCTGAGCTGCTAGAGTGCTATATCGAAAGCAGTGTTCAGTTACAGATACATAAATTAAGAGTATAGTTCATTATAAGGAGTATCTGACCGAAAAACGCCTTCGAAATGAAATTAAAATATTTTTTATTCAAATAGATCTTCACAAAATTAGCGAGACAATATTTATTTAGTTAAGGCCCTGGTAAGGCACCACAATCGCGGATAAATCTCACGTGAGAGGGAGGGGGGGTACCACCACATCTCACCATAAGGGAGGGAGGGGTAATTAAAAGAAAACCACCTCACATAGTTAATGGATGGACCCCTAAATATTAAACACTTACCCATGCCTTGATATATGTCCGCACTCTTTACAAGTGAACACTTTATTGTGCCCCTGTTTGTGTTTCATGAGTCTCTTCTTATTCATAAAATGATATTGACAGATGTCACAAACGAACTTGCCGCTGATCTGTAAATTTATATAGTCTAATTGGGTATGTTCCGATATACACAGCACACGGTTTTAAAATGAGTTTGTAAGAGTAGCCTCTTTTTTGTACTGAGCCAGCACAATGTCCCACTTCAAATGAGGCGAGATGTCGTGAAGCTCTGTAGTACATTTGAAGTAAAGAGTAGGTATGTATCAGTCGCGTCAATGTCCGTCGTTCAATAAAAAGACGTGCTATTGAAATGAAGCATGTAATGCTTCTCTGTCTCTCACTCACTCACCCTACAGTCCACGTCGTATGAAAGAGTAAAAAGTAACGCGACATTAAATTTGAAGTAGTACGTGTCAAAATCTCGTACCGCTCTTACAATTTTTCGTCATGTACGGGACAAATGTACTGCCTCTTGTATGTCCTACTCAACACTACTGTTCAGTGCTCTTACTGGGGGGAAATATATAACGTCATAAATCGTCGCCATTTTTGTACGGTGAGCACTGGCGTCGAGGTAAGGTGCTCTCAGTGACTTGATCACGTGATCAACAGCGTCCAGAATGACAGTTTACATGTATATATATATAAATCAATTGAGATCCAGTTCCTTCTATGCTTTGTGTGCTTACCACCTTCGGCCACATCATCACTTACCATAGTGGATTGTGGTCCAACACAGGCCTATACATAGTAAAAGTCTTGCTTTTGAAGCTTTAGTGTGCAGTAATTACTTTTTTTTAATACTTACATCATTATGTAGCAGCATATGATTCTTGTACGTTTCCTCAATAACAAACCGTTTGTAGCAAAAGTTACATTTGAACGGTGCATTTTTATAATTATAACTTTCTTTCCTTTCATTTATTTCTTTCATTTGTTCTTCTTTACTTAGATATCTTACTTCTGTGTTGTACGTCGCATAAAGTTCTTCAGAAAACTTAACATTTTTTGTTTTACCCCTATTTAATATCCCATTAATAAGTTTTTTACAGCCTTTATAATTGGGATCACTTCTTTTTGCGGTATTACTTTGCTTTATACATTTCAATGGCTTTGTATTTGGTTTTAAATTTGCAATAACAATGTCGTCTTTTGGGTCCAAAGTTTTGGACGCTTCATCATATTTAGATTCTTCTAGAGATATTTCTATCTTCACTTCTTCCACTTGAATTAAAGAAGTATCCGTATTTGAGTCTTTACTGTTAACATTGTCTGCTTTGCTTTCTAACGCTGTTTTTGAACGTGTTACCTTTTGTAGCACTTTACCTTTACGATTTACTTTCTGTTTATTTATAGTTTTGGCCTTAGCATTAGATTTAGATTCTATTTTCATAAATTTACCTTTTTGTTTGGTTTTATTAACAGTTTTGGAGGCTTTATTTTCACATTTATCTTTGCCCAATATTTTGAGCAGACCTACACTTGTGTCGCTAGAATACTGGATATGATTAATAATTTCAGACAATTGCTTCATTGTAAGGTTTCTTATATTACTTGGAGCTTCTTTACTTTCTGCACTATCTATGTTAACTTTAAAGTCTCTTAATAAACCACTACTTTCATTTTTATTATCAAAATATTTCTTTAGTAAACTTTTTATATCATTATTTGAATTTTTCAAATCACAGTCATATTCTATTTTTATTTCATGTTCTTTAAATGATTTAGCTTTAAAATTATGTTTTGTTTCATCGTCACTAACTGAACAATCAGTTTCTGTTTCAGTTGAATCAACATCTATAGATTCATCAGAATCTGAAGATATATCTGTATCTGTAGATATATCACTATACTTTTGTTTCTGTTTAGGATTACTACTTACGAAATGTATGGTTTCTAATTCAGATCGCATGAAGTTTGTAGATCTGTCTATTATTTTTATATGTTCTGTTGTAACCTGGAATTATTAATATTTATTGGACTAAATTATTAGTTTACTAGGGGCGGTTTCACCCGCGTTCCCGAGGAGTCTTGTTTTCCCGGCATAAAAAACCTATAGCCTTCCTCGATAAATGGGCTATCCAACACTAAAATATTTTTTTTAATCGGTTCAGTACATCCAGAGATTACCCCCTACAACCTCACAAACTTTACCTCTTTATAAAATTACTAGCGACCCGCCCCGGCTTCGCACGGGTAGAAGAGCATAATACAGGGTGATTTTGTTATCACTGGCAATACTTGCAGGGGTGGAAGTATTCATCAATGTGAACAACTTTTACTATAGGGCTAACTCTGATATCGCGTAAAATAATACGGTTGCTTCATACATTTTGGTCGAGTAGGTATTGAACTTTTGTATGGAACAGCTGATAATTTTTTCATGATTTCACAGTTAGTCCCATAATAAAAGTTGTTCATTTTGAGGAGTACTTCCACCCTTGCAAGTATTACCAGTGATAACAAAATTACCCAGTATATTATGACTACATTTTTTGCATCAACTTGTTGCATGGCAACAGTCGGGCAGTGGAGCGCGGGCGGAGGTGGCTGCATCAAGCGAGACCCGTCGTCGTGTCGCGTTAGTGCAAGACCGCTTGAATTTATTTGCTCGATTTAAATTATATGGTGTATGAGAGTAAAATAATGTGCATGAAATGCTTAAAGCCTCTAACTTATTTAAAATGATAAGGATTATACTGTATTTGTGTAAATAGCTTTCCAATTACCGCTTTATAATTGGCCATTTTTTAAAGTATTAAAATGGATATAGTATGTTATCCTTAAGAGATAGACATATGCCATTGCGGACTTTTCTGTAGACCTATATAAGATACACAATTCAACCATACATCATTTTGTTATATCTCAAAGTGTTTAGGCAGCGTTTTCGTTGAAAACTCTCAGACGTCTTATTTTTTCCGACACCTCCAACAAATATAATTATATTTGAGCCAATGTATACAAAAACTCGACAAATTATATACTGAAACCTTCCTCTTGAATCACTTTATCTATAAAAAACCCGCTTCAAAATCCGTTGCGTAGTTTTCAAGATTTAAGCATACATAGGGACGGACAGACAGCGACAGCGACTTTGTTTTATACTATGTAGTGAAGTGATGATGATAAGCCCCTTGCGGTAGAAATCTTGGGTCCGAAGCTCGCCGATTCGCTCGGATTTTATCATCCAAGCCTATCGAGGCTTCGGGAGACCGACGGGCTGGGAGCTTTTTCCGCCAACGCATTAGTATATATTTAACATATATTTTATACTGTTACTAGCTTCTGCCCCGCTGTTTCACCCGCGATCCATTCTTATTAAGTTTTCTGCACAATTTTCCTTCTACAAAGTATTAGAAAACTTTTGAAAAAAGATGAATGAAATCGGTAGTCGTTCTCAAGTTATGGCGGCACCGAGGGAAATTGGGATTCATTTTTTTATACACTTCTCATCAGAAAAATCGAAACGAAATCGCAACAACACCTCTGAAGTATGGTTTTAAATGAATTTTGTGTTTTATTTTTACATGAAACAAAAAAGTAATAATGCCAGATTATTGCGGATATTATAAGGTATTGTTTAACGAATATTAATGTTTATAACTTTTTTGTTAAAATATCGTGTTTTTTTCTATAGGTATCTTTTTTCCCTTAAAGAAAAATTTGTAAAAATTTTGTAACCGTACCGCATGGAAGCGTACATTAGAGCCCGGGGAGGAAATACGAGATACTGGATACACTTTTTATAAACTTTATTTCGTCTTACGTCTTCGTTTCAAAAAGTTTACAAAAAAAACTTTGGAAAAAAACATTCCTGTCTGTTGAAAAAACACGATACTTAAAGGAATTTGATTTTAATTTGAAACATTAATATTTGTTTTTTTTTCGATTTTTTTTATGAGAAGTGAATATAGATTGTAAATTTATACTTGTTGTAAATAAATATATTCGTGGTCTTAAGAAAAATATAAGATTAATCTATTTTTTCCCCTCTCTAAATCATACACACTACATTTTTGGTAAAAAAAAAAGTAACAGTCCCGCTTGTTCAACTCCCTTCACACTGAAATCGTGTATTTATGTTGATATATTAAAAGGCTACTCACATTTAAATGTTGTTGTTGAGCATTTCTAAGCACTATCAATGAATCTATACACTTAATTCTGAATGCGTCACACTTGAGCAGGAGTGCAGCGCAGTAGCTGCACAAGTAATGTGGCAGGTCATCTGTTACTTGTACCTGTAAGTGATAATGAAGGACTTAGAGCAGGTTGGAGGTATCACACTTCCCTCGGGACGGGCTACCTCAGCGCCGCGCTTGGAGGGGCTCATGTATGCATTCTGTACGAGAACCCGAGCAGTTCTCCGCCGATGGCGACCACCGTGAGGTTTTAGCCGGTACTAGTCCGGCATAACCCGATCGCTTCCCCCGGGGCAGTCTGAGGTGTAAAGTAAGTACTGATTCACTATAAGCTTTTAGGTGCAGGAAATATAGTAGGGTTGTCAGTAGGAAATATAGTACCCTGTCAGCTATGTCACAGGTTGTGGGTTAAATTCACATCCAGAACAAACATGTTGATGAAAACATTATGTTTATTAACCTGTGGTCCGTGGACCTCTGGGGGTCCGCGAGTATACATATGTATGGGGGTCCGCGAGTATATGTATGGGGTTCTACGAACATATGTGGGGGTCCGAAATCTCATCTCTGAACTATTTATCAAAAATAAAAAAACAGATACGGATTACAAGTGGAATCTGATTTGAGAATTCAACTTTGTAGTAATATCAACCCGAGTATTACTTTTAATTTAGTTCCATATAAAAGATACCAAGTATTAAAGGAATAGTAGTATATGTAGTATATCAGTTATCTGGCTTCCACAGTACAAGCTCTGCTTAGTTTGGGCAGTTTGGGGTTAGATGGCATGATGTAATTATTAGTTTTGAACTTGTTCAGGTTATTATTATTATTATTTTTTTCTTGCTGTTATTTTTTTAATTTCTTGTTAATGCTTATTATATTACTTAAGAAATTGTTAAACATTTAATGGAAAAAAAGTCAACATTGCCAGACTGTCCAAAAAAATATATATAAACAATGTAACCTTGCTGAGTTTCTTGCCGGTTCTTCTCAGTTGAGCTGACTTCCGAACCGGTGGTAACTTCAGTAGCTAGCAAGACTCCTTTCAGGGAGCCTAAACTGAATAAATTTTAACTAATTTTAATTTTGAATAAGTTTTGACTTTGACTAAAGATATTTTCTTGCCCTAGTTCTGTATATTGATTACATTATAGTTGTTATAATAAGAAAATATGTACAATAACTTACAGCAGTGCTAAGCAACATGGAATAGGCCTCCAACAGTCTGTTGTGACACATATCATATATGTTGTACAGTTGTATGTCCGTAGCGAGGCATCCTCTACAAGCTAGCAACAAGGATGTAGGTGGCTCATTCATACAGTAATTTGCTACAGACATCTTTACTATATTGCGAATGATTTTTAAGCCATTGGAAAGATCATTTCAATTCTCGTAGTTTTTGAGTGACCATAGCCGGCACAGCTGTGTGATAAGGCGGATAATGTATTTAGGGTGTTGGTTGAATTAGTACCGGATGACCTAAAAACATATTCAAGACAATATTATGTATGTACAGGGTATAAAAGTATTCTCATTTTGTCTTGTAACATATGAAAACAGTTTTTTAAGTTCTTCAACAACAAAACAAGCACTTTGATTGATTATTTCTTTGGATAGTTCCAATTCCATTCCAATTATGTACTAATTATAAATTTATTATTTACAACCATCGAGTGGCCCATGATTCTGCTAATGTCGTGGATAAAACAAACAATGGATGTTAGTAGGATTTTTATTATAAGTTAGATCCTATTTTTATCAAAAGGGAAATAAATTAACATACTTTACTTATGTATGTACCTATGTACTCTTTGTTTGTAAAATTGTAAATAAATAAAGTAAAGACCATTGATTAATTGATTGACCCACAGAACACTATAATTACTCCTAAAATCAATCACGACAATCACCTTTAGGTTAATTGTATTCTATATGCCTATATAGTATAGTACGACTCAGCCTGGCGCACTTCCTAAAGTCGTGGTCGATTGTATGATTTATGCATCCTTTTTAATGTCGACTATAAGTTGGAAATAATATCGTCACTCTTTATCTATTAGATAACAGTGTGCTTTCGAAATGAGACGGGTTATATGTCACTGCATAGTGTCTGTGATTATATCTTCTTTGTTGTCTGTGGGTTTGTGAATGTGACAGTTTGTATTAATTCAAGGACGGATAAACAGTGCAGTTTGTTTTCGTGAATTTTTACAAACTTAGCTAACAAATAACAATCACAGCTAGTGTTTGTAGTGTACAATTAAGAACCTATAAAATAATGGGCAAAATAATTTGCGAAATATGCCAAGACAAGTCGGCAAAGTCATAAAAAAAAAAAATGGCAACATTTTCATTAAATGAAGACCGGTGAGTACAGATTACATTATTTATATGTTCATTTCAATTTGGCATGCGTGTAACAGTGAATAATTGTTTAACAAACAATAACAAAACTCTTTTTTTTGTTCAGCGTAAACAATAGTGTTGCCTGTCGATTATCGATAATTTCACTCTCAACTCGGTTGGACGAGGACTTTTTTTATATATTCACGATTTTTTTGATGAATTGTGTTAGTCACAGTCTTGTAAACATTTTGCTCCTTGGAAATTTTCACCTCAGAGGCACCAGTGCCGAGATATGGGTCGTTGAAAAATTTTACATATACCTTTATTCATTGATATTTCCATTTTATTTTTCAGTACCTTGTACGTCAACATTGGAAACCATCCCAGCAAAATATATAAACAAAAGATTTAGTAGTTCAGGTAAGGAAATTGTGTTATTATTAAGCCGCGACGGAAAAAGAAAGAAGTTATAAGTTTAACGTGTGTGTGTTTTTTTCGCATTTAATGAAGTTTTTTCATGTAGTCATATTTATTATTAAGTATGTCCGTCTGTTGCAGCTAATAAGCTTATTGTGAATCCGCAATGACTGCCGCATATCTAACAGATCCTCGCGTTAGGTAAGAATCTTCTGCGGATTCCTTGAAGAAGGTGCAGCTGCAAAATATTGCAAAATAATGTTAAACTTCTTCAAGGTAGTAATTTACAATTCAAAGTTGATTTATATTTAATTGCATTTCTAGTAACAATGACATTTCCATGTGTTACAGAACCTACATAGTCGACGGAAGCACCCCTACAAATTATTTAAAAAGATATTCATGTATTTCATATTTAATGTAGTTTTTTCATGTAAGTAGTGATATTTATTATTAAGTATGTCCCCACAGTAGAGGCATGCCCAATGCGGGTACTATAGGAATCTATTTATTTAAGGCAATTATATCGTGCGTCACAGTTTGCAGAAAAAAAATTATACGGTGGCTGAATAGAACGCCAAAATCTTGGTACCCCTTTAATATCAGTAATAATGTCACATCATAGTAACTTACGTTTATTTGTATTGCAGGACTTTAAATTGGAGTCAAAGACGAAGTTAGCTGGACTACCAAGCATTTAAAATAGATAACCACGAATTTTCATAACATTAATAAGATTAATTTTACCTAATAAAAAAATGAAAATATATGAACACCTATTATTAATTAATACCATAATAAAAAAAAACTTCTTAGCCTGACTACCCACTCTAAAAAAACCGCTATTAATATCGATATGTTTATTTGATGTTTATGGAAATCACTAATTTTATTTTGGCACTACATCCTGAAAATGACGTAGTATATTGCTGTCATGTTGGTATGAATTTTAGTCGCATAAACCATACTATTACAAATCCCATTATTTTGTATGGGAGTCCCGCCTCTTTGAACGTAGTGATTATATCCTCTTTGGTACGACTTTTAATAAGCTAGCTGCAGTAAAATGACAGTTCATGTGTGACCACTTTTTAATTAAATTTAAATAGTGTTGGAACAAAAAATCGATTCATTCAATCATTCCGTTCAAAATCGATCCATTTGAATAACATTAATTCTAAGCACAAACATTTTTTTAAATATTATTATCGTTGAGGTTTGTGGTTTTTTTCAAATAACCGAACGTTTTTGACAATGAAAACTTTAATTTATTTTTTAAAACAATATTTAGATGCAGTAAGGTCATTAGAGTAAAAAATGAAACAAAAAAATCTTAGTAAACTATGTATTCAGAATGGTGGCTTACACCAAAAAAAGAACAAAATTTTTATTCAATCGATAAGTGCCATAAATATGCATTTCAATTTTATATTTTCAAATGTCGGGAGTAGTTTGATGAAAACGCTGGACGTCATGTAACTCTACGGTCATGACGTTATTTGGTCTCTTGTTAGTAAATAAATGCGCTGATATTGGTCTAGTTTACATACAGTACCGTATGACGTCATTATAATGGCGGCTACTGTTTCGCTTGTTTAGAAACAGATTAAAAAAACTGAAAACTTTGAAATGAATTTTAAAATTAATTAAGTTATTTTATGAACTAAAACCAACATTTTCCGACTGCTTATTGCCTAAGCTATCTAAATTGTAAATTTATAGATTTTTTTTCATATGGAGAAAAAAACCCTATTAATCAAATTCTAAAAATCACTGGTTTATGTTTTATCACTCTTCTTTAGTTACTTTTTTACAATGTATAGACACATTGGATTCTACTATTTTTTTATTATATGTATAGTATATCGGTTTTATAGAAATAAGATGATTTCGATAATCGATCTATGCTTATGTCTCAATCGATTCATTATTTATGAAAATTATTGATTATCACCAACACTAAAATGATTGACGTCTGTCATTCGTTAAGTACCTAAGTGTTGCTAGCATGGAAGTAATAAGTACTACGTGTTGCTAGTAACAAACAAGCAAAGACAACAAGCAAGACAGTAAGACAGATAGACAATCCAAGACAATCCCTCGCTGGTTACAAAGAGCTAAAGTCCGAAATTTTATTAGGTAGACTAAAATGACATTTGGTGTGTTGCCACGTTATCGTAAAGTAAAAATAGTGTTGTATCTTGAGTTATCGAGTATTTCGATCGAGAATCGAACATTGTGATTGTGTTTCATTATCTTTTTTGATAAATTGTTTAAAATAATTAGTTTGAATTTGCGTTGACTTAGTTGACTAGTAAATGGAAAAAATAAATGAAAAACCGAATTTTTTAATCACTATTTATTTCTGAATAATCACTTTCAGAATCTGAGTCTGTTACATTTATTATAAAGCTTTCTGTCGCATCATCAATAAGGTGGTCGAGTTGCATAATTTTGTTTTCTTCCTTTATAACATGATCGATACAACAATATAGTAATTTTCAACACAGGCAATAGAACCTATACCTACTAACAAAAATAGTAAAAAGTGAATTAAATTCTATCGATCACATTTATTTCATTGTTGATTTCTTATTTATTACAAGAAAAAATTATGTATTATGTTTATCAATTTTGTTATATTTATTTTATTACGTTTATGTTTGTTAAACATTTATTTACACCAATGAGTAAAATTTAATCGCAAGGTCAGGTCACAACAGTTCGATCAATCATCATAATGAGCCATACTACAACACTATGCTCTACGCTTGCAACATTAAAAAAAAAAAGGTCGATCGCAGCTGTCATTTTAGTCTATCTATAATCGGAGTTATAGTATGTTATTTATTGTTTGTTTGTTGTGTTGTGCCTAATCCTATTTTAAATTTACTTCGCTAGTAATTATTCAATATTTGTGATCCTTTATAGTCAATATAGTGGTCTGTGGATCTGTGTTTGATTGAATTTTGGGTCAGAGAGGAGCCTTAGTGGATGGATTTTACTGAGACAGTTGATACAGTTTACAAAGTTATCGGTTTATATTTAATATGGATCTTCCTCCTGAACCCCTTTTTCGGTTCTCCTGATAAACATAGCATATATTGGACTCATCACACATTGTACACAAATTGGGACCAGATATCTCATACTAAAATTAGTTAAGCAGATGGTCCTCCTGATGGTAAGTGGGTACCGTCATCTATGGACATTAAGCAATACCACTGGGATTATTTTTTTTTAAATTCAATGCATTTGTTTTAGATACTCCAGCACAAATTTAACCTACCAATATATTAAATTCAATTTTAGTATGCAAGACAAGTCCCTTTCATATCTTATCTAACGAGACAATGGAACTGTGCTGCTGACTACGGTCACCATTTAAATTTAAGAAGAAAAAAAAAATGAAAATATAAAGATGTCTCTAGAAAATTATTATCGGAATGAGAAACCAACACCTTCATTGCTTGCTTGTAGAGGATGCCTCGCTACAGACATACGACTATACAACATATATGATATGCATCACAACAGACTGCTGGAGGCCTATTCCTCGCTGCTTAGCACTGCTGTAAGTCATCTATTATTTTAAACTAATATTATAAAGAGGAAAGATTAGTATTTTAGTAAGTTTGTAACAAATAAACTCAAAAACTACTGGACCGATTCCAGAAATTCTTTCACCATTAGAATGCTACATTATCCCTGAATAACATGGGCTATATTTTATCCCGAGAATGTGGGTGAAACCGGGTGGAAAAGCTAGTTATCAATATACAGACCTAGCAGGTTCCCTTTCCCCATACACAGGTGTCATTGAATGGTTCTACGCTCAGTTATTCATTTCAAGATTCTCTTTTGTGTCAAAATAAAAGTTGTAGATAAACACTTGTTTATGATGATTTTGACCCCCACGCACTAAAAAAAAAAACAAAAATTGCCAATTTTAAGTGAAAAAAATTTTTTTACTTAAAAATTTTGATGATGTGTCCTATCACTTCCAATACAAAAACAAAATTAGCCCGCCACATTCTGATACAAGAAAATATCGGAACAAGCATCAAAAATTGTGCATATATGATTCATGGGTGGTTCTGCCATAATTATCGTTTATTAAAACCTTATTTCTATGGTGTTGTTAATCAATTCCCTGATCCTTTCCATTCCTTCTTCCTCACACGCACGCCTACCATATATTCGCGTCGCATTTTTTACGCGCCCACCCTCTGTATGCCTGGCCGAAAAACTGGTAGAGATAAATAAAAGGAAGAAAGCGAAAAAGGAATTTTGACATAATATACTTCAAGGAATTAATGGATTATTTATTGGCTGATTTGATAAAACAAAATAAAATACAAGACAAGGTAAGGCGTGCATACTTTCTCCACCTTTACCAACCTTTATCCCTTGATTGCCAATGCTAAATTTTATATACAGTCCACACCGCTGTTTCTTACCAATGAGCGTAACACACAGGGAACCTGCTAGGGCTGATAAACAACTTTATCATTACTAACAGCTCATATTGTCTACTGTAGAGACAGTTTTCTCAAACTGGGGGTATTAGGGTATAGTCCATGAGTTGCCAGGTAGATTAGGTAAATATATAATAGATATTTACACCCACAAACAAACAGACATTGTTCATACACATAAATGTATATGAATGCATGTGAATCGAACCCACAAGCTGTGGAGTAACAGTCAGGGTATGTAACCTGCACCCAGGCCTTACTATATTTCCTGCACCTAATAGCTAATCAATATATACTTTACACCTTAGACATACAGGACAGTGATTAGAACCTGACCATCATAATATATACAGGTGCATTCAACAATGAGCCACCATGACGTAACATATTTATATTTGAGAGAGGACTTGGGTTGTCGTACATAATGCATAATCAAGCCCATCCAAGCGCGGCGCTGAGGTAGCCCGTCCCGAGGGAAGTGTGATACCTCCAACCTGCTCTAAGTCCTTCATTATCACTTACAGGTACAAGTAACAGATGAGCTGCCACATTACTTGTGCAGCTACTGCGCTGCACTCCTGCTCAAGTGTGACACATTCAGAATTAAGTGCATAGATTCATTGATAGTGCTTAGAAATGCTCAACAACAACATTTAAATGTGAGTAGCCTTTTAATATATCATGACGTCAAAGTCAAAGCCATTTATGAAGTCAAAGGCACTTATGAAGTTATATAAATGCATATTTTCAATACTGTTGTGATGGATTACCCAACTAATCCTACTAATGTTATCCTAACTAATATTATAAATGCGAATGTGTGTTTGTTTGTTTGTTACCTTTTCACGCCTTAACCGCTGGACCGATCGCGATGAAATTTGGTACGCAGATAGCCAATGGTGTGGAAAAGGACATGGGCTACTTTTTCTCTATAGTAAATATGAAAGTTTGTATGTTTGTGAGTCAATCATGCAAAGTAGACTAAATGGTTTTGGATGCAACTTGGCACATACATAGATCATACTCTGGAATAACATAAAGGTTTTTTATCCTGGAAAAACGTAAGGTCCCCGGGTATGCGGGGGGAACCACAGGGCAGAAGCTTTAAGTGGCTGTTTCGAGTATTTCCAGAGCTTGTATCACTGCAACCAGATTAAGTCTTATTGTGATCGCCACATAAATTAGATTTCACTGCCAAGATTTGCAGTTATAAACTGCACTTTATTCTTGACAGGAATTGATTTTACTTCATCTGTTGGAGTTTCCCCAGATGAGTATTTGTTTATGTATAAGTGCATAGCACTCACACAAGAAGTGTATTGGTGATTCATCTGCTTCACAGTGACTGTTCTATGCAGAACCATGCAGATCACTTGCTTTTTTAAATTCAATTGGCTTCTGACCCGTCCAAGGACGAAGCCTAAGATTGAGGACGCTTACCCACAGGCGCGGATCCAGCTCTCAAATAAGGTTGTGGCTACCTGAAAATCGGCCAAGTGCGATTCGAAGTACGGACTCGCTCACGATCGATACATTGCATTACTACCATGGATCTTGAAAAAAAACAATTGAAACACCAAAATGGCGACGACGTAACTGTGTGTGTGTGTGTGGTTCGGAGCGTAATGGCGGGCGGCCGGCTTAGTGTAGTGTGAATGTGTGCGTGCCGGACGTGTATGCATTTAAGCGAGGGCTTACTGTGGGTGCTTCAGTAATTGTTTTATGAGGTGGCGTCCGCCTTTTTTTCTAGGTCCATGGTTACTACAAAATATTTTTTTACAAAATGTACGACGCGTTCCAAATCACACACGGTTCATTGTTTTATTTTATTAAAGCATTGGGTATAACATCAACCTAATGACCTCGATTAGGGTTGCGGGCATGCCTACCGTGCCTACAACGGTGGATCGACTTGCTTACCAAGTCCCTAGATTGTAGGAGTCAGCTTAAGCACTGTTAGCAAATGAATCAAAGACAAACAGCATTTTCTTATTCCAGGTTACAACAGAACATATTAAAATAATAGACAGATCTACAAATTTCAAGCAATCTGAATTAGAAACCATAAATTTTGTTAATGAAAATCCTGAACATAAACAAAATTATAGTGATATATCTATAGATACAGATATATCATCACATTCTGATGAATCTATAGATGTTGATTCAAATGAAACAGTAACTGATTGTTCAGTTAGTGAAGATGAAACAAAACATAATTATATAGCTAAATCATTTAAAGAACATGATATAAAAATAGAATATGACTGTGATTTGAAAAAATCAAATAATGATATAAAAAGTTTACTAAAGAAATATTTTGATAATAAAAATGAAAGTAGTGGTTTATTAAGAGACTTTAAAGTTAACATAGATAGTGCAGAAAGTAAAGAAGCTCCAAGTAATATAAGAAACCTTAAAATGAAGCAATTGTCTGAAATTATTAATCATATCCAGTATTCTAGCGAAACAAGTGTAGGTCTGCTCAAAATATTGGGCAAAGATAAATGTGAAAATAAAGCCTCCAAAACTGTTAATAAAACCAAACAAAAAGGTAAAGTTATGAAAATAGAATCTAAATCTAATGCTAAGGCCAAAACTATAAATAAACAGAAGGTAAATCGTAAAGGTAAAGTGCTACAAAAAGTAACATGTTCAAAAACAGCGTTAGAAAGCAAAGCAGACAAATTTAAAAATAAAGTCTCAAATCCGGATACTTCTTTAATTCAAGTGGAAGAAGTGAAGATAGAAATATCTCTAGAAGAATCTAAATATGATGAAGCGTGCGAAACTTTGGACCCAGAAGACGACATTGCTATTGCAAATTTAAAACCAATTACTAAGCCATTGAAATGTAAAAAACAAAGTAATACCGCAAAAATAAGTGATCCCAATTATAAAGGCTGTAAAAAACTTATTAATGGGATATTAAATGGTGGAAAAGCAAATAACGCTATGTTTTCTGAAGAGCTTTATGCGACATACAATACAGAAGTAAGATATCTAAGTAAAGAAGAACAAATGAAAGAAATAAATGAAAGGAAAGAAAGTGATAATTATAAAAATGGGCCGTTCAAATGTAACTTTTGTTACAAGGGGTTCGTTATTGAGGAAACGTACAAGAATCATATGCTGCTACATAATGATGTAAGTATTAAAAAAAAGTAATTTCTGCACACTAGAGCTTCAAAGGCATGACTTTTACTATGTATAGGCTTGTGTTTGACCACAATCTCACTATGGTAAGTGATGATGTGGCCGAAGGTGGTAAACACAGAAAACCTAGAAGCAACTGGATCTCAATAGATTTAGTCAATTACAAATGTAGCGACATTATTTTTGCTTGATATTATTTCTTCCCAGAAATTAATCCTTATTAGCAACACTATCGGATGGTGTAATATTACAGTATTGTTTTTTTTTTTTAATTTCAAAATCAACGGGTTTGAACTTCGATTATATTATACTAACTTTTCCGCGCGGTTTCACCCGTGTTCCCGAGGGATCTTGTGTTTTCCCGGTATAAAAATGGGCTATCCAACACTGAAAGAATGTTTCAATTCGAACCAGTAGTTCCTGAGATTAGCGCATTCAAACAAACAAACAAACTCTTCAGATTTATAATATTGGTATAGATTAATTTAATATTATAGAATATTAATTTTTCAAAAATCCAATGATGCAGTTTTAGTTTTCATCAAAATCGGGCTCGAGACTCCTTTGAGTATTTTTCACTATTCCTTATAGTTTAGGATTTGGCCATCCACGCCCATTTGAAAAAATCACCTGTATATGATAACCCTGTATAAATATTTGACAGATCAGCGGCAAGTTCGTTTGTGACATCTGTGTATGTCACTTTATGAATAAGAAGAGACTCAGCAGACACAAACAGGGGCACAATAAAGTGTTCACTTGTAAAGAGTGCGGACATATATCAAGGCATGGGTAAGTGTTTTATATTTAGGGGCCATCCATTAACTATGTGAGGTGTTTTTCTTTTAATTACCCCTCCCTCCCTTATGGTGAGATGTGGTGGTATCCCCTCTCCCTCTCATGTGACATTTATCAGCGAATGAGGTCAGTTATCTGCCTTATCAGGATCTTTGAATAAATAGTGACTCGCTAATTCATAACAATTCGTTTAATTTCGGCTTTGTCCAAAACTTCGAGCTTATTTTGCCGATGCCGAAGATTTTGCCGATGGTGGGCGAAGCCGAAGCATCGGTTGGACACTCCTAATAATGAAATTTTCTCTTAATTTCTGTATCTGTAACTGAACACTGCTTTCGATATAGCACTCTAGCAGCTCAGCATTATAGATGGCACGGTGGGAAGAAGTTCTCTTGCAAAGACTGCGGAAAGGAATTCCAGTAAGTATATAAAACTATTTATATAAACCATTCTAGTAATACCCTATTTTACCCCATTAGGGGTATGAATTTTGATAAAATCCGATCTTATTCCTTTTCTACATCCTCTGTGCAAAATGGTATTGATGAGTCAATTTCCACACTCAGTCTCAGGACAAACAGACATGTTCATGCACACATATCTGTCCTAGGTGGAACTCGAATCCACGACCTGTAACGTGATAGGTAGGGTATCCTACCAACCACGCCAATTTGCCCGTCTAAGGGGAGTAAAATAGGGAATCGTGGCGGAAAGCATTTTAAAATTAATGAGGCACTGAAAAGCATACCAATGAATGGCTTACAGGAATAAATCGAGTAAATACGGACATATCAAGATGTGTCACCCGACCAGTGAACAGCTGGTGCGGTGCGAGATCTGTGGGGACTCCTTCAATGGGCTCGCTGGACTCGAACGTCATGACAATAAGACGCATAGAGAGGTAAACGTGGTAGATTATTTTAGAACGAAGTTCCTTTACACGGCTTGGTTTAGGAGTTGACTGGCAGAAATGGTGACGTATCGAAATAACGTTACGGATGTGACGTCACCAGTTATGCCCTCTCTATGCGACTCTCTCTCTCTATCTGTCTATATCTGTATAGTTTGTTAGATATCATTACTTCCCAGAAATTGATCCTTATTAGCAACACTATCGGATAGTGTAATAATACAGTGTGTATTTTTTATTTCATTCAAAATCAACGGGTTCGAGTCCTGGCTAGGAATATTGATTTTTCAAAAATCCAAACATGCTGTTTTATTTTTCATCAAATTTGGGCTCGAGACTCCTTTGAGTATTTTTCGCTATTCCTTATAGTTTAGGATTAAGCCATCCACGCCTAAATTGTTTTTGAAATATCTCTTTTAGATGAATTCCCCTAAGTGTCACTGTTCTAGTTGTGACACTCAGTTCTACTGCTCGGACGCGTTTAAAGCGCATCAAGGAACCGACGGACTGTGCGACACTACATACAAGTAAGGGACTACACACGTATTTGACACAAATATAACACTATTACATTAAATACAACAATTGTTTGTCAACAGGTATTGTGTGCGCTGCGGTATGTCGTTTGAGACTGAACAACTGCTGAAGGAACATGAGATAGAACAAAGGAAACCTCAAAATCAATTTAAATGTGACGTGGTAAGTACCTAGCTAGTAAACTGTTACGAAGAAGTAAGGTGGTCTAGACTCCTCCATTGTAAAGGTAAGATCTTTCTTCAGACTAGGTGTGTGTGTGACACTCGTATACAAAGTTGCGAAAACGGTCGACCATTAAATGAAACCAGAGCGTTATCACGTTGTTTTTAAACCGTATACAAAAAAAACATTTAAATCCATCAAGTAGTTTTATCAAATTCACTCATCGTGTGGATGCCTAACAAATTCACTAAGCTATAAAGTAGGTCGGACATCGACCCGAGCAAACCAATGATCCTCGCGCTGCCTCCTTTTCTCTGTCTAACACGTCATGTAAGACAAAGAAAGCGTATCGCCCGCGCCGCGCCCAAGTTCGCGCCACTTACAGGTCAATGACGATGCAACTATAAATAGTGTTGTATTTTGTTTATGTTCCGTTTCTTTGAAAATTCATTTATTTATTTTATTTTCTTCGAAAATCGTTTTCGAACGTGTTATAGTGGTTTAATGCACTTGTAACGATAGAGTTTAAATTTAATGATCGACCGTCATATCCACCTTGAATATGACTAGTGCTTGCGGAACTTTGATAGTGCGATGTAGGATCTTGTGGCGCCATCTATACACGGGTAGCGGAAGTGCTTTTGTGTAGTTTATAGATGTCGCTTCACAGTATTTTATGTTTTGTTTAGCGTCATGAACTAAATCCGTTTTTGTCTACATCCTACTTAATATTATAAATGCGAATGTTTGTAAAAATGGGTGGATGGATGTTTGTTACTCTTTAACACAAAAACTACTGAACAGTTTTGGATGAAATTTGGCACACAGAATATATTCTGGAAATCATAAGACCCCTCGAGAACGCGGGTGAAACTGCGGGGCGGAAGCTTTTTAATATTGTAAGCTTCAGCCACATCATCACCTACCATAGTGAGATTGTGGTCAAACACAAGCCTATAGAAAGTATACAAAAAAATAAAACTGCTACACTATCCCTGAGTAATAAAGACTACTTTACATCCCGGTATTGCAATCCTAAAAAATATTATAAATGCGAATCTGAGTTTTTTTGTTTGTTACCTTTTCACGCCTAAACTGCTGAACCGATCGCTTAGTTTCGCATTTATAATATTAGTATGGATACTCAACTGCGATCAACAAATGGTATTTTGCTTATTGCAGTGTCATAAGTCGTTCAAATTATTTGGAAAATTAAAAAGACATCAATGGCGACATTCAACCACTTACCCAAACAATATTAAACGAGTGAAAGTGTACAGCGAGAGAAGAGATACAAGTGTAGGAGAGGGAGACGGGAGTAACGAGTTTATATGTGAGATATGCGGCAAGTTAATGAAGGTGGGTATTTTATAGCGGAAGAAAAAGAGAGGTAGAGCATAGCGATATGTCGCTGAAAGAGCAGCTCGGGAAGTACCTCCACCTTACAGAATACCGCAGCCAAATAACTGATAGTTGTGTTCCTGCGCGGGAGTAAGGTCGCCAGAGCTCATCGGGGAGGGGGGAAGGGTCGGCAACGCGCGAGTGATACGTCTGGTGTTGCAAGCGTTCATAGGCTACGGTAACCGCTTACCATCAGGCGGACCGTATGCTTGTTTGCCGATAATGTGGTATTAAAAAATATGATTTAGTAAGGCGTTGAGAAGACTTTTTTTACTTTGTATAGGCTTGTGTTTAACTACAATCTCACTATGGTAAGTGATGATGTGGCCGGAGGTGGTAAGCACTAAGCCTGGAAGGAACTGGCTCTCTAGTGCAGCTGCCGGAACACACCAATAGGTGTTTGGCGACAGATTTTCAACTTGAGGGTGGTAGCCAGCCAGGCGGGTACTACAAAGTACCCTACCACCGTGCTACGGTTTCCTCACGAATAATCTCCGGCAAGAAACTCAGAAAGACAAATGTTTTATGTGAATATATTTTTTTAAATAGTAAAATACCTATCCAACCCAAAATGTGGCTGAAAATTAGCCGCTTTTATTTTATTTTATACCAAATCACTCTTTGTTGTTAACATTTTCATATCACGAAAACGATATAATAAAAAAAAGATATATAAAAATATAATATAGTATTTTCTTTGCCCGTGGTGTTCTGAGCGTCTATTGGCTACGGTAACCGCTTACCATCCGGTGGGCCGTAAGCTTGTTTGCCAGCTAAGTAGTATAAAAAAAGAAACACTTGTTTATCATTTTAAAACCAACCCCAGAAAGTTAAAGCAGAGAATCAAAGACGAAATACAATCTGAACATAAAACCTGAATATCTCAAAACTCTGTGTGGATTGGATCCTTTTCATTTAACTTTTCAAAATGTCACCTCGTTGACCCTTAACGTGGTACGTAGTATATGGATGGCCCCTAATGAGTGACCTTATTTAGAATTCGTGACTTTTCAACATCATCATAGAAAAGATCAACCTTGCTCAATCAAATTGTATGAGACGTAATTTTTATTCACGATTTCAATGTTGGTCACATAATAAAAGTTGTTCATATTATTGAGTACTTCCACCCCCTAAAGCAGTGGTACTTAACCGGTGGTCCGCGGACCGCTGGTGGTCCCTAGAAGCACTCGAAGAGGTCCGCGTAGCCATCCAAAAGATATGAACATAAAAAAATTCACTACAAATTTTATCCATGTTTTATTTATAGATAGAACATACCTTTATTCATTTACTGTATATTACCTACAAACAGTTAGTGGTCCATGACAAAATAGAATTTTCCTCATCACCTAACGGTTAACAACTACTGCCTAAACTTTAGGCCCTAAAGCAGGGGTCACTAAATGGCGGACCGCGGTCCGGATCCGGACCGCCGATCTATATTGTGCGGACCAAACTTTGACAAACAAAAATGTACACATGTTTATTTTATTTAATCCGCACACATCCAAACATACATAAGATTATAGTAGAATTTGTAGGTAAGGATCTAAGCTTTGTCGCCAGTCATCATCTACCGACCGGACCGCGATAATCCTAACTAATATTATAAATGCGAAACTGAGTTTGTTTGTTTATTTGTTACCTTTTCACGCCTAAACCGGTGAACCGATCGCGATGAAATTTGATATGCAGATAGCCTATGGTATGGTAAAGGACATAGGCTACTTTTTATCCCGGGGAAACATAATATCCCTGGGGAAGGAGGGTAAAACCGCGGGGCGGAAGCTAGTCTTTTATATTTTTTAAACGGACACCTAATTAACCTAATTGGTGACCCCTGCCCTAAAGCATTGCCGGTTAGTTACAAATAACCACCTATACCGATACCTTCTGTATCAATTTTAGAATGCGGGTCTACTAAAACAACATTACAACATGGTACATTCAACAGAGAAGCATTTCAAATGTACCATCTGTCCTAAAGCATTCAAAACAGCTGCATTTCTAGTGGTAAGCTATTCCCAAATCCTACTTATATTATTATAAGTATTCTGGGACATTATTCCTCACACACGGCCATCTGACCCCAAACTAAGCAGAGCTTGTGCTATGGAAGCCAGATAACTGATATACTACATATACTACTTTTCTTTTGTAAATACATACATATATAGATAATTACACCCAGACACAGGACAAACAGACATGTTCACGCACACAAATGTTTGTCCTGAGTGGGAATCGAACCCACGACCAGCGGCGTGATAGATAGGGTATCTTACCAACCACGCCAACCGGCCCGTCAATTAATTAATGTAATTATTAATGTAAATGTTTGTATGTATGGATGTCTGTTACCACACAACTTCGTGACGGCTGAACGCATTTGGATAATATTTGGCACACTATGACATATCCTAATCCTAACTAATATTATAAATGCGAAAGTGAGTTTGTTTGTTAACTTTTCACGCTTAAACCGCCGAACCGATCGCGATGAAATTTGATATGCAGATAGCCTATGGTATGGAGAAGGACATTGGCTACTTTTTATCCCGGGTAAACATAAGATACCTCGGGAACGCGAGTGAACCGCGGGGTGGAAGCTAGTACTTCCTAACTATAATATTTTAAATGCGAATGTGAGTTTGTTTGTTACCTTTTCACGCCTAAACCGCTGAACTGATTTCGATTAAATTCGGTACGCAGATAGCCTATGGTATGGAGAAGGACATGGGCTATGTTTTGTCTCGGGAACGCGGGTGAAACCGCGGGGGACAGCTAGTAAAGAATATTAAATTAATTAATAACTTAATTCATGTTGGTGACAGGGACACATGCGCGTGCACACGGGAGAGCGTCCGTACCAATGTCAGCATTGTTCTAAAGCGTTCCAGAACCCACAAAATCTTAAACGACATAACATTGTAAGTATGAACCCATTTTGGAACAAAGTTGCTTTACGCGGCAAATGGTGACGTGACGAAAATGCATTACGGACGTGACGTCACCAGTTACGCTCCCTCCATGCGACTTTCTATTATTTACGAGTGTGTTTGAATTGTATAAAAGACGGACGTGACGTCACCAGTAATGCCCTCACAAAAAAATCTCAGAAACGGCTCTAATTATTTATTTACCTTTGCCTATTGCATATTCAAAGACAATCGCACTTAAGTACAAAAACTCCAGTCGTGCGTCGGAACTGACACACACACATTTTTTTTCTCTGGAAACTGCTAGTTAAAATATATTATATTGTATTACAGGTACATACAGGGGAGCGTCCACACTCGTGCGATGTATGCGGGAAGAGTTTTCAGACGGCATCGTATGTCAAGGAACACGTACAAACTGTCCACATGAAGATACCAATGCCGCCGAGGATCCGGCGAAGGAATAAGAAAACTTAATTAATATAATGTGTTATAAATAAACTATTTCATTATTAAAATTGTTGCCTTCTTTGTACGTATGTAGGAGCAAGGTGTCAATCTTCCACTGCGGCTAGGTCACGGTCGCACTGTTGATGTTGGACACTCGTATACAAGGTGGAGAAAACGGTCGATCATTAAATGAAACCAGAGCTTTATCACGTTGTTTTTAAACCGTATACTAAAAATCATTGAAATCCATTGAGTAGTTAAGCCACAATAATAATTTTTCGTTTTATTAATTTTACACATGTAGATGCTTAACAAATTCACTAGGCTAATTGTAGGTCGGACAATGACCCGAGTAAACCAAATTTATGCACTCAGAACATTGAAAATAAGCCGTCATTCATTTATTTTGTTCGTGTGCAGAATTTAACCGATACGTACGATATGCCGCTCTTTCAGGTCAGTAATAATGTATGTAACTATATAAATGGTGTTGTATTTTGTTCTAAAGTAGTTTTCGACTGTGTTAAAGTGCGTTATTGCACTTGTAACGATAGAGTATAAATTTAATGATAGACCGTCATATCCACCTTGTATATGCAGTGCTCAGGGAACTCATACTAAAAAATTTATGAAGCATTTTTATTATTCTTTTATGAAATAAAACTAAAAATAAAACAATATTATTAAACACATTATTTATTTATAAATAAGTATATTATCAATACTACATACAAGTGTCAAGTTTCGAGAACAAAGTCAAACAGGCTACAAAAGATGAAATCTAAGACTTTTTGATCTGGTGCCCTCATCACCTCCGGCGATGTGGAGCTCATCCTCATATCCTCGAGCCACCTCCATAGTCCACACAATTCTGTCGGACTTTCCTACTGCAGACCATTAGGATGTAGAATGAGCTACTTAAGTTTACTAGGTTTTCCAATTTAGTGGTATAAAAATAATTAGCTCCATTACAGTCAGCGCTACGATATGTAAGTTCATCAAAAAGGCGTAAAAAGAGCTCTTCAAGGTCAGCATTACATTGTCAATCCCCCTAGTATTGCTCATGTCTAGGCGGTGGTGACTACCTTACTATGAGGAGAACCGTTTCGAATTCGAAACGGTTCGCTGTAGCTCAATAGGGTATTTAAAATAAATTATCCAACACTAACCAATGTATAAAACATCTTAAAAAAAAGGGGATCAGTTCTCTCTGCAACCTTATTCCTGCTGCATATAAACGACATGCTGAAACCCGGTATCTTTGGGTACGCAGATGACAGCACTGTTGCGGAGAGATATATTTCTGGCCCACAGGCCATCAGTGACGAGATTCAGGTGTTGCGAGAGGCCATGGTTGAGCGTTTGAGTGTATCTTTACAGGCAGTCTCTGATTGGGGCAAAGCCAATCTGGTCACTTTTAACGCCACCAAGACGCAGGCGTGTCTCTTCACCGCGAAACGGAGTCCATTTCACCTGACTCCTACTTTCCAAAATGTATCCTTGCCGATATGTGATCGGCTTGATCTCCTTGGCATGACCTTAACAGCCAAAATAAACTTTGGCTGTTCTATTGAGTCAAGGGCGGAAACCGCTGCTAGAAAGCTGGGGATTCTCTCTAAAGTTAAGCGGTACTTCACGCCTGGACAGTTGCTGTTACTTTATAAAGCACAAGTCCGGTCGCGCATGGAGTACTGCTGCCACCTGTGGGATGGATCTGCGAAGCACCAACTTGACGCCCTTGACTCAATAGACCGCCGTGCTAGGAGACTCATCGGAGATGAGTCGCTAATTATGGCGAAACTCACGAGCCTCGACCATCGACGAAAGGTCGCTTGCCTATCGGTTTTCTATAGGATATATTTTGGATGTGTGCGCAGGAATTATTCAACCTAATTCCACCATCCCCATTCCTACATCGAACCACTAGACGCCGGGAAAATTTCCACCCGTACGTTGCAGACATCCCAAACATACGGATACAACGTTTTGCATCCTCATTTATAATGCGAACAGCAAAGGAGTGGAACTTGCTCCCGGCGTCTTTGTTTCCTGACTCCTACAATCTAGAGACATTCAAGGCCAGAGTGAATAGGTTTCTTCTGGGTAAGCGTGCTCCATCTTAGGCTTCGTCTTTGCCTTTCGACGGGTCAGAAGCCAAACGCAAACCCATTGTATGTAAAAAAAATATATATATATATCCTTTTTATGATTTTTAATGACCAATCTAACCATAAGGAGTATGCTATATAATTATGACGTCACATCACGTATTTCATACAAAACTCCATATAAACCTATCGTTTTGACATTTCATAAAAAGTTGCCGATTTGAATGTCAGTCAAATACCCTATACAATCCACGCGAAACGAATAGAATTTCCCGTTCCCCTGATAACTTAGAAAAAAAAATAGTTTCATATAGAAATGCAACGATGTGTAAAAATTTCAAGTTAGTGCATCGACTACTTTTATAATTTTGCGGACAAAAACATAATAAAGCTGAATTTTGTTCATATAAAGATAATATAATCATTAAGTTTTCAAGTTCCTCCGCCGGGTCCTCGGCGGCATAGGTATCTTCATGTGGACAGTTTTGATGTGCAACTTCACATTGCACCTGGTTTGGAAGCTCTTCCCACAGATATCGCACGAGTGTGGACGCTCCCCTGTGTGTACCTGCCATAATACAACAGAATTACACGTGGAGCTATAAAGTAGGGAGTTTTTAGGGTAAGTGGAGCTATAATGTTGGAGTTATTAGGGTAAGCGGAGCAATAATTAAGGAGTTGTTATGGTAAGTGGAGCTATAATGTAGGAGTTGTTATGGTAAGTGGAGCTATATGTAGATTTTTTAATAAACCTAGCTAAAAGATTTTAAGTCCGTATATGTTCATACTCACCATGTCATGTCGTTTAAGGTTTTGTGGGTTTTGGAACGCTTTCGGACAATGCTGACATTGGTACGGACGCTCTCCCGTGTGCACACGCATATGCCCCTATAAATATAACATAATGGTTTAAAATATTAATTGGATTTTGGCGAGGAAACCGGCATGCCCGACAAGTATTCGCCCGCGTGGTGGACTGCATGCCTCTATGAGGTTGACACACGACCAGTTCATTGACTCATTAATACAAACGACTTTTACAATGTTCCTAACTTTGGATCAACACCAATAACCTAGTGTAAGAACAAAATAACAACCGATTTGTCGATTATTATTATTTGTATCTTTCCGTTTGGATTATTACGGCCCGAGGACCTTTTGGAAGGCGTGGATGGTGATACAAATCCAACACGTAGAGGTTCCATTAACATATATCTATTGCAGAAAATAATACTGGGTCTATGGTCAAGGAGAATTTGCTGGAATAGCCTTTTAATCAACTGTCCTAATCTTGATAATCCTGGCAGACGGTGACTCGCTGATTTGGTCTCCCAAAAAAAGGTAGTAGAGAAATCTATCAATAGGGTATTTACCTGTATTCAAAATAAATTATCCAACACTAACCAATGTATAAAACATCTAAAAAAAGGGGAAACCACGATTATGTTATTAAATTTATCCTTATTATGATTTTTAATGACTAATCTAACCATAAAGAGTATGCTATATAATTATGACGTCACATGCTTGTATTTCATACAAAACTCCATATAAACCCTATCGTTTTGACATTTCATAAAAAGTTGCTGATTTGAATGTCAGTCAAATACCCTATTACACAAGAAACTTACGTTACCCGTTCATAGATGGCGTCACAAGAATCTACATCGCGCTATCGAAGTTTCCTCAGCACTCGGCATATATACGAGTTTTCAATGTTAACAGTTAGACCGCGAAACACCTACGAACGTAAATATCTTCGGAGCGTAAACAAAATACAACACTATTTATAGTTACATAATCAATGACCTGTAAGAGGCGCGACCTTGAAAACGGCGTGGGCGATACGCTTTCTTTGTCCCACATAACGTGTTAGACAGAGAAATACAGGTAGCGCGAGTATCATTGGTTTACTCGGGTCATTGTCCGACCTACCTTAGCCTAGTGAATTTGTTACGCATCTACATGATGAGTGAAATTGATAAAACTAAAATAAATTACTGTGGCTAAACTACTAGATGGATTTTAATGATATTTTGTATACGACTTAAAAATACCGTGATAAAGCTCTGGTTTCATTTAATGATCGACCGTTTTCTCCACCTTGTACCTATATGAAGAGTTTTCTAGAAACTTCGATAGCGCGATGTAGAATGTTGTGGCGCCATCTATCCATGGGAAACGGATAATTGTATTTGATAGATAATGCTACAATCCTAAATTAATAATTTGGATATATCTTACCACTAAAAGCGTTGATGTTTTGAATCTTTTAGGACAGATACTACATTTAAAAGCCTTTTCACTTAAGTGCACCATACTGTAATGTAGTTTCAAGAGACCAGCATTCTGAAATTGTGGAAAAAAACAACATGATTTTGTATTTCTTTTGACCTTAGTACTTTGTAGTACCCGCCTGGCTGGCGACCACCCTCATGTTGAAAATCTATCGTCAAGGACCTACCGGGAAAGCTGCAGATGAGTTGCCAAAGTCAAAGCCATCAGGTGGACCACCTGCCTGCTTGTCAGCCTATTGACACATGGTTGCAGGAAACAGCTGTTTATTCAATCTAGGTAATAAAACTAGTGGATAAGTAAAAGCTACTGAAGATACCGCCGGTTGGGAAATAAGCCTAAAAATTTGAAGAACTGCCAAGAAACTCAGCAAGGTAACATGTTTTTTATCAAACTGATTATATTGACCATTTATTTCAAATGTTTAACAAAGGCAATCGACGACAACTCACCTTCAACGACTTCCCGCATATTTCGCATATCATATTTGGATTGTGTTCTTTTTTGATCTTTTTCGAGTGTCTTCTCTGGTGCTTTTTTAATTTACTAAAGAATTTGAACGTCTTATGGCACTGCAATAGAAAAATTTCCAACAATCTCTTAAAAACAACAACTGACCACAAAAGTTTCTCAGTACTTTCTACTTACCACGTCACATTTAAATTGATTGTGAGGTTTCCGTTGTTCTATCTCATGTTCCTTCAGCAGTTGTTCAGTCTCAAACGACAGACCGCAGCGCACACAATACCTGTTGACAAACAATTGTTGTATTTAATGTAATAGTGTTATATTTGTGTCAAATACGTGTGTAGTCCCTTACTTGTATGTAGTGTCGCACAGTCCGTCGGTTCCTTGATGCACCTTAAACGCGTCCGAGCAGTAGAACTGAGTATCACAACCAGAACAGTGACACTCCGGAGAGTACATCTGTTAGAGAAATTTCAAATTAATAAACCCAACAGAAAATGCCGTTTTTTTCTAATGTACGATTAAGATACCTGTTTGTGTGATCTCTTGTCATGATGTTGGAGTCCAGCGAGTCCATTGAAAGAGTCCCCACAGATCTCGCACCGCACCAGCTGGTCACTGGTCGGGTGACACATCTTGATATGTCCGTACTGACTCGACTTTTTTCTATGAAACAATTTAGTGACTAGAATGTGACGAAAACGGGCATAAAGGTTCATTAACACAAACGGACTATCGAACAAGAAAGGGAGAAAGAGAGTACTTATAGCGACATGATCAGTAAAATTGATAAAACAATAATTAATAACATTAGAAACTACTTGATGGATTTCAATGATTTTTGTATACGATTTTAAAAACAACGTAATAAAGCTCTGGTTTCATTTAATGTTCGACCGTTTTCTCCACCTTGTCTATTACGTTCTGTCTTAAAATACTAGTCTTAAATGAAAATAATTAAGCTTTTTTTCAATAAATCTAATGCAATCAAGCACAGATTAACGTAATAACACTAAAAATACGCATTTTGAAAATTATCACCGTCAGAATTAGTTACTTACTTGAATTCTTTCCCACAATCCTTGCAGGAGAATTTCTTTCCACTGTGCCATTTAAAATGTTCAGCTGCCACAGAACTAAAATGAAACAATCCTAATAATATATTAAATGTGAAAAGAAGTCGCTACCCTTGTAAAGGATGTCTCAATAATAGTGCACTACCTATTTAGTTTAAAATTTCGATTTAACGCCGTGCAATTTCTTTCCTTGGGGTTTTGTGAAATCACGGGTTCATGCGAATAAACCAGAAACAATTCCGAGCTCAAAGCCGAGTTCCAACGTGTTATCAGTGAGATACAGCGACATCTTATGTTTGATCGAAACAATGTCAAAAAAAAAAAACAAAAAAGGTATGGTTATGAAAGATTAAAAAATTAGAAATATATGACATTATCAAAAGGGAACAATTAGGTTTTCAGGGGGGTAAATTCAATTTAACTTGCTTTTCTCTAAAAATAAAACATGAATCCGCTTTCCTTTTCGACATGTCCAAAGCATTTGACTATGAAGATCATAGATATCTCCTTCAAAAATTAAATGACAATGGTATAAGATGGAACTCTCACTCTTGACTAGATAGCAAGTAAGAATATCGTAAACTGTGCACAGCGATATGCAGTATTGATAGCGTTCCAAAAATTTTCATTTGCTCCTATCTGACATGTAACGGATGCGGCGTACCTCAGGGAAGTATTATTGGTCCGATTTAATTAATTTTATATATTACTAGCTTATCCCCGGCGTTCGTTGCAATGCCCTTTTTTCTGTTGGAAACTACCGCGGGCATGCGCACAATAACTGACCAATGTTTCATCACAATCGGATGAATAGTTTAGGAACGCATTGAGGATAAACATAAAAACGAACATTGTTTTTAGGGTTCCGTACTTCAAAAGGAAAAAAGGAACCCTTGTAGGTGTCCGTCTGTCAAGACTCTTTTCTCAGGAACGCATCCACAAATAAAATAAGCAGTTTTAAACACTTACCCATTATTTGTCGTGTGTCCGCATTCCCTGCAAGTATATACTTTAGTATGATTGTGATTTTTGTGTACGATGAGCCTCCTCTTAGTTATGAAGTGACACTGACAGATGTCACAAACGAATTTTCCGCTGATCTATTATTGCAAAATAAAAATTATCATTATTTATAGCCCCGCCCCGCGATTTCACTCGCGTACCCATAGTTTACCCCCTTAGAGGTTAAATTTCCAAAAATCCTTCTTTAGTGGATGCCTACACTGTATATACATACATAAGGTATCTATGTGCAAAATTTCAAGTCACTATATCGGGTCGTTTCTGAATAGGAAGAGATTTTAGATGTTACATGTACCATATTTTAATTGTTGTCTAATTATCCTTGTTTTTGCTATATCCCTAGGGTTTTTGAAAATTCTAATTATCAAATCATCCTACGACATTATATACAGATTAACGTCAGCTTTACAATTTCTTGTCATAATACTTACATCATCATGTAGCGACATGTGATTTTCATGAGTTTCTTCAATACGGAATCCTTTGAAGCAAAAGTTACATTTGAACTGTCCATTTTTATAATTAGCAGATTCTTTTCTATTATTAATTTCCTTCATTTGTTCTTCTTTCGTTAGGTGTCTTACATCTGTGTTATACATTGCATAGAACTCTTCGGTGAACTTTATTCTATTTGTCCGTCGTCCTTTTAATATTCCATTAATTATTGATTTACAGCCTTTATAATTTGCAGCACCTTTTTTGCTACTTATTTTTTTACATTTCGATGGCATGGGATCCAGATTTAAATCTGCAATAGCAATATCATCTTCTGAATCTAAGTTTTCGTCTATTTCATCATACTGGTTTTCTAAGACCATTGTTTCATCCTGAAATTCTATCTTTATTTCAACCTTTGGAATCAAATCCGAATTTGACCTTTCAGTATTAACAATATCTGGTTTAATATTGGATTTATTTAAAT